>PYHW01009643.1:479301-519117 GCA_013186435.1 Turdus rufiventris
CTGTATTCTCATAAATGTAAAGGATGCCAGCATATTCATCTCTATTGTAAATAATTAATAACTCGTGTGAGCTATGGTATTGCACCTGAACTGTAATTTTTATCCACACGAAAAATAAAGGAAGAAGAACATATTTCTTCTAGAAGAAAGGCAATTATTTCCAGCCCCACGCATTAAGTAGTCATGAGATTTAAACAATAAATAACTCACTCTTTTATTTGTCCTCCAGTTTTAGAGCCTTTAATTCACTTTTTCTTGTTTTCTCAACAACCTGAGGGGCTGGAATAGTGGTTCTTTCCTTGAACTGAAGCCAAAGTGTTTATTTTCAGCTGTTGAAACATTCAGAAATGTAAATAACACAATAGCTTTCATAAAAGAGGGAAATTTTGCACTGGAAAAAGTGGTACTTTGTGGAAGCTGTATTTTAATTTAGTACTGCAATTTAGCATCTCTGAAGAGAAGACAGCTTTGCTGTATTTCTTTACTGATGAAAAAAATCTACCAGGTGCTTGGTCCTCACCTATTAAATTTTATCAGTGGGTTGTTTTAAACAGTATTTATTTGTTTCTGCTGAATTAGATTATCTTGTTTCAAAATTAAGTGTATCTTTTACTGTTTTCTGAGTTAAAATGAGTCAGAGTCACTGTCAAACTTGAGACAGCATAAAGCCTGGAGAAATTTAGTGATTTTTTTTCTGAATGATTAGACTTTGGATAGATTTCAGTTCTTTCTGTCAGCAGAGGTGATCAATAATATGAGTTTTAATAATCAAATTGTCATTAGCATGATGGAAAGAGAAAGAACAAATGCATATAAAATTTGAAAAAATACTTAATCTACTGTGAAACTCAACTATAAAGGAAAAATCTTCGAGATACGTTGCTTTGCATGCACAATGATCTGTCCTCCTTTGCTGCTGAGGGGGTTTTTCCTCACTATTATCAAGCGCTAGCATTACATTTTGCAATTGGAATTTTGGTTTTGCTTAAAATCTAAATCCTTAACTCTTTAAGTTGATCCTGTTCCATCCACTTCAAATGAATGTGTTGCCTTATGGCCATCACAGAAGTGTGAAGACTCATCCCAGAGTCTCTGGCAGTGTTATGGGTTGAGCTATTTGTATTTGTATTGGTGCACTATGCACAAGCAGCAGGAAAGCATCACTGCCAAAGGAAAAATATTTAACTTGAGAGTTTTACATTGCCTCTGGGTAGATATTCTCTTCTCCTCTCTCCAGCTGCTTCTGCTATCCTAGAACCTCCCTGCAGGACGGCACAAAGCAGGTTTTCATGTATAATACAAGAAAAGGTGGGCACACTGCCACTTGGAGCTGGCTCTGCTCTACACTTCTGACTGCTTTGCAGCTACAAAGAGCAGATAAAATGGCATTTCCAATAAGCTCTGTGGTGATCAGACATGGGGCTGAAAGACTGATGTGTGTCCCACAGCACAAGAGGGTGTTAATCATACATATTACTAAAGATATTTCCTTTACCTCTGAACAGAGCTCAAAAGGACCTTAAGGAAATATCTGAATATCCACTCACAGGAAGGAGACACTGCTGTGTCATGCCTGGCACAAGTAAAGCACACAACTGCAGTGGTGTATGTGGAGGGACAAGAAATGACTGAGGAGCTCTGTGGAGAATTCAAAAAGGCTGAGAATCCTTTAAAAGCAGAGACAGCTTCTGGGTCTCCACTGGCTGGCTGAGTTTAGAAGGAAGACATCGAGTTAGGTGCAGGACAGAAAAGAGTATCCATTCCTGCTCTCTGAAATGAGGAGGCTGTCCTACTTTTTAATGATACTTTCAGATCAGATAGAAATTAATTACTTTTTTTTGTTTAAATTTTGTGTATGAAAGAGAAATATTTTACAGGTTCATTTTTAATTTTCCTAGGAGAAGTACCCAGATTTCACTGATGCCAAGGCCTAGCTTTCCATGGAGTTCTTTCATGTCTGCTTGTCAGTGCCACAGCAGAAGTGTGACTATGGTCATTTCTAACATGAGCCAGGACTCCATAGCATTCCAGATGGCTTCTGAAGTTGGGAAGAAGTAGATGTAAATGTGGCATTGCCTCGTCTCAGTGGGTCAAGCCCTATTGCAGGTTTCCACCTTCCCTGTCATTGCCTTGATTTTTGTACTTAAAGAAGCAGCAATGAGAGAGAGACAGATCTTGTGTCACTCATCCTTCCATACCACAAACTTACCATCCACACTGATGCAGCAGCTAGTGGGAAACCTGTGATCAGGGGAAGAGTATTCTGCTTAGGAATATTAGGAGTATTCTGCTCTAGGGTCTTAGTATTTCAGTGTATCAAGAAATATTTCTCCTGATCCTTCGCTTGACACAGAGGGTTTATAAGAATGCTTGCTTAAGAGGCTACACGGACTTTGTTTTGTCCTTTAACCTGGCACATGCTGTAAAGTGATCACGTGTGAGATTGTTCCTGGGAAAATTGAAAATAGGGTGCTAAAGGAGATGAAAGGTCAGTGGAAAGTGTGATAGGCTACAGGAAAATATTCTGGAAATAGTAAAGAATGACAATATGAAATGAATCAATTTCTTCTTGTGGAGAATCATAGAAAGTCACTTGATTTTCACTGATTGGAAACTGCATTTTTACTTGAAAACTCTTCCTGCCAAACTCCAGAATTTCAACAGCCTTATTAAAAAAAGTGACTGCTTTTGGTGCAGACAGAATAACATCTCAATAAATGGTAGATACCTCTACATTTTCTGTCTGCCTACAATCCCAGGAACCTCCTGTGTGGAGAAAAAGAGCTGTGAGACAGGCCCCTTCCTCCCTCTCACTTGCTTGTATGTAAAAAAGCCAGATACATGATAATAAGAGTGAGCTTTCTGTCTACAGATGTTTATGAATTTTGCTTCTAAACCCTCAGGGAATGTTTGTGTGAATATTGCATAGACATCATCTCATAGATATCAATGCTGGGTTAACAGTTGGCTTGAAAAGAGAAAAGTGCTCTTTCCAAAGTGAAACAAGGGCTCATATTTGTGTTGCTTGTGCAATAACTCCAGATGCTCATTAAGAGCTTAATGCTTTTTGTGTGGGGATTAAACTCTACCAGCAGACAGAGGAAACGGAAATTACACTGCTGCAACCTCACTGAGCAACTTGAGTTGCCTATTCCAGCAGCTTCCAGTGACTGGAAGCTCTGAAGCTCCTGATACTCGCTGGTAAAACTTGCTCATACTTGGGGCCAGAATTTTTAATATTTTCAGTATTTCACTGCTCTTCATAGAACCCTTCTCCCCAAAATTATATTGTGGGTGGTAAAAATCAGTAGTTTCACATATTGTAAATTTTTTTTTCAGGATTGCTTGAGGTGCATACAGGAGAAAGCTTTTGAAGGAATCTATACCTGCCCTCTGTCTTTTGACTTTTAATTGTATCTAAGCATGTAAATATCAAATATCATGTGTCTAATGGTTTGTTTCATGTACAGGTACAGATATTTCCACATGTTGCATTGTACATGCAGCACTTAAAATAGTTGTGGAATAAATGCAGTTCTGCTTGGGTGTGCCCAGCTTCTTGTCTCTTGTAAATCAACAGTATCTTTTCCATGTTATGGTTAAATCATTGGTTTATCTAGGGAGAAAATAAACCATTGTTTCCATGCTCACCTATAAACTGGATGCTCATTGTCCTTAAGGCAGCCCACAGGAATGCTCCAGGTATGAGGTTTGGGGAGCTGGAAAAGAGGAACTCTGTTGTACAGGTTGGGCAAGTCCATGCTTCTGTCTGCAGCCCCACCTGATATCTCTTAGGTCAGGGTGCCCTTGTCACAGGTTGTGTCCTCAGAAGGAGGGAACAAGGAAAGATCAGATCCCTCTAGTCAGGCTTAAGTGTGGCATATAACATTAGATTTAAACATTTGCCTTAGTAGTAGGTCTAGATTTGCCTTTGCTCAAAATCCGAATGTTGCCATTTACATGGAGCTATGGTATTTCTCTGAGTTTTCAGCTTTCTTTAACCTTCTCTCTTGTTATTTTTGCAACTTCATTTTTGTGCCTGAAGACCTGGCATATGCATAATGCTTCTGGAACTGTAAAGTACAAAACAAATTAGTGACATTATCTTCCCATTTTTAACCCTCAAGCAAACTTGCTCTGCATTATTTTCAGAATGACTCAGTATTGAAACATGGACATGGGAGGGTGGTTTCTGTGGATTTCTTATGGTTTGCTTTTAGTCTGAATGTGTGTCTTGTTTACAGCCTCATTTAATGTATTTTTTCCTCCTTATTTAGTGCTGCAAAAGTAGATGCAAGAACTTTGATTTCTGCAGCATCCAGCACCTGAAGGACTCTCCCTCTATCTCTGTTGCATAACAGCTCTTTCTTTTGTTCCACGTTATTTCTTTCGTTCTCTGCTCATACAGAATTTCTTCTACCACTCTATTACTTCTGTAATTCTCTTATTTATTATAAACTCAGTTAAGTATGTTGGTCACAGTTTATGTGAGAGGTGAAGAAGGAAACTGAAATTTTGTTACCTAATAAACATGCCATGACAGCAAGTTTCTCATTCTAGTCCTTGAATTTAACATTTGCTTCAGCAGAGTAACTGATGTGTTAAAATACAGGATATGTTAAATTATCAAAAGGAGGTTTTTAAGTACTATGACAAATCTGACAGCTTCACACAGGTTTGATTTGCCAAGGCTTGGAGTGTGTCTATACTCTTAAGGTATAATTTAAATACACAAACTGCTCAGTTCCTTGCTATTAGACCTGAAACTTTGACTGCATTTTCATATTAAGTTTGAAGCATGTGTTCTCCAGTGTCTAAAACCATTCTAAAACCATTAGAGTTTGGGTTCATTTACACTGCTAGAAAAATGAAAAAAGGCTTAGATTGGTAACAAGCTGAAGGATGAGAGAAACAGTCATGCTGGCATCTAGTATTTCTAGTAATTTGCACATGTCTGTCTTGACTTTAAGGGGTTAATACGTTACTATTGTTTCTCTTTTATTTTATTTTTTTCTTCTTCTTCAGTAATGTGCAGTGATAATTCTGCTCTTTTCAGGACAGGGTGTGGGCCAACGTGGCAAAGAGTTTGAACTGCCTTATTGCCATGGTTGACAGACTACTTGAAAAAGACAACATCAGCAACGCTAAAGAGGGTGAAAATGAGCCTTCAGCAGCCGATTGCAAGGTGTTGCATACAGGTGGTAAGCAACCCCCCCCTAATTTTTTAAAAAAATAATTTACAAGGGTATGTAAAAATTTATACAGCTGCCGAGAAGTCACCTGGAGTAGACTCCATAGTATCTTTGATGAGAGTGCTAATAGCAAGGTTTTGCACGCTTGTAGGGAGGTTGTTTATCAAAGTACAGCTTTATTGGGTACTCAGACTGCTTGCCATGCTCAGTTGTTTGTGCTAGAGTGTAAACATTTTGAAGCTGCAATATTTTGGTTTTGAAGGCTGATGTGATTTAATTTACTTAAGATTTTACTTGCATGCAGTATTTTGAGGAAACAAAATCGGTCTGTCTTACCCCATAGAGAACTTGTAAAACCTGCAAACCCTTCCACTTTTCTGAGGTGGTATACTGATTTTCATTTTCTGATTTGATAAAATTTATGTTTACCTGGAAATACCTGTCAGCTTGTGTCAAAAGGCTAAGTGGAATAATTCCATGGGATGATGTAAGGAAAATTCTGTCCACAGCAGGTCCTTGTCACCAAATCTTCTCTCTCCTCCTATGGCTTATTCATGTTTGCATTCTTGATGCATAGATTATAGCTGTTTAATAAGTGTGATGAGACTTTCTATTCTGAAAGTGTGTTGCAACAAATGAAACAGATCCTTAGTGATAGTGGTGGCAGTCCTAAAGCAAGGAAATTGGAGCCAACCTCTGCCACTCTTCAGCTAAATAAAACAACTCTCCATACAAAAAAACAAACCAACACAATTGCTTTATTTTATAGAGCTTTGTATACTTTGGACTTTTTTTAAAATTGTGCGTTTTATCCTTTGTCTTCCCTTATATTCTCCACAGAATTTCATTACATCATTTTACATCAGGAGTTTTATTAAAATTACGTACTTTTTATCTGTATGTTGTTTGTGTAGTACTGATAAGATTCTGGTTGTAGAATTGATTATAATGCAGCTGTAACATCTGCATTTTTACCAGTATGAGAGGTTTGTGCTGGAGTCCTGGAGTCCTTCTTTTCAATGCCAGATATGTTGAACTTGTTTTTAAATGAATATTCCAGAGAGCAGCTTATTCCTTATCTGTTTGCTTCTCTAAGTTTCCATCTACCAGGCTTGTAATATTAGAGAGGTAGATGATGATATCTCTGTTCTCTAGTGAGGGTTTGCAGGTGAAAAATATCAACACAGCTTTCTACACCTTTCCTGCCTTCCTCAGAGAAGGTACTAATATTTATCAGCCAGGTAGGTGTAGTTTTGAACTTAGAAGAATCCTTAGATGGTGAATCCAAGCATATTCATTGTGATTAAAAGAGAAAAATTGAATATTTGTCTTATTCCTAACTCTTTTCTCTTCCCTGTGGTGCTAACAAGCTTTCCTGCTATTGTCAGAAGTCCAGAATGTCTTGTAGAAATGTTTTCCAGGTAAAGTGGTGGTAGTATACTTTCACCCAGACTTTTCCCCAAGTGTCTGCTGTGCATTTGTGTATGCATAGAAATACACATTGTGGGTTTTGTCTGTATTTCATAGCTATGGAACAAAAGTTCAGATTTCCAGACATTCCTCTATCTGAAGGAAAAGGTATGATTTAGGACAATTATTTTTGAATGCTTTCTGACATGCCTAGTTCATGCCGACATGAACTTTTACATAATTTCCTTCACTTTTTTCAGCCCCCTGAACATGTCCTCTACTATATGCCATGCATGGAATAAATTCTTAATTTTCCCTTCGTTTCAGAGCCATCCCTATTTCTCTTGAATCAGTACAGGTGTCCTTCAGTGAGAGCAGTCAGTGCTTTTGTTGAGCTGTCCTCAAAGTTCTGTAACTGCTGTGTTTTCATGGGTTTTTTGAGTAAGACATCACTTTTGGAATGCCTTGGACAGTTTATAGAACTTTCAAGGTCAGATAGAAATGGAGGCATTTTAAAATTGCTTTCTTTTATAGAACTAACTTTAAAGATGGAACTTTCTGAAGAGCTATCCAGGTGTGTGCCAAAGTTGGTTCCCTAATGATTTTCAAAACTTTAGGGCCAGAATTTTTCATGCTTGGCTTCTCTATTAGAGTGTGGGTTTAGATGTTTGTTTTTTCTCTGCATCTCCCTCTCTGAAATTTAACAAGAAACCCTAAGGGTGCACTATGGAGTGCCTACACAGAGGTTGAGATTCCAAGTTTACAGTTATAAATTTGGCCTCAATTCTGCTTCATTTTATACTTGAAGCCTGATTGTGGGTTTACAGCATTTTCCTGGATGCAAAATCATACTGTGTGTACACCCATAGATACATTTCTAAAATTACAGACTTTTGTGCTACTTACAATTCACAAACATGACATAAATGAAAATCTTGCCACACCTTGCTATTGTATATTATACATAATTTGAACATAATGTATTTCATTAATGCTGCAAATGTATGGGCACAAATTGATCTTTGAGTCTGAAACTGCTTTAGTGCTGCAGTTAATCCTCAGAGAAATTGGGCTGCTTTTTTAAGAAAAAGGAATACAGAGTTTTGAACAAAATATTGACAAATATGCCTTGTATAGGATGAAAGTGTAGTGTGAAATTTTTGCTTATTTAGTGAACCTGACTGGGTTTTTCTGTAGCATATAGCAGTGAAAAACCTTTCAAAGAATACACAAGTGTTCATTTTAGATGATAGAAAATGTTATGACAATAATTTGCAATAGCATCTTCATATAAATACAGATGTTATAACACGTATTCAGAATTTCCTAAAGTAGGTTTGTATTTGCAGTCTCAGTGGTGACATTGTGTGATGTTTTTCCTTTTCTTTTCCCCCAAACATGTTTATATTTATTGTTTGGAGTCTTTGTAATTGGAAGTATTGGAGCACTTTTTTTTTCCCCTGTACTCTGCCTTTCAATGTGAATTATACCTTTCTTAGCCTTAACTTTTCATGCAGTCTGACCTTTGAGTGTATTCTAAAGACTGAATTTGAGTTACAGTTGCCAAGGTAACATGCTATGGTTTCATCAGTTGCAGGATTATGAATCCTCTGCAGGATAAATCAGGAAGAGTGGAAGGATTTTTAAGGAGACAGGTTTTTTTTGTTGTTCTTTCAACTCTTGTCTGGTTTGCCTTGGAGAAATATGTGACAACATTAAATTCTTTTTATTTTTTGCCTTTTCATTTTCCATGAGAGTCAGAATGTGAAAGCCTGTCCTGCAGCATTAGAGGTGCCAGTGAAACACAGCAGTTTGCTCTTGTGCTTACACAGCCCCTGACAGATCTCAGTGTTCCACTGCTGAAAGCGGCTGTTGTTTCCATCTGCTCCTTGTACTATCCCATCAGACTCCCACCCAGCTATTCCTCTGCTGGCTCTGGGTGAGAACTCCCTCCTTTGATACATTCAGGATCCACCACACTATCTCAAACAGTTTGAGGTGCCGGTGTGATTGCACCTGGATTTTGCCTTTAAGTGAGTTATGGCATCGTAAGCTCTGTGAATTGGCCACTGATAACCATCAGCATAGGCAGCAAAGAGCACCTGGAGAACTTTGCCACATTTCCTAGCTGGAATTAGAGAAAAACTCTGTTCATACCCACATGGCTACAGAAATATATGGGTTTATTTTTCTTGTATTATCTGATATGTGTTGGGAACTCCACAAGTCTAGATCCAAAATTTCTGACTTTCAGTGCCCTGGGGCACTGCATCCCTTCAGTGCATCCCTTCCAATGCAATGTTGGTAGAAGTGGGAAATAAAGGCGTGTGCTAGTTTTATTTGCATCTTCAAAAAAGCTTTTATTAAAAAATATTATTTAGTCAGGAAGATGAAAATTTTTTCTGTGGTGCCTCCTTGAGTAGCAGACAATTTATTTAGAGTAATCACATGTGAAAAGCTTTCTCTTCCCTTCTTCCTCCTCACATTTTTCTTTCCTTTTCTCTTAAGCTTGTCTTTGCATCAATTTTACTTACACCTTTTTTTTTTCTTTTTTTCTTTTTTTCTCTCTCACTTCTGTGCCATCCTTTTCTTTTGGATGGGATCCTTACCCTTGCTGGGCTAGTGTAGCCCAGCAATACAAGCCAACCCCTTCAGCCATACTTTCTCTAAGTACTTTGGTTATAAACAGAAGCTGAAAAATGAGTAAGGGAAAGAAAGAATATTTAACTGAATCAGCAAACTAAAACAAAATATCAGAATATTTAGTTGCACAGTATTCACAGAGCAAGATTTATCCATTACTCCTATTTTAAAGTGTATTAGATTTCCTTAGCTTTGTCTTTTACTACCTTTGTCTTGTCTTTCTGTTTCACTGTGACTGAGCATGCTGAGGTACTTGTGTATGTATGGTTAGATGGTTTTGGGTTTAACTATTAATGCATGTGACAGTATAGAAAATCCTGGATAATTGCAATGGAAAAATAAATCCCAAAAATTCAAAATCACTTTTCTGGACACCCAAACTGTGCAAAGTAAACTGCTACTTTAAAGTGAACGAATAACAGGAAAATGTTTTCAGGTTTTTGTTGTCCCTGTGAGATCTGCTGCAGCAGTGAGTACAAAGCCTCCTCCTTTCTCAAAGAGCTTAGCCCCCAGCTGGAGATAAACTGAGCTCCAAGAGCTCAGTGGCAAAATAAAGAAATAAGGTGCTGACCTTTTTATGGTGCAAAGTTGAATATGTGAACTCTTCTAAGTCAGTTTTTTAAACCTCCCTTTAAAAAAATATAAATTAAAAGACTGTTCCTGTCCCAGGTGAGTAAAATAAAATTCTGAGTAAATTATTTCATGCTGTTTTTAGGGATTTACTGCTGCTCTGTGTTGGTTGGTTGATTTGATTTGCCTGCCTTTTTCCTTAAAACAGAATTTGTCTAATGTTCAGTTTGTGATATCAACTAATTTATGTTGTTTTGCCTTTATTATTTCAATTCTGTCATGGATTATTTTTATTCAGGTAGCAAGTGATTAACTCAAGTGAAAGGTTACCTCGTGGGTGTCTGCTGTTACATTTATGTCACATTTATATTTCTATATGTTACATTTATATTTATATGTCTATAGTGCCTCCTTTGCTTTAAGAGTACAGCATTATGCGTCCCTCTGCTTTTTATTTAAGGTTTAGTTTTTAACTTCACACTGTTTTTGAAGTGGCTTAAAGCCATTCGTGGATTTTAGGTGGCACAAACAGCAGTGACAAAATTGGCTTTTTTATCTGTTGCTAGGGTGGAAGGAGATAGGAGTGCCATGCTGCAGCATCAGTGCTTTTCCTTTTTGGTTACCAGCATATTTTAATAAGCATTTCAGTGGGCCTGGCGTTGAAAAGAGCAGGAGCTTGCTTTTCTGCCAAACTTTATCAAATTTAACGTGTGGTTTGACATATTGCAACTTGGATATGAGCATGCAGAACTGACTAGCTGGGTGCTAAGCAGGTCATTTGCCTGTGCAGGCCTTTTGATTATGGGAATATGTGACTGAAGGGCATTTTCCAGTAACCAAAGGGCAAATCATGTCACAGACTGAGCTGCCACCACTCTCTTGGCAATGGACATGGAATATTTACTCAGTGCTTTGCCAAACTTGTACTTTTGTTTTAATTTCATTCTAACTACATAGCGGTGGTACTATCTTTTTAATTTCATCCTTCCATTCTTTATTTTAATACATTTAGGTTTTATTCCTTGTTTTAGTTTCCAGTGGCTGACTAGCACAATTTTTGTACTGAGTTTCTTTGCTTCATCAGGAGGCTCTGACAGTTCTTCTGGATGCTAAGTGTTCCAAACTGACAGGCTGCCCATGTCATTTTAGCGACCTGACAGTCATCCTGGAGTCTCCTTGTTGCTTCTATTCTTGCTCCTAATTTCTTTGTTCAGATGTCTACTCATTCAGTTAATTCTTCAGCCTTTTTCAAAGGATTTTTCACTGTGTTGTGGATAAAAATCTTGCAATTTTAATTTAAAAGAAAGTTGAGATCTGAAGCAATGTGAGTTCCTGAACGTGTTAAAAGCAATTATTTGTATTATTCCTTTCCTGAAGTGATTCTACAAAGATATTCTGAAAGGTATTATATTCTAAAATGTATACAAAGGGATTCTACAGAGTCACTCTGAGAACTCCTTTAGAGCTTCCTTTACAAATACTATTTATGAATTTCTTCAGTATTTTATATTTGTGCCTTGCATATAAGATAATATTTTTTTTCTAATATCTACTGAATTTACTTGCAAACTTGAAAATACAAAGTTTATTGGTTTGTTCCAGAAACTTCAGTTTCACAGTGCTTCTCAGTTTCCAAGAACAACTTAGAAGCTGCAGTACTTACATATAAGCAGGTGTTACTGCTGAATTTTTGGGCTGTTGTTCATTGTTAATGAATGATGCTCATTCATATTCCTGCTGGAGTATTTGCAGCAGGATATCCTGCATAAAAATCAACACAGTGCAATTTTAACAGAACAAAGATTAAGCACCTCTCTTTTTTTCTTCCAAGAATTGGCTTTTCTAAGATCTCAGTCTCTGATACACCTCTTATTTTGATTTTAAGTAAAGCATAAACATGAAAATATACTTGTCAATTCATGATTTTTATTTTTTTTTTCTCAAGAAACAATGCAATCCCTCTCAGATTTGCCAACTAGCTCCACCTTCTGGGGACTGGACATCCTTATTAACTGAGATTGAAAAGTTACAAGTGTGTGAGCAAGGAGTAGGAGATTGTTTTGGAAAAGTTAACCACACAAAAGTTATCTTCTTTACTAGTGATGTGCAACTCTATATTCTATAGTAATTTTTATTTTCTCAGTTGCTAGGGTAAGGTTTTCTACAAACTTAATTTTTTTTACTGTTTACCAGAAAGCCAAATACATATGTAAGTAAGGCTCTGTATTTTTTGGGACATTAAATACTCTGCACAATTTATTTTTAATAAATTTAGTATGAATGTTCTTCAATGAAAAAATGGCCTTGAGAATTTCAAGTCTTTGAATTCCATTTTAATACCACTGTTATGGACAAAAATTACTTACATTAATAGATTAATAAGTTAGTATTCCAAACATGTAGTCTCCTCTCAGAAAACGTTGTGAGAAAATTATCTTGAAGCTACCACAAGGTATGTGCAAAATAATTTGGAAAATTGTAATAGAAGGTGGTTATCAGTTGTTTACTGCCAACCTGGAAGGCTGCGTGGAGGAGAATCCACTTACATTTGTTCTGGGTCTGGTATTATTCAGTATTTTTATTACTGACTTGCCTTATGAAATATGGATGATGCTTATAAAATTTGCAGATGCTTAAAGATGGGAGAGGCTTTAAGCACTGTGGGTGCAGGATTAGAATGGACCCTGTTGAAATGGAGTGCTGAAATATTAGGATGCAGTTCAGTGAGGAGAAATACAAAGTTACTTTCCTAAAGAAACAGAAATCCACAGTGCAGATGAAGGGGTTAAGTGGCAGCTCAGTAAAAACAGATCTAGGTATTATGTGACTTGTGGCCCCCTCTTTTCACAAAATTAAAGAGTGATTTGGGTTGGAAGAGACCTTAAAGAGCATCTCATTCCAACCCATCTGCAGCGGTTGGGCAGGGGCACCTTCCAGGTTGCTCAAGCTCCCATCCATCCTGGCCTTGAATACCCAGGAATGCAGCATCCATGGCTGTACCTGTACCTGTCCCTCATCTTCCTCTCTTTCAGTTTGAATCCATTTCCCCTTGTCCTGTCCATTCATGCTCTTCTGAAAGCTCTTTTCATAAAAGAACCTCTCTTTAGCCCTATCCACATAACCTGAAATTGTAATAGCAGGTTCAAGAAGTGTGATTAGTTCTAGAAATTCTGCTTTTTCTGCCCTGGCTATCAGAGTATTTTCCACATCCTTGGCTGTGTGTGTATCCAGCTCTCCTTTCCCATGGAAGAGGAACAGGTGTCTGTTTGCTGTACCTTCAAGTTTACTTTAAAATGGCCAAGTATAATCTTTTTCATTATTTGCTCAAGTAAGAAGCAGCCAACACACTCTGTTCTTACCCCATACAGCCCTGCTTATTGGCTCAGAGTGCATTGCATCTTTTGAACTTATTTTGCTGCTGTTTCTTTTATTGGCATATGTTTATTGATTAAATTAATAAATTGGTGTGATTTGGCTTGACAGGAGAGTTTTGCTTGTCTGGTGTGTCTACACTGACTTCCAGTACATCACAGCTTTTTCTCTGCCTTATTTCTAAACTCCTCTGTTTTGCAGCAGCCTCTGTTTGTTCTTATGCTTTTATTCCCTAGAATAAACACCCCAGTTAGTCCTTGTTATTTTCTTCTCATGAAGAGGGGAATTCAAGTTGATGCCCAACCTTTTTCGTCAGCTTAAGGAGATTAAACTCTAAATCTTGGTAGCTCTGCTCTGCAAGCTCTCCGTTTTTCCAGCAATCTCTTAAAAACCTGTATGCCAGACCTTGGCACACAGTGTGTCATTGCTCTGTTAGTCAATAACGTGCATAAAATCACCTCTTTTTGCTGGAGCTTCTAGCTGGGGGTGGCTTATGATCTGTTTTGTCAGGATGATACTCACTTTGGAACTGCTGTTTTTCTGGGAACACTTCCTTATTTGTATTACTCATAAATATATGAATGACTGTGTTAAACACATGTTGTCTGACCACAAAGACAATAAAGGAGCTCAGGTTGTTCTCTGTGCCTGCTCTGTCCTTGTTCCCCTTTCCTGTTCTTTGCTTTCTGTAATTTCTCCCAGTTTTCAAAGTTCTCTCCAGTCTTCTTGACTACAGTTTTATTAATTTATGTGTTTTTCTGGAGCTCAGACAAATTGACTGGCAACAGGCAGCTGTGTCTTCCTGCCTAAAGAACTTCCTCGGTACTAATGAGTTTTCACTGGCCTGACTCAGAATGTTACCTGAAACAACATGCTGCTGTCTTGCACCTAATTACCACAGATTTTAATTATCATTGATTCTTAATTGCACCAATCTGCAGAAGATATGAGCTAATTATGGACTGTATTAAATCAGCTGCATTTCCAACTTTTATGTGGGTTCTTCTGGAGTGTTGATTTTTCTCATTTTAAACTGTACAAACTGAGATGTAGATTTGGAAGGAGGGGGACTTATTTGTTTGTTTTTATTATTTGCTTAACTTAGGGGGTAGGCAAAGCCATATGCAACTACAATGCAGGTCTGATTTTATAAAATCCTCTAAAATTCAGGAATAGCTGGGATTATTGGGCAAATTTAGGTAAGGTATTCTGATTTTCCTGCGTTACTAGTTATAACTGTTTCATTTGTAATGTATTAAGGAATCACATTTTTTCAAGCATTTCACTAGGATTTTTTTCTGATATTCCTAGCATGTATTTTATCAGAGCAAAATGTATTTCAAAATAGTTCAACATGTGTCTTATAGCCATGAGTTCAATATCTCTAAATATTTAAAGAGAACAATATAGAGAGAAGCTAAAAAAAAAGAAATATGATCTGAAGGTTATTGTATTTCCAGCCTGTACATTAAGCAGGTGATACCCTTCCAAACACCTATTTTTAGTGTGTTATGGCCTGCAGCACCCACTTTTTCTTAAATATACAGTTATGCTCCCTGGTTTTGCCTTTTTGATGCTACTTCATTTCTTACGTAGCCAAATGTAAGCCATGGAAAGAACAGGAGATCTTCATCACTGTATTTATGTGCTAAATGAGGGGTTTTGTGTTTCCCTGTATACTCTGTTTATGACCCTTAAATACAAGTTTTGCGGAGATGCTGGGACTGTTAAAAATGGCCATTGTTTCACGGTGCAGTTGGTTTCAGGCTGGGGATTTAACCCTAGTCCCTGTGGTAAGATGGAGTCTGACTTTTATAAGCATGTTCTCCAGTGGCATTCTGGTCCCACAATGGTCTGGGGAGAGCTGCAGGGTTGTTTCAATGGGAAGGGATGGTCTACACAACCGCTGCAGCCATCCTTCCTTGCAGAAAAGGGGTTTTCACTGCAAGTTTTCCACCTGGGAACAGATGACCTGTTTTGTTCTAGGTGACTGGTACGAGCAGCTGTACCCACTGGTGATTACACTGAAGGACTGCATGGGAGAGGTGGTGACCAGGGCCAAACAATCCATGGCGTTTGTACTGCTCCAGGAACTTGCCTGTGGTTTGCCCCAGTGTTTGATGCTGACCCTAAGAAGAGACATCGTCTTTAGCCAAGCAGTAGGTTGTCTTGTGTCACTTATTTCCTTCTATTGCTGTAATTATAAGCGTACTGTTCACGCCAGTGTTCGTGATTTTCATTTTGTTGTTGTTTTTTTTTTCTAATTTGACACAACTTTTTCATTTATTTTCCATTATAGTCACCTAAATATTTTATAATGTGATAGGAAACTAAATAGTAAATAGAAATCCATAGTACTTCTGTCACTGAATCAGAGAAACGGGTCTTCAATGGACTGGAAAAGTTGCCCAATCCCACCTTTGCACAAAGAAAGATCCAGAAATCTATTTTTAGACTTCCTAGATTATATAGTTCTCAAGTCTAGCTTTGAATATGTCTTGCTGATATTTGCAATCACAGAATAGGGATCTCTGGAGATCATCCAGTCCAACCTGTCTGCAAGGCTAAGGCATCTACAGGAGGTGACACAGGAACACACCCACGTCAGGTTGGAACGTCTCCAGAGAGGAAGGCTCCACATTCCTTGGTCAGCCTGTTCCAGTGCTCTGCCACCCTCAGTCTAAAGAAGCTCTTCCTCACATTGAAGTGGAACATCTTGTGGTTTATTTTATGGCCTTTGCACCTCATCCTGCCACTGGGGACTGCTGAAAAGAATCTGGTGCTCTTGGCACTCACCTTTGTGATATTTATGTGCATTAATGAGATCCCTTTCAGTCTTCTCCAGACTGAACAGGCCCAGCTCCTGCAGTCTCTCCTCATAAAAGAGATGCTCCAGACCCCAAATCATCTTTGTGCCCCTCCTCTGGACTCTGTCCAGTACCTCCTTGTGTTTCTTGTTCTAAGGAGCTCAGAATTGAACACAGCACTCCACACAGAGATGTGGCCTCAGGGGGCACTGGCCAGGCAGCATCAGAAGCTAGGGAGTTTTTTTTCTCCTGGTCACATTGGAAATAGAGAACAGATTATTTGTTTTCAGTTTGTAGCAGTATTTTAGACTATTAGCATGTCTTTCCTTAGAACTGTCTTTCCTTGGCAAATAACTGAAACACTCTGTCTTCTCCTGTAGATCATGTTTTTTCATATAGGTTTTTCTCAAAATATTTCACTTAATTTCTCCCTTAAATTATGTGTTGCAACTGCCAAGGTGATTCAGTTCCATTAGATGCTGAACTGCTTTCAAATTCATCATAATTGAGAGTCTTATCTGTTTAAAGCCTGACAAGTAAGGTTCTGGTCTGATTTATGTCAGTGTAAATAACACACAATCCCACAAAACAAATTAAGCTCATCTAATATAAATTAAGGGAATATTTCACTACTTTATACACACACACAATAATATATTATTATGAAATCATTTAGTCACTAAACAGAAATACCTATGCTGTTTCCTCAAATATTTAGGTATAAAGATAGCAAGCTTCATTTTAATTATTTTTCTTGTAACAGTACACCTGTTAATTGCATGTGTTTTTTAATTATCGTTACAGCTCGCTGGATTGGTCTGTGGATTTGTAATCAAATTGCATACAGGTTTACATGATCAAGGATTTTTACAACAGCTTCATACTGTTGGATTGCTGGTGCAATATGAAGGACTCCTTAGTACATACAGTAAGTATTGTTCTTGGACAAAATTCCTTATGTACCCAGCCCCCAGATATTTAGACAGGAATTTCTTATTTTGACCTCTGATGTTTCCAGTAATTTGGCTTGTTGAAGCAAATATTGTCCTTATGAGACAGTAGACTTGCACGTAATAGTACAGCTGAAGTCATTGATGCTGTGTTGTCAATTTTGCAGCAAAAATTACTAACCTGTTTCATTCTGAGTTCCTCAGAGAACACAACCTGCTAATTGCTTCATGCAGACCTGACCCAAAATACCAGGTTTATAAATCTAATCCAAACAGATTTAAACTGTTACTGCCTCTATCAGCCTCCTCCTGATCCCCAGTGCTGATAATATGAAGATAGCCTGAAAACTGTTTCATTCATATTTTTTTGTTACAGGTGCCATTATTTGATAGGTATTTAAAAGGAAACTGGGAGGGAGAAATTGCCTTGTGTTTCAAACTTTGAACTAGATCTATTGGAATCATTCCCCAAATCAGAAATTTTGACCAAAGCATAGGAATTTAGCATCTGTGTGTTACTCACTTGGAGATTGCTGTCTTCTCAGTTTTGCATGATATTCATTGTTATTCTCAAAACCTTTGTTCTCCAGCAGCAGAACAGCCTTTTAAACACTTGAAGAACAGCTAAGAATGGCTATTCTGAGGTTATTCTATGCCTATATAGAGCAGGTTGATTTTCAGAGTTGCTTAGTACTCATAGTTACCATTTAGGCCACAGAATTCTAGAAATCAGTCTGGTTTTATGTAGGTTACTGTAATGTGGATTTAGAACTGTGATTTTTAGATGCACAGACTGGAAAATATAATCCTTATATTGCTTTACTCTAGCCTGTACAGTGACTGATCTGCCAACTCTGTAAATAATCTCTTTAATCTTTTCATGTAGGTGAAGAAGCAGGGATGCTTGAAGACATGGCTGTGGGCATTTCAGATTTGCAGAAAGTAATGTTTAAAGTAATTGAAGCCAAATCAGAAGACTTTTTGCCGATTATAACTGGAAGGCGGTAAGAACTTTGTTTCCTGGAGCTCAGGAAACAAAGCTGCAGTTTTAATCTGTAGCCCGTGAAACCCAGCTAATAGTTTTGTTGTTGCTGGAGTCTGTTTTATGGAAAGTGCAGTAGTTACACTTTTCAGAAGGTGAGGTAATAGCAATTTTAAAGACTAGTAAGAGCTCGGTTACTGTCCTGATAAAAAGCTAAAAGTTCCTGCTACTAATGCAGAGTAATCAGAACAATGTCTGCATTATGCAGAGCTGCTGGTGCATTATTCACACACAGATACTGAAACCTAGACAGGTTACAAGGTCATTATTTACAAATGTCGCTTCTGAGAACCTGGTTTTGAATTTACAGAATTTGTATTTCAGTATGAGAAATGAAAGTGCAATTCCCAGAGTTAGGCCTTGAATGTTTATGTGAGTTTTTTGTCTCCATCTCAAGCCACTTAGCATTCAAAACTTAGTGATTACTTTCAAAAAATAAAGCTTTTGTTTGTTGCTGAAAATGACACAGAACATATCCAATCTCAGAAATCCTTGCACAAAGTCACTTATACTTTATGAATCTCAGGTAAGTACTACTGAATATCAGGACATAAACTACAACACTGCATTAATTTTGGCTATTTGAGGGTTAACAAGATTAGAATGGATTTTTCATCATTATTGTTATTCTAGTCTGAAGCTCCAAATGTTTTTACTTTTGCAGAAATCACTTCCTTAATAATATCATTATTCTTAAGATGACTGTAAATTAAATTCAGCTAAAAGCAGCAACTTTTAGAAAATATGTTCCCTCTGAAGGAGGCTTTCACCACTGATTTACTTAATTATTCTGGATGATTCACTCTCATCGTATGAGCTTTCTGAGAAATGATTGAAATAAATAACAGGAAGGCTGGAGTATGATAGGCAACACATTGGGAATAATTAAGAATAATTATGATGTGTGGATAAAACAGAGGAAATAAATCCTTTGTAAATCACAGCAGCCACAAATCCTGAAAAATCCAGCATCTCCATTTACTGGCTTGCTGCCATTACTGTGGTAGACTGAGCTGTCACACTAGGAGGTCCCGGATTTGAAGGAGGCCTGGGTTTTCAGCTGCCTCAGGCTTTCTGGATTGATGGAGCAGTCAGTGTTTAGGAAGAAGAGCTACAGCCTGTGATTGCTGTACTCTATTTACTGGCAGATATTCACTGGATAGGATTGGTATCAGAAAAAAATAAAATCTATAAGGTTTGTGTGGAGGGGTCCAATTCCCTTCAGAGCTGTGATGAAACTGCTCCTATCAGACAGCGTTGGAAGTCAACCATAAAAAGAGAATATGGTGAAAAAAAATAGTTATTTTGTAATAATTGTTTAAGAAGCTCTCAATTTTTAGATCAGTTTGGTTGTTATGTGGTGTGGCTCAGAAAATGAGACTAAAAGACTGTAGAAAGACGAGACAGAAGATGAGACTACAAATTCTTATCTTGAAGAGTCAGCACAGTAACGTGTAATTGTTTTTTCTGGGAAGTGCTTAAGCCTGAGATTCTGAGATTTGTTTGTGCACAAACAAATCAATCCAAAGTGTGTGGCACTGTCTGGCAGTGCACTGACCTGCTGGTGTGAGTAGCTGACACTGGCCACACAGGGGAGGTGAAGTTGTGTTCAGGAACTCACATTCTTTTATTAGAGCCCAAAATATGCACTTCTCAAATATTTTTTACAGAATCACAGAATATTTTGAGTTTGACAGTGTCAAATCCAAATCATGGCCCTGCACAGGATATCCCAAGAATCACACCTGGTGCCTGAGGGTTTTGTTCTAGTGCTTCTTGAACTCTGTCAGGCTTGGTGCTGTGACACTTCCCTAGGGAGCCAGTTCAACCTGCTCAGCCACTCTGGGTGAAGAACCTGTTCCTGACATCCAACCTGAACCTCCCCTGACTCAGCTTTGGGCTGTTTCCTCGAGTCCTGTCACTGCCCAGCAGAGTGAAGAGATCAGTGCCTCTCCCTCCTGTCACTGCCCAGCAGAGTGAAGAGATCAGTGCCTGTGCCCCCTTTGGACACTCCCTGATGGTTTCATGTCTGTTTTACCTTGTGGCACCCAAACTGCCCCAGCACTGGAGGTGAGGCTGCCCCAGTGCAGAGCAGAGGGGACAATCCCTCCCTTGCCCAGCTGGCCATGCTGGCCCTGATGTCCCCAGGACAGGGCTGTTCCTGGCTCCAGGGCACTGCTGACTCACATTCACCTTTCCATGGAGCAGGACCCCAGGTCCCTTTGCACAGCGCTGCTCTCCAGCCTCTCATTGCCCAGTCTGTCTGTGCATCCAGGGCTGCCCCATCCCAGGGGCAGAGTCTGGCTCTTCACTTGTTAAACTTCCTACAACTGGTGATTGCCCAGCTCTCTAAGTTGAGGTGTCACAGCCTCTTACACTATGTTTTAAAGAAAGCCCAAACTGGACTAGCACTTAAAGCCACACTGAAGTGACCTAAAATACTGCGTTCAGCTGGAAGAAGAGCTGGGCAAGGAACCTCCAGGTTGAGTTTCTGTGACTGACCACGTGTGCATTTTTTTCTTTTACAAAGCAGAGTCCGTGGAAATTACGTTTTTGGGGTTAACTGCAAAGAGCTAAAGGTGTATAATTTCCACCAACTCGAAACAGCTGCAGGATTCATGAACCCCAGACATATGGGGGGTACCTTTTAGAAGTGTTCTAACAGGACTACAAGTGTTTGTCTATCTTCATGTGATGATAACAAATATTAGAGAATAAAGCAAAGAAAGGGAGGGATAGTTTTAAGCAGTCCTGTTTAGGCAAATTATATACGTTTAAATATTTAAAACCTAAATTTATCCAGTTTCTTCTTAATTAGATGAAGATTTATTATTTAGTCTCTTAAAACAAATGCTTGCTTTCTCCACTCTGTTTTCCTGAAAGGTCATTAAACGTTAAAAATTATGTACCGATTTTTCCATCTCATTGGCAAATGTTCTACCCACCTAATCCATCTCCTGCCAAAATAACCTGAAAGCTATGCACTGAATTTTACCATAAAAAAGAGAAAGCATATGACAGTAAAATTTACTGTTATATTTCTATTCCTTCTTTAAGTAGAATCACAAATCTGTAAGATCTTTGGCAAGATATGAAACAAGTCTTCCAGATTTCTTTTAATTGTTTCTTTATTGGCTTCCACTTGACTTCAGTACTATTCCTGGACTTTCTAGACAGCTCAGTCATGGTTTTATAGCCTTTTCCTTCCATAATCAGAACTACATTGTTTTCATTATGCAATTGGTAAGAGACTTTTTAAAGTTACCATGGATTATCTCCATGACTTCAAAAAGTGTTTTGAAAAAGGTGGGGGGGAGGGGAAGACAAAGGGGAAAGTCTCAAATTGTTTGATACTAGTGTATAAAGATCAGCATTTCTAAGTGTTTTTTCACATGCAGAGATTTTTACTGATTTTTGAGAGTGGTGAAATGTAACGATACAGTGATTTGGTGGCATTTTGGTTCTGTAGCATATGCTCTTTGAAGGAGACTAAACCAACATTTCTTCTCAAGGTCATCAAAGCACTCCATCAGAGGAGTGTTCTGGTAGCACTTGACAGCAGCCAGGAGGGCTCTCAGGCTGAGAATTAATGCTGCTATGCAGAGGGCATGGGAACCATGCTCTTTACTACCCGTTTTGCTAACTCTCTATTTCTTTCACATGGGTGAATTAATTAAACAGAACATAAACTTACCTGGGAAGCAGAACTATTTTGTTTTTCCTCCCCCCGCCCTCCCCTGAGACATGTTATTCTTCATTCAGGACCGATAATCCCTCTCAGTGGGGAACATCTGGCATTTGCTCAAAGATTGCACACCAGTTCTAGCCTGTACTAAGCAGATGCTGCTGCCCTTGCTGAATGCAATTGCATTGCAGTCACAGGTCTGCACTGGATCCATTTTACTTTGTTCTCAGATATATGAGCAGGATAAAATTGAAACATGACCATTGGCTCTTCCAAGTGGAACCTTATTTTCCAAACATGAACTGGTGCCAATCATCCCAAGCTTGCCAAAGGTGTCAGAGCAACTGCAGAAACCAACCTTTTTCTTCAAGGTTTTCTGTCTTTTCTCACCCAGATTCATCACGTGGGTAATCTGGATGGCATTTTTATTCTTTAGCAAGTACATGATTATGAGTGGGAAGGACTCCATGATTATTTAAATAGGTGCAAACAATTATCCATCTTAAATTTACGTACAAAACTTGTGTGACTTCCTTGGCCTGACTTCTGTAAGGCAGGATAGATCTTCCTCCCGTCCTGCTGCTGTAATACACCTTGTTGTAAGTGTGATGTTCCAAATGTTCTCTGCAGGAGCAGAAATTTCAGCCTCCGTTGTCAGTCAGCCTTCTCTGACTAAAATACCAGATCCTGGAGACAAATAGGTTTGCTTCTAGTCTGTTCTCTTTTCGTTTAGATTTGTTGCTCTAACAATGAAAAAAAAGCTAATAAAAGCTAAGATAACACTATCCCCTTGTTTCTGTTGTGGGGTCAGCATCAGTTCTCAAAGACAGGTAAAATCCAACTTGGGTCTTCCATGTTATTAGAATTTGGCCTGGCAGCCAAAGTAGCACATTTTTTTATAAAGTCAGACCAAACACAAATATAAGGCCAGAACTGCTATATATCATATCCCTCCTCCTAAAACAGGATTCATGTTTGTGTAATGAGCCTTCAGTTATTATCTTCACAGAGACAATTTTGTTATTGGTGATGCTTTCTACCTCCAGGGAGAAAATCCAACCACTGAAGAAAATGCGAGTTTTACTTTGGGTTTTGTGAAAGGTTTTTGCTCTTATTACTTTTAGAGTGTATACCAGATCAAGTTGTAGCTTTGGAAGTAAGTTGTTTTTGTAACTCAGCGAGATGCATTTTAAGAGTTGAGGCATTCTTACTGGTATTTTGGTAGCAGAGGACTCTTTTTCTTGTCCTTAGTCCTATTTTCACTTCAGTAAAGAAGTTAGTTTATAGTTATATACAGTTATACCTCCCTTCTTATAACTTGGTTATGCTCTTTAAAAAGCAAGCTGAATCATCCCTTTTCATGGTTCAATTAAGGGGAAAAGGGAGGGATTTGTAACTCTATACATTCTCTATAATTTAAGAAGAGTATTTTAAGCAAACCAATCAAGAACCCCATCCCTTATTCTTGTTTATATTTTTCCTAGTGAACATTACATTATCGAGGTCCAGCTTCCAGCAAAGATGTTTGAGCTGCTGCCACAAGAGATTAAAGAAGGAAAGCTGCTTCGCATGTATCCAGTGCTCTTTAATGTTGGAATCAATGAACAGCAAACACTGGCAGAGAGGTAAGAAAAAGTAATGTTTCATTCTCTGTCCAAGTACTCCATGCTGGTACAGGATATCTCTCAGGATTAGAAATAAATCTTCTTTGTTATTTGCTCTTAGACCATCTCACATTGACTCAGTGTGTATTTTAAAAGGTATTAAAGGAAATAAACACAAACTATGAAGCAATGCAGAACAATGAGAAAGTCCACATGAATATAGGACCACAAGCAGGGCTTTGTTTCAGAGAGTCGGTGCCACATTTCTCTTGGATACAGAAGCAAAATGGATTTCTATTTCACAGATACAGAATTTTGTTTGTATGCAGTACTTTAAAATTCTCAAGCAACAGTTTGAAAATTAGTAATTCTTATATCTTAAAGGTGGGCTTGATGAGTCTGAGCAAGTCATAAGCTTGAGAAATTTTCTCAGTTTTTTAGAGCTTTTTTTCCAAGGTTGAGGACTGGTAGTTAATAATAGGGAATGCATTAGTAGTTTGTAGAAACATGAAGGCTGATAAAGTTCTGACATATTACTAGTACTCCTCTGCAACAGATTGCTGGAAACTAATTAATTAATATAATATATATGATATATACATTTATAATATATATAATTAATATTATATAATACAATTCACCAATGTATTAATTTTCTCTTCCAAGAGAAGGATATCTGTTGGTCATGTTAAATTACCATGTTTGTGCAGTGCTAAAACTGCAAAGTAGAAGTCAAGATGTCAACACAGCCAGCTACTTTTTAAAAACTTCTTTTCTTTTAGCTGTTTTTATGCCCAGAGCATCCAAAATACGCAATACTTATCTTTAGGTTGCGTTCTCTATAAGCCAAAAGCTTATAGCAAAAATGAAGCTGGAGTAATGGAGACAGTGAAAATCCTTAACCTGGACAATAGGCAAGAATTTAAGCACCACAGGTGTTTCACCTCCTGCTCTTTGTAGACAGCCAAGTAAGAAGACTGCTAAAGAATGCCATCGGGTAGCTTTGTGAATGTTTATGGAGACTTTTCACGCTGAGTGGTGATATGTGAGAAAAATTTAGGCAGAAAATTGAAATGGGAGACACAGACTGAATCCAAAGACAGTAAAAACTGGCATTTTACTGGTGAAAGAGTTAGATAGTTGTTTAGAGAAGTTGGAAACTTCTTGAGAATGAAAACAGGTTATTATTGATGCCATAAAGAAGAAAGCATTGAGAGGAGTGACATGGCCAAAGTCATAATGTGCAAAGCCAGCAAAATCAGTCATGGCAGTTTTGAGTGGCACATATTTCATTTTCCAAAATGAGAGATAAGGCATGATTTGGTAAGCAGGAAACAAGCTGTGAAAGCTTACATGTGTGGGATAGGCAGAAAGGTCTGAGTGTTACAAATGTTCTGAAGAAAATTTTGGCAGGATTTAGAAATAGCCTGATTACCTGGGGGCTTGTAAAGAAGTTGGTATGAAAAGATGCCTGGCTTGCAGGTGAAGTGGCAGAAAGTATTGTTCCCAGTGGTCATTTTACATTGTGCACAAAGAAAGCCAAGAAAGAAAACATAATACCCACCTATCTATAAATACAGATATGTATTAATATCTACTAAATTGATTCAATGCAGAAGCAGATTTGCTGTGTGCAGTTACAGTCTGCTTCTGTCTTAATTCAAAATATTGCTTAACTCCTAAGGTTGCACATTTGTTTTTGAGATTTGAAACACTGCACATGATTTTTGCCTAAAAATACGGGGCAGGGGGTTGTGGGATAAAGAACATTAGAATATAAAAACGTTTTTGTGGCAAGTTTCTAGGATATGTTACTCTATTAGATAAAAACCTCATTTTTCTTTGTTTTTTGGTAGAATACACTTGAGAATATTTCTGATTTAAAAGAAATGTTCTCGTGTGACAATGCAGCAGTGGCTACTGAAGAAGTAGCCAAGTTGTCTCCCTTTGGCCCATTGAAATATTTGCTTCCCTTGTACACAATATAGCAGTAGATGTGGTATCTTCTGATCTGTGTCCCCTTCTCTACCTGAGTTTCTCACTTACCTGCCCATGCCTCTTTTCCTGTATTCCACTTCCATTCCAAAGCTGTTCTAAAGATAAATTGCAAAAACTTGGTCCTAACTGCCCAGGGGACATTCCTGTCTTTACAATCATATCTCCTGTAGTACCATGAGATTTATTTTCTTGGCGTGTGAAATGTGGCTGTTGTAGAAATCTTGATCTCAGAGAGAAAGATATTTGTTTATATAGCTATAGTTAGTTTGTACATAAGCTTCTCTTCTTCCATCTCGTGTCACTTTTGTCCAGCTCTTACAGAAATTAATATGTCTAAGCAACAGCATCACTAAGAGATGGAGAAGTTGGTGTTCTCTGCCTATGGTCTCATTTGGAATTCTCCCAAAGTGCCTTTCCTTTTATTGAGGATTTGTGAGGGCAAAAAGAATAAGTGCCTGATTGCATGTTTGTAAATGGATTGCTTTGTTAATAAATTTTTGGAAGAATTACCCATCAGGGATGATATGATTTCCAAAAATTAGTTCCAAAGCACGCAAGAACTTAATTACTGCATGTTTGGCAAAATCTAATGCATTCAGCACTATAAAACAAGTACTATAAAATCAAGGTTATTTCTTTATGCAAAGAAATAATTATGAATGATAATTTATCTTTGTTTTGGTTTGTGGGTTTGGGATTTTTTCATAATTTATTGTGTATTTTCATAGGTTTGGAGATACCACTTTGCAGGAAAACATTAACCAGGAAAACTTAGAACTTCTCAAAGAATATTACAAGTTATTTACGGAAAAAATGCCTCCTGATTGTGAGTAAAAAATAATGTGATGTCCAGATGGCTTTGAAAAGCTTTGATGGGTAAAAGGTTATAAGAGAGTTATATTAGCATGCCACAGCAGAAACTACAGAGAGAATGAAACAGAGGAATGATGAACTGAACAGCTATTTTAAGTTATTAAAATAATAAGTTTCTTAATATTTCAAGAGGACAGTCTGTACCTGTTGTATTTGTACAGAAATACTTCGTAGGAAATTTCATCAGCTTCAGTCATTCCCTCTGTTCTCATTCTGAAAATACGTTGAGGTTTGGTGAACTACTGAGAAATCTACAGATGCAAATACAAGCAATGATCCACATCATCATGATATGAATAACAAGGTTTCATTAGAATAGGCCCTGTATTCCACTTCTACGGAAATTCTGTATCATAAACATTAAACACATAAACATTACTATGTTGTTACTCTGATTGCCAAAAGCAAGGGCTGAGAAGATGTTTGCATCAATCTAACCCTGTTAAAGTTGTTTTAATGCCCAAACTATAGTCTCAAATGTTGCAGATTTAACAGCCTGATTTTTAAACCCTGTGTAAAGCATCAGGAAATACATCACATCACATGTATGAATACATGTTTATCTCTTGTATCAGGATGATTTTAATTTGTTAATAATTTTAACAGAAACAAAAGCTCTCTTCCTAAATGGTGGGCAGGATGCCCATCTATCCACCCACAGACCTATTATTTCTAGGATGTCTACAGAAAAACTCATACGACAAGTTGGGTAATTAATTTAGGGGAATCTTGCCAAGAAAATATCCTCGAAAAACTAACCTTATCCAGGTTAGGACTAAGGTAAATCTGCTGCCTCATAAATGGACTGGATTTTCTAAAAGCAAAAATTTACATGCAGATAGTATTGGCTGCTTTTCATTAACAGAGTTTAAACCTGTACTGCTGTCCTTCAGGATTGTTTGTGAGCCCACCTCTGCAAGACAAACCTTCCATACAAGGCTGGCAGCAGCCCTGGTGCGGGGGATAAATGAGAGGCATCAGTATTGATGGCTCTTTGATGGTTTTGTCCCTCCTTTCCAAATAATTTCCTGTAGTGCCAAATCTGTGCTACAAAATAAATGCAGGACCGTGTTCCCAAAGCTGTTAGTTCCAAACAGTGCTCGTAAAGCCCGGCAGAATTTGAGCACTCACAGTCCTATTTGCCAGGCTGTTGCATCCACCCTTGGCAGCCTCCCTTGCCTGCTGCTTCATTCATATATTCTCTTTCAAAAAATTCAATTTTCCACTCCCAGAAAGGTATTGCCACCTTTGCTCTTAGTTTTCCTCTTGTGTCTGTATTTCCCCTTGCCAATAATATTCTTGCTTGTAACCAAGCATACACTGACTTTACCTTCTCTAAGATGAACACACACTTTGTCGTTTACCCATTTGTTAACGTCTTCAATTCTTTCAGCAGAAAGTGAAAATAGGAGTGTGTTCCCAGAAAGAAATGATGACCAAATATAGCTCTGGTTGAGGACCAAAATGGTACTGCTTTTATAGAAATTCTAAGGATAGTAAGGGTCCAAAAATGTAAGATTGTTGTTTAGTAGTACATTATTAACTGAAAACAACAAGGCTGTTTGGTACTTCCAGGCTCCTCCCCACTATAATCAATAATGATGATGGTTGATGGTTTAATTCTGTGGAGGACCCAAGGAGTTTAAGCAATTGATCATTTCCAGTCAAGGTGCAGCTCATTTGGCAGTACTATAAATAAGGAGACTCCTGATGTAACTGTGATGAATTCACCCTTGCATTTTCTGCTGGGAATCAGAGGAAAGCTGCCTGGAAACAATAAAATGTTTAGTGATACATTTGCATAATCTCAAAGTATCTTTGTCACTGTGTGCTCTGTGTTTTAAAGAAACAGATGCAGCCATAAGTGTAATAGGAAAGTGTAATGTGTTTTTGTGTGCTTTGCATTATCTAAGTGTACAATCAGAACTTGTAATACAGAGTTAAAGCAATCCACGTTAAGACTATTGCAAAACCAGTCTCGATGTACTTTCTCCTCCCTTTTTTTTTCCTGTTCTTTTTGAGTTTATTTCACCCAGCATAGTATGAGTGAAGCAATTTAGTTCTTTTTGAATAAATTTAAATTACTTCTTACTGTGAATCATGGATAATGGAAACTACAGGATTTATTAAATATAAAAGGTAAAAGCCTGTTGATGAGAGGGATCATTCCAATTTCAGCCATGTTAAGGGAAGGGATATTGACCTTCATTAATACTTCTCTCATTTTTATTGTTTCAGTTGAGTATAAATCTTTGGGGTTGGTTTTGGTGCCTGGGTTGTGGGGGGTGGTTTTTCCCCCTCACTGGATGGACAATTTACTTTCTCTGCTTGAAGAAACTGTATCCTTTGATCAATTTTGTTTTACTTGATTCTGAGCACTTTTTTTGGTGATAACTATATTTTTTTTTAATCACCATGAGAAGAAATCATTTCAGAAAAGAGATTTTGCTTGTTTTTATTGATTTTCAAAACTACTGAAGATAAATGTAACATTAGAAAAATCCCTCCTGTATATACATATGAAATTAAATTGCCTACTCTTGGATTTTTACTAGAGATGTAGGATAAACTTCAGCTTAGATGCCATACCCAGAACAAGCAGGTAAAATTTTGGATTTTAAGTAAACCTGAAATTATTTTCTACTTCAAAATAAAGCCCCATTTAATTTCAGGCTAAGAAATACACTTTGTTACTTTTTAGAGGGGACACTTAATACTAATTAACTCTTATGTTACATTATATAAAAACTAAAGCACATTTCTAAACAAAAGTTAGATGTTTCAATTTGAAAACACAACCAACATTTTTGACTTTAAAATAAAAAAATCATCCCATCACAGCAGTTTGTAATACACTCAGGGTTTTTTTTTCTGGTTTTCATTTAATGTCTGTAATAGCTGCTGAACAGAACTTCAGCCGAGATTTGATTTTGTTTTTCACCATCCATTTATACGATAAAGGTTGAAGATACATTAAATTTTCACATGAAGATCTTAGGGAGGACAGCCCAATACTCAAAAAGGCATATAAGGTTTGCTTATTCCTTAAATATTTAGCTGGTAATTTCCATCCTGTGTTCCCAAACAAGGTTGTAAATAATAGACCTGTTCTTCACTGTGAGCATTTTTCAGTGAGGACAACCATATCATCAACCTTATTACAATGAGCAACTCTGTCATCCTTTTTTTCCAGGTTTACCACATTTTCAAGAACAAAATGATTTAAAGGGATTGCTAGAAAGTCTTCATCAAAATATCCAGGCCAAAAAGAGAAAGAACGTAGAAATCATGTGGCTGGCTGCTACGGTAAGCTCTCTTGTTTCAAAGAAATTGATGAAATAATGATGAACTCATTTTCATAAGCTGATATTGTAAGTGCAATGGATTTTAAGGATATGTTTGGAGAAACCACTGGCTGAAGGAGGCAGATATGCTGAAATGGTTTTCTGAGATACTCATTCTCATAGTCATTCCACTAATAAATTTATCTTTTCTTCCTCCACTTAAATAGCAGACAATTTCTTTTTCTCACTTTTTAAACTGGTAACCCACTAGAATTTGTGTGATTTGTTTAATATCCATTTTTTGATAACATAAAATTACTCAAAATATATTTTTTAGTGTCCTTGAGGTATGATGTGGCACATGATTGCTTGCTCTTTTTTTTTTTTTTGCTATTGCTGCATCCAACTTGTGATTTTCTCTAATTGAATTAATTTCACAAATAACTGTTGCAAAAGACATGCAAAGAACACGGGGAGAACACAAAGAAAATTAACGATTAACTCTTATTTGCTTTTTCCCCATAATTCCTTTCTGTTTCCCAATTCTGTGTAGTTTGCATGTACATACTAAAAAAATGGCCAGGAAAACAATTCCTAGATGTTTGTAAAAAGCTCAACTTTTCAGGAATGTGAAATTCAGCCTCCTACTTGTCTTATATTTAGAAAAGCACCCTTGGTATCTCTACCCCTTATACCAGCAGGGAGTTTTTTGGTATCTACTGAAAGTGAAGCAAGGCTTTGTATTTTGGGAGACTTTCAAATGTATGTACCCTTCAAGGCAAATAAGTATTTGATACAGAATTATTAATAACATTTTCCATTACTTTTTATTAATACCAGAGAAAAGGCAATATTAACTATTTCTTTGTATTAATAATACTTCTGTAACTTTCATATTACTAATAACATTTTGCCTTGTGGTTAATAAATATTATTACATGCTCTTGCAATATGAATCCTTTTTAAGTAAAAATATAAGTTTTTTTTTACAGTACCAGTCCTGTAATTGCTACGAAACATTGCTTTTAAATAAGTATAAAATTAGTTACAAAAAATCTTTGGATATAGAAAATTGTATTTTGCTGTTTATTTAGGGTACCCTGAAAATAATTTCATGGGTAAAAAGCATTCTTTGGACATACAAAATGTTTCAGGTTTCAAATTCTCTGAATTCTCTTTCTCTCTAGGTTCCCTTACTTTAACTTTTTGAAATGTGCATTTCTGGTTCCAATGATCTACACACTGTTATACTAAGTTCCATTTATTTCTTGAAAAAGATGCAGGAATAAAACTTTGTCAGTGCAATAGCTGTGCAATATCACTTTTTTATTGCAGCAGGTGTATGAGATTCCATGTATGTATCTGTACCTGCATGTAATCCCTGAAATAACTGGACTGTAAGAATAAATCTAATAGAAGTTAGGTCTATTTTCTTCTCCTCTTATGTCTTCCCTGCATCAGAGCACATCACTCTTACAGAATAATTACCTACGATTTTTTTACTTTATTTTTTAATGAATTTTTTATATTTTTAACTTTTTTAGGACTCATTCGTGTCGAATAGCCCCCATGACTCATGGACTTCCAGAGATACTAGTGTAAAGAGAATTAATCTCTTCAATTAAACAGTTAATTTCTTTCACACCATTAGTTCAGAAAATTAGCATATAGTACTTTATTTAAATCCCAGTGCCACTGTTCAAATTTTTAAAGAGCTTTAACTTTAAAAATTTTAAATTATAGGATGGAGGAAATACTCATAGGTTCTCCTTCACTATCCTGTACCTCTTTGGGTCCTAAGTAAGATTCCTTTAATTGATTCCCTAAATTAAACTTTTGAGATTGCCTTCACCATGGTATCACAAAGAACCTAAAGGCTCTAAGTATTTTCTGGGCCATTGAGTTTAATAGAATTTCTGAGAATGCCATTAACAGATGAACAAATGCTTATTTGCTGAACTGACATTGTGGAGATCATGTTCCATTTTCATCCTGTGAGCTCTCCCATGATAGCCAATGTGGGAAGTTCCTTTTTGTGATTACTGCTGTAATTTATTGCCTTGCCCTATTCTCACAAACATTTTAGGGTTTCACATGGTTATACCTATCGTTCTCCAGGGACTGATGTAAGCTAAGTATTACCTTTTCTCAGGACAAATTACATCTGGGGAAAGGAAGGCTTTGACACTGGAGAACGGCAGTTCTCCTTCAAACTTTTTCTTTTTCTAGTAAAATATTGTTTGAAACTGAACTATAAACTGCAACCACAGATTGATTCTTAAGGGAAGAAATCATCCTCAAAAATATGTTTCCCTAATGCCTTATAACTTTTTCAAAGTGTAAGTGAAAGTAGACAATCTATGTCAGTCATTTATGTTAAACTTGATTAATTGTGAGTTAACATTGAACAGTTTATCTGTTGAAAGTAAAAACTATTTACATTCAGATGTGTCTGACTCCATACCTTCACAAGAAGTTAGTCTGCTGCGTTTAGGTTTGTGAGTTAAGGCTTCCCAAGTTTTTTTTTTTATTCATTAGGTATTCAGGCAATTAACCTTTTCATTGAACAGAGTGATTTCTTGACTGAGGAAACAGTGAAGGAACTGTTTCTTTTATTGTTATAAAAAATTTATAATTATAACAATCCTATTTTAAGTTCAAGAACTGAACGTACCGATACTAACTTTTAATAGGTGCTTTCTTCCTGAGCAAGGCTGTAGCTCTCTGGATGCACTTTCTGGGCTTGCAGAGTTGCAGGGGCTGCACAGCACAGCCTGCCTTGTGGGAGAAGTGCCAACCTGCAGGGGCTGCCTGTGTTTCAGATCTGCCGGAAGCTGAACGGAGTGCGCTTCACCTGCTGCAAGAGTGCCAAAGACAGGACATCCATGTCGGTGACACTGGAGCAGTGCTCCATCCTGAGGGACGAGCACCAGCTGCACAAAGACTTCTTCATTCGGGCGCTGGATTGCATGAGGAGGTAGGTGGGGTTGTGTGCACTTAGAGCTAAACCAGGACAGCCAGCACAGTGGGGCTAAAGCTGGTTCTAAATGCTCAGTAGAACCCAGGGCTGGCTAAGCAGCAGCCTGACCGCTGGTAAGTCACCTCTGGAGTGCAGGGTCTTGGCAGCTGTGTGTTCTATCAGTAATTAACAGCTTCTGAGATAGATACGTGAAACCTTGCCAAGGGTCAGCTCACTGACTATAGAATCTGAGCAGAGGGTACTTCAAAAAAAGTCATGCTTCAGTTTTAAGGGTGTTTTTAAAAACATTTGCAAAGTCATTAAATAATTTGTACAATATTTGCACAAATACTGAGAAAGCAAAAGAAGTATTTGTTACAGATGGCAATTCTTACTAGTCTGTGTTATTGAAAAGAAACGTGCAAGTAGGTTTGGAATGGTGATGTTTGCCATTAATATCTCATAAAAATCTTTACTGTGCTTAAAAAAAGTTAATTAAAACATGTTTTATTCTGAATTGCAACCATGCAGAAATTGAGGCTGACGTTATCAGGAGTGGGTAATTAAAAGATGTAAAGATTTCTCATTACCTGAGTCTTTGATGAATAAAAAACCTTATTGAGCAAACAAGTTTTGATCATAAAATGATTCCAGATGCTAGATTGTCGAAAGAAATTTTCATCATTGGTTTTAATGAGCTTAATCATATAGTTTTAATCATATCATAACAGTTTTAATCATATTGTCTATAGGAGTTTTAAAACATCTATCCACAATTACTGGAATAATATATAACAAAGGTCAATACAAAACTAACAGAAAATAGTTTGATCAGTCTGCAAGGAAGTAACTGAATCCAGTTCTTTTGTGAAACACAAATTGTTTCTATGGTGGATTTATAAAGATCATAGTAAGTAGACAATCATAGTCTGTAATGGGTAATTCTGGACCTTCACATTTATTATTGCCAAAATAGATGTTTAATGTCTAAGGCTTACCCACATAGTGCCCTTTTGTCCTTTGGCTGTTCTTAAGCTGTTCTGAAGAAAAAAAGTCAATTTTCTAAAATTAAATGAGCCGAGATGGCTCCGTTGGAGTTTTGGTTCACAAGGTGCTGCTAATGCAGTGAGATGTGGTGCGTTGAACTGAGCTATATTGTTACCTTGCATAAATCCCTCAGTCTCTGTAGTAATTCAGTGAGTGAATGACTTTTGTGCAGTCTTTCATGTTTACATGTTTTATCATTAACAAATTCTGAGTTTTCTGTGTTAAACTTCATTTGTTGGCATTTCAAATGCTTTTTTTTTTTCTGTTGTGTCTCCAATAAATGCAAAAGTGTGTAAGCTACAGTAAGTCACCAAACACAGGAAAATTAATTAATTATGTAAAATCACCATAATGTTAGAATAGCATTGAGTAGAGTAGTGGATTGGAAAATTTTCACAGATATAAATAGAATTTTTAAAAAACCCTAACTTGTTGGTAAAGCATCTAGTAGGTTTTTTTAGACCAAAATATAAATGATTTTGAGCAGGTTTATGTAGTGTGACTGATTTGAAAGTTGAGAAGATTAACACATTAGTTATATTTTGCAGGTAACAGTAATTTGAAGTCACATAAGAATGGTGTAAAGACAAAAAAAATCTGAATAATACTTAAATAAGCAGATGGGTGTATGAGGTTGAAGCACCATTACAAAAATGTAAAATCTATTGGTTATGCTGCAGTTTCAAACAGAGAAAAGCTTTATCCTGCTTTTACCTTGTAAATGAATTTCAGTTTTGAATCAAAGTAGGTGAAAGATGTGTTGAATGGGAGGCAATAACTGGCTCAGGTGGTAGGACTGTCTGAGGATTAAAGCAAAGGCTTTGCAAGTAGTGGCACTATCACGCAAAATAATTTGCACCATCAGGATAATAGAGAAATAAATCTTCTAACTCTGCTAGTTGCTATCAGTGTAACACTGTTCATATAACTAGAGGCTTAAAAATGAAATCTAAAAAAAAAAAAAAAAAACCCAAAAAAACCAGCCAAATTATTCTTTATCCCTCCCAAATTACTCTTTTTCCCTCATAGGTTGATCAATGAAAGCCCAGAAATTCAGAACAGGAGAGTAAAAATGTCAAATGGCAGCAGAGTACTTCACTCCATGGTGCTCCCACTGAGAGCTGGCCTGGCAGTTTAAGATGTGTCTTTGGGTGGGGGATTTTTGTAACTTTGGTGCTGCAGACATCCAACAGGAGTGCCTCTGGAAGGGACACAGCCCTGCTGCCTGGAGGGACCCTCCAGCTGGGCACTGCTCCTGTGGCAGATGGAGAAAGGAGCATTGCAGGGAAAGGCATTTTGAGACAGCAAACTGGGAAGGAAAGAGCAGATAGCCAAAGCAGAGGACAAAAACCCCTTGATTTCCACAGGTCTTTCCCCTAAATGTCCTGTATTTCACTAGGAGGGCAGTTTGCCAACTGTCTTCTTGAGGTTTGTGTGAATGAGGTCAACAGACTTGTTCGGTAGCCGTTGTTGCACTTATCCTTTTGTAGTTTCTTTTTATCTGATTACTTTTGCAGATCTGAAAAATAAAGCTATGCATTTGTCAAATTTTCATTAGGTACTTTTAGAAGCTTTTGGAATGATTTTCACATCTGAAAGAAACTATTTTGTTTCAAGGGCAGACAGAGAAAAACTATTTGCCGTTTAATTTGCAATTTTAGCAGGTTTTTCCCCAATGAATCTTCTCTAGATCACTTTGTTAAACTTTGTCAATCAAATCCTTTTGTGCAGATTGCCACAAATTGCTTTTAAGCCTTTCAAAAGAACAAGTAGACATAAAAAATTCAATTTTAACATCCAGATCCTACCAGACTGGATTGATCTTTGAAAGGCTTCTTTTAACAGTTAACAGTAGGAGATAGAGACTACTGTGAAACTAAGTGAGCTGTAGAAGTAAATGGTGATTCAAAAGCAGCCTTTATTGGAAATGCCATCATTTTGAGATATGAAAATTATGAAGATGCCTGTGTAGCTGTAAGGCTTTTTCTTTTCCTGACAGTGCTGACACAACTTTGCTGACTGTTGGAAAAGGGAAGCATGTCCTTACAGGTTCATGCATTCTTGCTACCAGAAGCTTGGAGATGCTGGATTTCTGTGTGCTGCTGCTTTTCAGCTTCTTTGGGGTCCCCAGAATTCTGAGCAATCCAGGAGCGATTCCCAAAGTTTCAGCATATTTGCTTTGGTATACATTGCATAACCCTGTTTTGGAAAATACTGCCTGTAGCAGTTTTTTAATGACTTCATTTGTAAGTGGAATCACTGTCTTGTAGTGACAAACTATACAATGTTTATTGCTTCTTTATAAAAAAAAAAAAAAGGCAGTACAAGAATCCTTCTGTTGGTTCTTCCTTTCACTTATGAAAAATGTGGTGAAGGAAGCAATGATGGGAATGCACACTTTATCATTTACAGTATGTAATAGATGGCTTTGTCCTCAGTCATAAGTCTGGCCATTATCATGCTGCAATTGGTGTGTACCTGAAGCAGCCATTCTATAAATAATTCCACATATTATAATTTCCTTGATATAGGTTTGTGACTTCCATTGATCTTAGTGACATGCATAGTGTAAAATGAAGAAAATCAATATATTATCCTCTCTGTATCAAGTGCTTGTAATTCACATCATATTAAAATACTGTTTATAATGCCACTTCGAAGTCATTTTTTACAGGCATCAATTTTCTTATTTTTCTCTTCACCAATACATGAATGTTTCCTGTCATTCAGTGTTAACTCTATTCCAAGAGACAGCGGAAGCACAAAACTCATTTATCTGAGTTCATTGCAGTATCTGTCACATGATTCTATTTTTCATCTTTAGAGCTGGCTATTGTTAAGGGAGAACGGACCCTGGTGGGCAGTGCATAAAAATTTCTTTTCTGAATATGTTTTGCATTGTTTCAGTAACAGGATCTCTTTTGGAGGCTGTGGGTAGTGAAGAACCTCAGAATCTCCTGTCATTGAGCATGTTTCCAATAAAGCCTCAAAAGTAGTAACAAACAAAGGAATTCACTGTCTATGGTGAATCTTCCATGCTGTCAGGGTTATCATCACTCTTAGCAGGGCACAACACCTGTCACATATTTCTGACATTGAATACAAAATTTGTCTCAATGTGGTACACACTGTTTCTACTTGAAATAGTTAAGTTTATTTCGGGCTATTTTAGATAAATTGCCTATCAAAAATTTCATTGCACCACAAGTTCAAAGAATGAATGATTTGGGCAACGAGTATTGGGCTTTTGATGAGCCAATTATGAAGAAAGTATCTCCTTTTTAAAAGAGCTGTCTGAGGACAGCTTTTCTTAAAGATGAGTGAGTTCAGGAGGAGGAATAGCTGTAATTGCTCTTTAATCAAGGACTTTGAGATGTTCTGGGTGCTGAGATGCACCTTGGCCAGGGAAGAGCCTGTACACCAGAGCTGTAATTGCACATGGACTAGGAAGCGGGAGCAAAGAATAGGATTAGAGACAGGTATGATGCATGTGCAAATCTCTCTATGCCTTTTTCCCCTCTCCCAGCTTTCACTCTGCCCCTGTGAGCTTGTGGCAAGAGATGCAGCACTCGAGGGGTCGCACAGAAGAGGAGGCACAAGTTCTCTAACCATTTTTCCAGCCCATCTGACCTTCACCACCTTTTCTTTTTTCTTTTAAAAGTATAAGTACAGTGCAAAAAAACAACTTTAAAGAGGAGAACCTGACTTCCAGTATAGATTTTTACATCATTCTATAGCTCTTTAGAAACTTAATATCTCTATTTTGAGGTGGAAACTGTAGATGCTTTGCATCACTTGATGTACAATAGGAGCCTGGGCATTAATTAGCAGTAAGGTCCAGTTTTGGTGCATTGGAACACCATCAGTTTTGTTTTCTAAAACTAAATTACTGTTTAGAGGGTTTTTTAAATAACCACAGTGTGCAGTGGAAAAGAAAACAAAATGGAGAGAGATGGCCACAAGATGTAATGAGAGTCAATGCCATTGACGCCTTGCTGGAGCCTTTTAGAATTAAGGTCTGTTTCTGATCATCCTCTGAAAGGAGGAGGAGGATTATAGACAGTCATTGTGGGCAAAGTATCAAACAGTACTTGAAAAAGCTGTGATAAGTTTTTCTAATATAACTTCTGAATTTCACAGAATTGAACTTTATAATGTATCTTTAAAGCAAGTCTCAGCTTTTAAAGACTTAAACAAAGGGAAAAAAATGAAAGTAATCCATGCACACTTTTTTTGCACTCTGGAAGGTCCTGAGGTTCAGACTTCTACATGGACAAACTAAATATAATTGGTAGTTATTTTGTAATATAGCCCCACACTATATGAACCAGTTTTGTCTAGTTTGCCGGGGTCAGATGCTTGAGTTCATGTTTTGCAAGTTCTCTAGCTGACTGCAGAAGTTTTATTCTCCTGGACCTCATTTCTCCAAATTCTTCCTAAGTGCTGTTTTCAGACTTCTTTCTGATCAACCCCAGTCAGAGTCCTGAGAACTTTCTCACTTAATCTTTTTAATCTTCCTCTTTTTTACTACACTTTTGCTTGAACATTTCCCTCCTTTCTCCTCTATGACACATGTGGCTGCCTCCTTCTTCTCCCATTCAGAGTTTGGGGTCTGGCCTCAGTCACAGCACAGAGAGAGCAGCAGAGCCAGTCCCCTGCCTCATGGTTTTGGCTTTGTGTTACTGTGGTCACCCTCTGCCAGGGACAAGAACAGCAAGGAAAAGCCTTGTCCAGCTCCTTGACCTGGCACGTGTTGAATCCTCAAAGGATGTACCTGCTGAAATTTAACAAGACTTTGTTAGGAAAAGATTTGAGAGTCTTGCAGGAGCAGGGTATTTTGATAGTTGCATCTCTCTCATCTTTATTATCTTGGTGCAGGATATCAACTCCTGTTCTTCAGCATGGAGGTACTAGTAATTCTTTCAAAAAATAGGGCGGGAAAAGCTTCTTTCTTCTCTAAATGGCATTGCAAGTTTGACTTTTCCCATTCAAAATGAACTAACAGTTGCAAGTAGATTCGTAATGGAAAGCAATGTGTAGCCTTAATAATAATTACCTTTCCTCTGAAACCTGTAATAATATTCTTGGACCAATCACTTGGCAGGAAGGGGTGTTCAGGGCAAAATAGTGAAAACCTTTGCCACTCTGCAAGGAATATTAGATGTGACTGCCTACATCAATGTAGCAGGCAGTAAGCCAGAGTTCTGAAATAATGCTTAGTTTTCCTATCAGTGCATGAGGGGAAGGTAGAGCAAATAGAAATCCGTATTGTGTCGAAATTTTGACACCACTGTTTGGGGAGGCAGTCCTTGAGATGCACCTGCTCCTTTTTCAGTGACTACTTAGGGAAGGTGAGCACTTCAAGAAGACTCAGAACTCAACAGTAAATGTTTTATAATAGGAAAACATACTAATATACCAATTGCAGTGTACAATATTTTATTGTATATTAAAGGAAGTTCCTTTTCAAGTGAAAAAGAAAACATTAGGCAACATTTAGGTTTCAGCTTTGTGACAAGAAACAGCCCTTGATTCCCTGTGATGTTTTTGCTGAAGGGCCCCTTTGCCCTTTGACTTCAGGCTGTGTGTGCCAGAGTTCTCCAAAGAAGAATTGGATTCATGGAATTCCAATCAAAAACTTGCCCTACTCTGAGTCATTCTGCTCTGATTTGTACTTTTTATTTCTCACTGAGATATTGATGAGGTAAACATTCTGTTAAGTACCCCAAATTAGTATTTGTCATAGCTTGATCCAAATGAGAATACAGAGAACTGAGCTTTGTCTTTGCTCTCTGTGAATGTTGTAATTATTCAGTATAGACAGTGAGAAATGTGTGTAATTAATTACCATGTGCACTTTATGGTCACTTAGTTTTTAAGACCAGCCAAATTAAAAAACCTTATCCGATAAATTTGCTTTCCCATTTAGTGCCACAGTCTGTGTTTGGATGCTTAACAGTGCAGAAGTGAATTTAAACACTGTATTTGATTAATTACAGAATAAAAAAAAATTTAAAAGAAAATGAAAATGCTTCCCAAAAACCTATTCCAATGGAAAGTGTTTCTGTCACTTTTGCCATACATATATTGCAGGCCCATAGCTCTGGTTAGACAAATCTACCACACAAGTAATTAGATTATTGCAAAATATTGTTTGGTGCTCACTCTTGAGATTCTTCTAGTTGTTTATGGAAAACTTCATTAATTTTCTCTTTCACTTAGTGCTTTATTGCTTATTTAGATCTTCCATGAAAGACTAGGTCTTACCAGAAATCAAAGACCAGATGTATTATAATCACCAGACTACGTATTACTGTGCAGTGTTTATTGCTTATTTAGAGCTTCCATGAAAGACTAGGTCTTACCAGAAATCAAAGACC
>PYHW01009643.1:519127-568753 GCA_013186435.1 Turdus rufiventris
TAATCACCAGACTACGTATTACTGTGCAGTGTTTATTGCTTATTTAGAGCTTCCATGAAAGACTAGGTCTTACCAGAAATCAAAGACCCGATGTGTTATCATCACCAGACTGCATAATATCAGGTTTTTTCCTGTTATAGTTCACTTCAGTTAAGATTTCCTGGAAGAGTGTGGGGGAAAAGTCCTGTATGCATGTTTATTACCTGTTGAAAATCCAAGTCTAAAATTTAGATAAGAAATAAGCAGGAAATGAGAGTAAGAGGGCAGTAGTAGCATACAATAGCTAGTTAAAGCTATCGGACTTGCAATCTCTTCAAGAAGTTATTGTCTCTAAAACAATATTCTTCTCAGAGTAATATAACTTGGGCAGGGAGGGATCACAACTTCCTGTCTGCAGTCCCAGCCACCTACAGACTGTCCAAAGGTTGGAAGGGGCATAAAAAGGAGACGCAACCAGCTACTCTTCCAAAAAACATAGTTTTGTAACAGAAGATTCTTCTGTTTTCTTCAGAAGAAAGATGATGGAGTGTCTGGCTACAGCTCTAGTTGATGTATGTAGGAAGCAGATAACAGACACTCTAGGTTTATCTTTGCTCTCATTTTAGACTCCTGTGATCCCTTCACAAACTTAGTTTCTTTTTGAAGGAATGCTCCCTGCTAGGATAATCATCTTTTCCAGCACCCCTGTTTCAGTTTTCTTCCGTAAGTTCCATCCCTTGGGATGTGGTGCAGGCTCAGGGGACTGACCTGGTGCTTATGTACATGACATGACAGAATCCAGCATTCAATCTCCACATTCTTTTTCCATTTGTTATTGTTATTATGCATTGATAAGGCAACCTGGCACATTCTGTTATACAATTGTGCTTTCAAAAAGTTATGGTCCTATTCAACTTCAGCCACTGGATCTGAAACATTCTATTTCAGGTTCTTTAGGGAAAGAATTTAAAGCCCTACTGGACACCAAAATAGAAGGAGAGATGTAACTCTGTGCTGTTGTTGTCATCCCCCCATATTTCATAGCCATAATTTGAGGAACTGTTTTTGATGTATGGGGATTTTCTCCCTTCAGTCTGCTGCTTTCTTTTTCCAGTCACAATTTCCCTGTTCTTACTCTCTTGCAGTAACATCTTGGTTTATGGTATTTTGATAGAAGCTCTTTTGACTGTGGCCTTTTTCATCTCAGCTGGGGGAGTTAGTTTTAGTAGTAGTTTCTAGTTGTTACTCTCTGTGGCACCTGTGGTTTGGTGAAGGACATGTCACAAGTGTGTCCTTGTCATTACAGCAGCCAGTAGTGACCTTTCACTGGAATACCTGGCAGCAAGAAGTTCTTTCTCAGTGTTTATCTGCAGTACAAGTTCTGGTAGCTGTTTGCAGTGGAATGACCAGAGGAGTTTCTGTTAGGATTATTATGTACCTATTATGTATTTCCTACTTTCATGATGTTATCTGCAGTCAGCTGGAACTACACCCAGTAATGGAGCCAGCAGCATTAATTGCAATCCTATTCTCTGGATCATCCAGAGATAAACTGGGGAGCTAATGTTGGGAACTTGCATTTTTAATAGCTGGAGTCTCTACTATAATTTGTTTGAATAGGTAGCATGTGTTTATAAGGAATTTAACACAAAGGAAATGTTGGAGTCCTCCCAAAGTGTGCAGCCAACTCCACAGTTGACTCCTAATGCTAGAACAGTTAAAGTAGTTTCTGCAGCCCTGGGATTTCGTTTTTCTGCAGTCGTACTGTGGCTCTAAACATACCCCTAATGCCAAAATCACTGGGCACTGCTTGGGCTGTGTATCTGCAGTGCTGTTCCTGTGCCCTGCTCTGGGCTTACTTCCCTCCTAGCTTGTCTCCTCTCTCCAGCCTGGATGTTGCCATGTCTGTTTTGTCTTCCAGCAGTGGGGAAAACCTGGTTTTTCTCCTCTGTTGGAGATGCTACTAATGCCCCCAGAAGGTGCCAGAGCAAGCTTCTACCTCTGCAGAGTCTTGTGATTCCAGGCAAGGCTTAGCCAAGATTTAAAGTCCCTTAGACCAGGAAGGTCAGAGTGTGGGAAGGGAATCACTGTTCCCTCTCTCTTTTGTCAAGGGATGAAATAGTTGGGTATATGACCCAGCCTCCTTGTTAGGTAACCTGTTAATGAGGCAGAAGATGACTGCTTGTGGTACTCAGGAACTTCACTTATTGTTCTGTGAAACTATTGTGTAGTACATGTGTAAGAAATATTCCTTTTCTGCCCCTCTCATTCATCATATGGGTTTCCTGACATATCATCTGCTTTAATTTCATGCTACAACCTCCCCCTTGACTGCACATTTCCTTACACTTGTGAGAACATTGTAATGTTTGAGGCTTCTTACCCTCATTTCAGTGTAGCTGAACTCTGTGCCCAGAGGGAATGAAGAGATTCCTGTTCCTACCCCTCACACCAAGAGCTAGCATGTACGCTTTGCTTCTAGACAAAGGCTAAAAAGGCATCAGCTTTTTATTATCAGCAGTAGATCAGTGAGATACACCTGGCTTTAAAATGTATTTACTCTGCAGCCCCACTCCAGTCAGCATTTTCAGATTTGAGGAACTTGTTTAGGTTGCTAAAACATTGAAAAGGCTGAGGTGTAATCTGATCACACAGTCATGTATTTTATAAAACCCTGTCATAGGATCATCTGGTTAATAGTTTGTATCTTGGGTGAACTGACAAGTCTGATGAAAATATATAATTCCAGTCAAAATAGTGTTGGGTTTTATATCCATTTTACAAAAATCATTCCTCAGTGCTCCAAATTTGGTGATTTTTTAAATTTAAATCCCTTTATAACTCATTCATAACTGTTGACAGCAGAGCATCTACAAGAATACAAAGTAATCAGCACAGAAAGGTTTTTAACTTCTAGCAGACTGCTTTGTAGTGGTGTGGTGAGTAGAAGATGGGAGGGTCCAGAGTAGGTTATTGTGGAATGTTTTTCATCTGGTTTTGGTTTTTGCTTATTTTGGGTTTTAACTCATGTAGTTTAACCAAGACTGGCATGGTCCCTGTTCTAAGTTTATTTCTGCTCAATGGCTTACGTTGAAAGCCTCAGGAAAGCAAATAAACATGGCTAAACAGGCACTGTGGTAGAAGCATTATTGACTGGTTTTGAAGTGATCAAAGTTGCATCAAGAAGAGGCAAGCAGCTACAACAATCTCTCATTCTCAAAGATCCATTAAATCATTCTGAAAATCCACAAGAATCTCTTTGATAATATTGATTATAACTGGTTAGAATATTTATTCAGTTTGCACTTTTTAAAGTCAAATATTTTTACTTTAAAAGCTTATAATTGACAAGCAAAGACAAGAGAAAGAAATGCACTTGTACCTCTTTCAATTTTAAAGTGGGAAAAAGCTATTATAGAGGTGCCAAGTCCCTTATGACATCATAGTCCTTCCTTTCTTTGAAATTAAATTTGAATCTACGTTTTCTTTTAAACGGCTTCTTCTCATATGCTGTTTTGCCTTAAATAAGAGTTCTGTTGCTGCACTTGAGTGTGTGATAGCAAAGCTTGTAAATAATGTTCATTACCTTACTGGCATTCACTATTCTACATATTACTAATTCTCTTTTCACACTCCTTTTTGCTACTTGGGTTCACGCTGACATTGCAAAGTCAGCAATGCTAACTGCACAGTTCAAGGCTCTCTGCCTTCTGGACACTGCTGAACTGGTGTAAACTTCTGAGTGTTGATGGATAGTCTTCCCTCAACATCATCCTCTCTTGCTTTCCTGCTGTGTGGTCACCTCAGGGAAAAGAAGGCCCCCTATGTCACCTTTCTCTGTAAAAATTTGCTTCCACAATGATACTATCAGCAAATTTGTAGACAGCCACTTTAAAATTAGTTTGATATTCCTGTTAAGCAGATGCACATCATTTGCCATGTGAAAAGCCTTTTTTGAATTTATTTTCAAAGTGAATTAGCACATATCGGACCACTATGATGCTGTTAATTTTCTCTTGTACAGTACAAGCTGCCCGAGATGTGCTGCCAGGTAGAGGGATTTTGCTTTTGCTTCTGTAGGATTGTTTTTCCTCTCTTAACTTGCATTACTGCATTCTGTAAATACATTAATGAATAAACCAATCTGCATTCTGTCATGCTCTTGCAACAACTTACATCCTTCTGCTCTTTCTCAGAGGGAAAAGTGCATTCCTTCATGTAAGCATAGAATGGCTTGAGTTGGAAAGGACCCTAACAATCACCTCATTCCAACCCCCTGCCATGGGCAGGGACATCTTCCACTGGACCAGGTTGTTCCAAGCCCCATCCAGCCTCCCCTTAAACACTTCCAGGAATGAGGCATCCACAATTCCATGAAGCCCTTAGTGTGAATACAGCCCTATGCTGTCCTTGCTGTATAGAAGAATTACAATATTCTGTTGTTATTGCCTGACTGTAATTTGCATAATTTTAGTCTAGTCAATGAAAAGTCAATAAAATATTTTTCTGGCTAAAGGGGGTTGAAATCCCTTTTTGGTGATGCTTGACAAGGCAACATTGCATACATCAAAGCTTTGCCTCCCAAGCATATTGGTCTGTGTGATAGTGCACATAACATGAACACACATAATTAATTATATGCAACTATAGAAATGTAGGAATTGGTGCATTTTAGTTTGTCACATTGCTTATTAATTACGTGACTTAATGAAGTGAATTATTTTAAATAGCTTAAAAACTTTTCAAATATTTTCCAAGACAGGAAAATGGTTTTAGAGTATTTTGTTTCTGTATTGCTGTGGTTTCTGATTGGCAATTAAAAGGTAATTAAAACACTTGAGACTTTCACGTCCTGTGTTGCCCTGTAGGTTTATTATCTTCATGTGATGATCCTTGTTTGTAGAGGAAGATTTTGGTGGGATAGAAGCTCTTGGAAAATGCGGTCATTTCACAGAATGTGATCAAGCTCTTGTTCTTGCTTTTCAGGGAAACTTGAGTGCAGTAACATTTTTCAAATCAGATGCATTTTCTCACTTTCACACCAAAAGTATTCACTGGCAAGAGAGTTCTGAGCACCATAGTCTAGAAAAGTATTTGTAGACTTAAGCTGACTTTTAAAAAATCTTTTTGTGACAGATGTGTATCTCAAATTTTATGTTTTCTATCCCAAAGGCAATCATTCTTCCTATTGTCACAAAGAATCTTCTTTTGTGCAGCTCAATAGGGATAACAAAACTCATTTCAGTCTCAATTTAATTCCAATGTAAAAACTTGCAATGAGGTGGTAATGAACTTGAACTCAGTACAGATTACCTCCTGCGTGTATACACAGATGCTCAGACACAGGACAGATATTTTCCAGACGTGGTTCTACTGTTTCTCTCTTGAGCAGATTAAACTGAAATTTTCTGCTTTGCTTGTTGTTACAGTTAATACAGTAACACCATTTGGAGTTCACCTCCTAGGTTTGAATTAGACCTACATAAATACATACCCAAGAGAAGAAAAGGTGACAGCCATGATTATCAGAATGAGATAATTCTGGCAAATAATGAGTTGGTAAGATAGAGACTGATCCTCTGAAACAGAGAATGATCAAACCAATCAAAACCATTTGGAAAGCAAAACTTAAACATATTTCATAGTCCTAGCTGTGCAGTCCAATGAATATTGTGCTGATAACAGCCACCATCTCCCTCAAGTGCTTTGAATTTGGACGTGTATGTCTTTTCCAAAATACTGGCTTGTACCCCATATGTTTATTTCACTCCTGGACAAACAGTCAAGTAACAATAATAATTTTTATTTTACCTGAAATAGAGCTGGAATAGATCTAGTAAAGTCAAAAGAATGACACCAGTGAACACTGGCTAGAAATTTGCTGTCAGAGGTCTCTGGTGAGCCTTGTCCCATGCCCTGCTCCATGCTGTACCAGCTGTGTGCCAAGTAGGGAAGGGAATGCAGAGAAGTTCCCCAAGTAGGGAAGGGAATTAATCTTTATGATGCTGTCATCAGTCCTTTCTGGCCAGTCTGCTGTCCTGTAACACTCCACACCAAAAGCTAAATTAAAAAGCACCTTCTCCCCATGCATTAAGCTTTCCAGGCACAGATGAGATATCAGTCCTCCCAAATGTAGCTCTCTGTGGTGAGGACTTCACTGATCTCTATGCTAATGTGTAACCAGATGGAATAATGGGTCCACACTGGGCTAGGAAAAGTCTAAAGACCTTTTTTCAGACAGGACCAACACCTGGTATTATTGTGGGTTGCTTTATGCAAATACTACAGCTTCATTATTATTGCACTACAAAATGCTTTAGGCATCCAATTTCCTTTGTAAATGAAGCAATGTATTACTTCAATAGCTACTTTTGAAGCTCTCTGCAACTTAGACCACAGATGTTAAAACTATTGGAATTAAATGAACCCCCTCTGAATTGTAATCCTTGAATAGATTAGGGGTGTTTTTTTAATTATAAGGTTTATTAAATGAAATATATACTACAATGGGGTGGAAAAATTCAAATGATCTTATATGGCAAATATAAAAACTTGAAGTTCACTATCCATACTCCATTGGGTATGGAATGCCAAAAGAGAAATAAAAGACATTTAATCTTGCTGCAAAGCCTAATGTTCTGTACCACATTGTAATGTAGTGCAAAACAGACAATTGCTTGCTCGTAAATATCTTGGTTTTTCTTTTATTCGCACTATATACAAAAATCAAGACTGTCCTTCAAAAATACTCTGTTGTCAAGTGAACTTGAAAGTTTATGTTGTTACTGTGTTTATGGTGCTGGAGAAAAAATCTGAGGCTGGTGAGTTCATTTTTTTAGATGATGCAGTGACAGTGCAAGTATGGGCTGGAGATTATAAAGCTCTGTGTAGATAAGGGGGAAAAACATTGGAGAATTGGCATTAGAAAAGTTATTTCCAAAGACCACTGAATTTAGTGCAACACTTATAATCAAGCTGTTTCTATCATAAAAGTTTAGATACCTATTGCATGAATGCTTAGTTAAGCCCTCAAGCTGCCAATACTCTCCCAGGGGAGATGGTTAGTAGCCTGATTTAGGGACCTGAATCATCCTGAGGATGCTCTGTAGATGTAGGGACATCTGGGCTGTTCAGTTTGGTACCCAAAGACTTGCCACTCATGGTTAGGGAATGTTGCCTTTTAAAGGAGTTGGATCAGATCAGCGTATTCTGTAGTTATCACAGTAAACTGTTGAAGGTAAAATAAAGGTAGGAGGGCAAAACATAGCATGAGGAAAATTTTGCTGACATTAGCACCTGCTGTGCTTGTAAGCATATGCTCGTCACTAGACACTAATTTATTTATTATCCTGAGGTCAAGGAAGCCAGAAGTTATTAAAAAGAAAAAACGTGTAAGAAGCTAAATGTGAACTGTTAAGATGCTGTTTAAACTTTAGCTGCTACAACATATTGGCTGCTTCCTTTGCTTATCTACTCAATTCATATGATAAAATAATTACTGCATGCTTTGAAATAAGGGTAAAAGTCCACTTTGGTTACTTTCCTTGCTTACATAGAGAGCAGTGGCAATTAAGCAATGCAGTTATAGTGCCCTTATCCTAAATTGTTTATTTTCATGGAAAAACTTTATTTGATAACTCTTCTGGACAGAGTTACTTTAACTTACATAATTTCAGCAATGAATTATGAATTCTGCAAATATTTAGCCATTTTGAGAAGATAGATGTGTAGAAGTTATACTTTTATACTGAAGAATACTTTTTCAGTATTTCATTAGATGTTGCTCTAATTTTTCTACCATTGTCATTTGATGTATTTATTTTTGAAAAATAACTTATAATCGGTATTCCTTAGTGAAAATATGCAGCTAATCATTTGGATGAATGGGAAGGAGAGGAAGCTTTCTAAATTAAGTGTGTCTTTTTTATGGAAGAAAGTGTTTGGTAGAGAACTCTTTCCTTGCCCTCAGGTTGTCTGTTGCTTCTTCAGTTGTTAAATTATTCTGTACTCAAGAGAACATTACTGGTCAAATGTAAACCCATTATTTTTCCACTGAAAGTTCCATTATCTGTGAACAATTCCATCTTGGGGGGGATTATCATATTTTATATTTTCTTCAGCTTTCTGCATATGATTCATTACTGTGCACCATACCTGGGAAATGTCATTTATTATTTCATGCACCAAAATACTCTGTCTGCATTGACGAGCATTCTTGTCTGAAAAGTGCAGCTGCTGTCCTGCACTCACATGTCTTTAGCTTTGTTTGAACCTCATATCTGCCATCATTAACAATTCATGCAAGGAGCAAAACCAAAGGGAAAGAGTTCAGGGAATTCGGAGTGCTTGCTTTAAACAACTCTTATGTTCTAAGAGAGTAGGAAAGATATTATGAACCACGTGGTCCATAAACAGTGCACAAGCCAACCCTGTCCTCTGTGTACATTGCCTGTAGCTTAGCAGAAATAATTTTTTTAAATTGCTTTTGCTGTTTAACTGCAGCTTTTGTGTTTTGCAGATTTTATTTAAGCTATCAGTAGCAGTGCATTAATAGCATATTTAACAAAAGCAAAATTGAATACTAATAAAAAGAGACAAGCAGACTCCTTTCCATGTGTATACCAGGCTCTGTCAAGCAAAAATTTTAGTTACCGAAAGCCTTTAAGTTCTGTCCAACAGCCACAGAAGCTCAGGATTATGCAAAAAACAGGACAGCAGCAGCCTGCTCAGACTTTTTTGGACCGTGGCTGCACTGTTTCATAGTCCACAGGCCATGAGCAAGTGCTAGAGAAGATTGTGAGTGCTGACACCCTTCACTTACCTGAAAAGGCAGTATCATTCCCAGTGAGGTTAATGTGGGATGAGTTGCAATATAATTAAAGGGCATTAGCATTTATTAGAAATTAAAAAGGAAGCCGAATTCCTTAAGGCCTGACATTATGGGCATTTGGAGAGGATTAAATGTTTCTCATTAACAACCTATTTGCTTTTTGGCTGCTCTGTAGATTTTTCTGTATGAAAACCTGGCCTCTGGCTAATATTTATTCAATCCAAATGCCTGAAGCATATGAATAAGTGTTACTGGTTTTCCCAGTGATTAAAGAAAACACGGCCAGATATATGAGCAATACCAGGATTTAATGTCTCAGACTTCTGTTGAGAACTGTATTCTTATAAAGACAGTGGAAAATTGGAGGTGCTGGCATTGCCCCCCAACACAACCTCAGTGTTGTCTAATACTTAGAAGTTATTTCAAAATACAGGGTTTTTCTGGAAAATTGGAGCATTGTTTATCTAAAGTGGGAGCACCATGAGATGCTGAAACAATGAAATGTTTCTTAAACTGTTTTCCTTCCAGTGTGCAAAATAAGCAGTGGCTGTAATTGAGTAGAAAAATACACTGTAGACAAAGATAACTCTCCACCATCCCAGTGAGAGATTTACACCCACTTGCTACCTTCTGTGTCCCATCCTGGGGAAGGAAGCAAATACTCCAACATTGCTACTGGCTTGCTGCTTCTTCATAAGAAAATAATAATGGATTAATATTTTCTACCAAATTTTGGCTGTTTCAAATTTTTTATGTTTTAGATTTTTCATTGTAAAACACCCTCTTTTCCCAGTTATAAGCATTTAAAAATGGCATCCATCCCACTTACTTGTGATTGCAATTACCAGCAAGACTGGAAAGCCCCATTGCTGTTCTGCTTGGCAGTTGCATATGTGGCTTGCTGAACATTCATACTTAAAATATCTCAAATCTGGAGACTCCAAAGTTTCAGAAATTGGCAGATTCTGTAGAAGGTCCCAAATCATCATAGTGAAAACTCTTGTGAGAATGTTTCCTCACTACTGACTGTGTATTTGAGAGAACACAGTCTGCAACTCAGGAAAGACTGACTTTATAAAAAATTAATACGTATCTGATAGTTCAGTCCAGGTCAGGAAGTAAATTGTCTTTTTTTTTTTCCTGTCAGAGACTTAGCTCATGGTTAAGTGATGCTGACAGTGTAGTGAACTCCTCTTCTGCTCAGGGAGTCCTGAGTGTAGTTCATAGAGCTTATCCTGAGAGCTGCATCTTTGATCTTTGGCAAACTGAAAATTACTGTGACTGCACTGAGCAAAACCACGTCTTTCAGCTCTTCGGAACAGTAAGAAAAAATGGAGCATTATTATAGAGGAAGATATTTGCACCTGTGTTATGAATTATTTACTCCTTTCTGCCAGCAAAAATTTAGGAATGCAGACGGTAAATATATGATTTATTGGATTTTTTGTCTTTAGTGATGTCCAATCTTCCAAAAGTCTCTTTATTCTTGATACTGGGGGCAAAACAGTATGGGTTTTCATCTCTTTATTCTCTCTGTCAGTGCAGTGCTATTTTTACCTAAAAAGTGAATCTATGCTAATATTATCTTTATGAGATACAGTGAACTTCTTAACAGATCTGCAGTAGCATTCAAATAAAAATTTCCTTACTAATGCAAGTTAACAGCCAAAGAGAAAAAGCTTGTATTCTGTGTATTGTTTCAAATATTTCAGTTTCAGTTTTCCTACTTGCTGCTTGGGAAAGAAAATGGCTTTCTTCTGAAGAGCAGGCTCCAAAACTTCGACCATCTTCTTAAAAGATAACAAAACAAAGCAATTAAGATGAAAGAATAACATTCAGTCCTAATTTCTCATAGAAAGATTTATTCCTCTAAGTCTCTACATTGTATCTATTAACAGAAAAGAGAACAAATGCATTCAAGGCATTTAAATGGGAATTGTATCCAGCCTTGTCATTTGCCCTGAAAAAGTACATGGAAAAAGTAGTGTGTTTCATATTCAAATAGAATTTTCCTTGCATTTTACAAAGTTCTCTTAAAATCTACCTGCTAAAGAGAAGAGAAGGTGGTTTACTGGTAGTAGTGTTGGAATACAATTTCCAGGTTGCTGCAGTGTGCATCCCAGCCAATGCAGTTTTGGATAGGTTGTTTTGGTTAGCTCCTTACCTAATCAAAGCAGCACTACATTTTTTGTTCCTGGTAGCAGCTAAAATGAGATTTAGGTGGGGGTTTTTGGGGGTTTTTTTTTGTGATTGGGAAATCTTATGTGTGCACAAATTCCCCTTGTATAAATATACCCACATGCTGTGTGTGCTGCACAAAGAACAGCTGGGTTCAGAACAGATCAGATCTCAAACTGGTTTTGTGGTTTTTTAAAAAATGTATCAGTGTGTTAGGTGAAAGTTTTTAATGAACTGGCATTATTTAGCTGAAAGGGAACAGCAGTTGCCTGTGGTTTATGACTCACACTTTGGTTAATCCCATGAAGAGATTATGTGAATTGGTGTCATTAATGAGAAGCAGTCATATTCCTCCTTTCCTATATCTCAAAGTTGCAGGCAAAAAAAAAAAACAGTGACAACATTCAATTTTAGAATTCCTGCTGTTCAGCACTCTCCTTCCTTGAAATACCCAAATCAGAGATGCAACATAGATTAAATGATCTTCTGTTTACAACGGCAGTTTTAAAAGACAGTTCTCTAACCTCAATTTTATCATCCTACCCATAGATTTGAACACCTAGAAATGAATGATGGATTTTAAGCACCATCTTTCACACGTCTGTTAACTAGTGTAGGAAGCCCTTTCTGCCCCTTAAATCAGCTTTGCTACTTGTCCTCAGCATGGGGAAAAAGACTAAAAAATCTTTGCCAAAAGAAAAGAGATGACTCAAAAAGATTTATTTTCATGGTCAACAGAAAGTATTTAAACCTGATTAGACATATGAAAGAATTTATCACAGATTTATGTTTCCCTGTGCTATGTGAGCTAAATGTATAAATGCATCTTCAGTAAAACTTTCTTACTGTGACAGAAACAGACTGGAAACCAGTGTGAGTCACTAACCAATTATGCCAGTGCTATAACCTTGTGGAAGGAAAATGTAGGTATTTAGAGCTTAACTGAAGGTAAAGCCTATGGGGTTTTGCTTGGTTGTTTTCCTGCATAAAGATGTAGACCACATTTGCTTTAGTTTTGGTTGTACATTGGACTGAATTTCGGAACTTGCAAGAGAAGTTTATCGGGAAAGATTTTCCAATTTTGTCCTGAGAAATTCCCATATATATGTAATCCTAACACTTTATAGAAGAATGTCTAGGAAGATTATTAGAACTGTATTTTTTTGATAGAAAGAGAAACCTTTGTAGAATTGATGTGTAATACTGTAGAGCACTATTGGTAAATAGCAGAATGAAACAGCAAATCCTTTCCTTGAAGTATAATAGAGGTGAAAATCATGTTTCAAAAACTGCTCAGCTGTCTTGACAGGTAAAGAAGAATCTCTTCTGCAAACCCATCACTTTTCAGTTCTGAAGCTAATCTCTCATACAGTCACCACAATGACTTTGCAGGACTTTAAGCCTCTGCCCACACTTGTAAATTGAAAGCCACTGGGGAAAGATTCTAGAACATGATCTCAGTCATTTTATACAGTGAAATTATTAAATGTTTCCTGATGTAGTTTTGGCAGATGTAGTGTACTCTCAAGTGATTCCAGGGTAGCTTGGGAGCTGGCATGAGCAAGGTACTGTTCCCATGAGGCAATATCTGGTTGTCCATTTTGGCAGATTAAGGGACACAGGCACAGAAAGCCAATTTGGTTTTGCTGTTCAGCTGCTGAGGGTGGATTTAACCTGCTAATGTAGGTGTCTTAAATGCGCCAGTGACAAAAATTGGATTTTTTTTCTTTATGCTTCTTATATTTTCACTATAATAATTTTGTCAATATTAGTTTTACCACATAGATACTCTTAATGCGGAGGGGAAAATATTCTTGCAGGCATTCTGTATCAGTCACAAAAGAAAGTATTAATTCTTCTCCAATCAACAGAGATTCCTGAAGTGCTAGGATTAACACTGGTAGAGATGTATATTATCCAATAGCATATTAGATATAAAACTTGAAGCTACCCTTTTTTCATCTATTCTTTGGAGTTATTGGTATGTTAAAAGTAAACATAGAACAATAGTAGGGGTGTTGCTCTGTGGTGAACCAACAATTTGGGAGATGTTTCCATATCCCAAAGCTGGTGTGAGTTGTGCTGTTTTGTTTCCTGCAGTACAGGATGTGTGCCTCTTTCACTTGCCCTGGGAAATCCAAACACAGCTAAGGTGAAAAAATAGGTAGAAAATTTGCACATTTATAATTATTTTGACTTCAAGGAGAATACATTCACAGCAGAGCAAAAAAGCAACTGTGTAAATTCAATTTTGACTTCAGAATTCCTTCCAAAGGATCCCTGTCTTTCCATGAGACGTAAGACAACAGGGTTTTCCTGAATATGGTTGTGTGACTGTAAGACCAAGTGTTTCCTTGCCTATTATTAAATACTGCTGCAAGAGGGTTTCTTTATTAACCTGTTGTCCTCTACTTAACTGTTCCGGCCTGTCCATAATAGTGCTTAAAACTTGTACCCTGTCTACAACTTAGCCTCCAGTAGCTTGCTGTCTCTGACTACCTCCTCAAAACTGAATTTTTAGCTCTGGACAGATTGAAACCCCGTAATAGTTTTGAGCTCAAAATCCCCAATTATTTCACAATAGCTGTTTTTCAAGATCTGGATGTCTTATCATCATGACTGCACCATGTATTTCCTGCTTGGTCCAAGTTAGTGGTCAAGCCTCATGTTATATGATATGCTTTCCTTTACATTTCCTAAATAATGCATTAGAAAAGTCATATGTTATAACCAAACAAGGAGAGAAGAAAGGAGTAGGGAAATAGCAGATGTCAGAACAAGCAGCAAAAGTAGGGAAAATCTTTTGGCACAAAAGATAAAACAGGGAGAAGGGGATTTTGTGATAATTTGATAAACAAATTAGATAAACAGGTTTTTAGTGTATGTTTAACTAGAAGCTGCCTCTAAATCACTGACTGAATTCTTCTTAGATCTGAGACTGCTCATCAGATTCAGCAATTCTGGCTGTTTTGAACTAAGATTATAGGATCATGTAAGCAGCAAAAATTGATTTCTAGCCTTTTCTACTTTATTTAGTGCCATGCAGATTTGAGGGGGAAAAAAAAGCAAGTTATTGACAGCAATGTTCATCAGAAAAATAATAACTGTAAAGATCATTGATACAAAAGATGTCTCTGCTAGTTCCCTTCCTATATCTTCCAGTTTGAAAAAATGCAGAACCATTTTTTTGTTTTTAAAAATTGTTGGAGGTTTAGTGTATCAACTTTATATTTCAACATAAAATTTTGTTTCTCAATATTGCTTTATGTGTTTTATGTGAGTTCTGCTCTGGTACTGAAATCCTTCAGGACTAGGCTGAGACCTGTTTATTTCTTTCTGAATCATGTTTTATTCTTCTAGATGTTATAGTGCAGCAACTTTATAATGGTGAGGAGATGTTCACAAGCATCCCACCTCTTCTCTTTGAAAAAGTTAAGTCTGCTTGAACTGTAGTGCTGTACACTGATGCAGTTGATTATTCTCTGAAGTGTTTCAGTCAATCCCAGTAACATGCATAATATTAGAAATTAGGATGCTTTCATTCAGAAAACTTCTTTAGAGAAGCTGCTTCTTGAAAGCTGCTTCTGAATTTGACTGTCTTGAAATAAAAAGAATGGGTAAGTTATCAAAATTGTGTAAGACTAAGAACTGTTAGCAATGCTTTCTATTTGAAGAAATGTCTCTACTCTTGTCAGACGGGAGTCTAGCAAAGCATCTTACTTTTGTTGTTTTTCTGTGTCAGCACTGGAGTTTGACAAGAAAAACACAGTAGGACCAGAAACTACTTGCTTGAATCTGTCTGCAGAAAAGGGAAAATTCCCATAAAGTACAAGTGCAGTAGGACATGAATTCAAACTGTAGTCACCACTAGCACATGGGACCCCTGTTGATAGAAAGCTGCCTAATTTTCTACCTTAAGAAGTCCTGTAGAACAGTTCAGCATTTCCAGTGTCACTAATAACCAGAGATGGAAAAGTTCTGAAAAGAGAAGCATATATCCCAAAGTGTGAATATAATCTCCTCCAAAAACCTTGCAAGGGACATCAGTGTGACTGATAATCAAAAGTCAGAATGTGCCCTCGTGTGTACTTGACTCTATAAGGACTTGAGAGTCTTTCTCCTCACACCATTTTCATCATCTCTGCTTCACTGCGTTGAGGTTCAAATAATTTATCATCTGAATCTGAAAACAACAGAAAATACCTGCTGTTTTGCTTTGTCTCATTTGATAACCATGCAGCATTATCCCAATAGGAGTTTAAGATGATAAAACATCAAATGAGATAGAAGGCAGGCTGAAATGGTTATATTGTCATTAACTTACAGCACTCTTGGCTGTTACAATGTATTTGTGCTGTGCTGTAAGTCTCAAATGAACAATTTGAGAGAAAATGAATAAAAATTATATAATAGTTTAGTGGGGTGTTCACGACTCCAGATGTTACAAACTTAAAAGCTTTCACTGCTCCTGTTAAAATTATTTGTGAAATAGAAACTTGCTGGTTGTTTTGGGAGTTTTCTTCCTTCCCTTTGGAGTTAAAGTACAGTTTGTGATGGAGATAGCATCTAAAATATGGCTGCATCTGCACATCTTAGCATGGTGCACTCTGTTCTTGTTGTGCTGTCAGTCAGAAGCCAAATAAATCCAGCTGCCAGGGCACTAGCAGGATTCCTGCTGTTTGCAGTAAGACTTCTCCAGGGCTGGATGTGCCAGGGGAGCATTGTTATGATGCTGACAGCTGGGTGTAGGTCCTTGCTTTGTTTAATAGTCACTGCAGAGGACACTTTAAGGTGTGTTGGAAGGCACTGTCACTGCAGTGCATTGAAAAATATTGGCAGAGCCTAGCAAGGCATCTGACCCTGATCAAATATTCCTCTTAAATTAAAAGCTTATTTAGCTATTCTGCTCAGCCTGTTCTTAGCTAGCTAATAATGGAGTTGGATCCTCTTACTCTATTTTGAGGATGTCTTATTGAATCATGCATAGAATGATGTGACTAATTTGTGAAACAGAAGTCCCTGTGCATCAGCTGCTCACAGTTGTTTTCCTGGGGGGAAGATAGAAGATTTTATGTTAAAAGACACTGATCATTCTTTTCAGCATATCAAAGAACACATGTACCATAGGCTTTTCTATTGAAAAAAAAGTAATAGAACAAATGGCTTTTATCTGTATTTTCATCATTACACCTGCAGAAATCTCACTGATGCTAGTGGGTCTTGTAGCAATCTAGATAAAAGCCAGTCATGCTTTTGAGATGTGGAGTCCAACAGAACAAGGCACACCACAGAAGTAGGAGGGTTCATCCCTGTAAGGACATCCTGTAAGTCTGTGACTCAGCCTGCTTGGAATAAACCATTGGCATGCAAAGCCAAGGCTCTCCAGATTGATGTACCAATCAATCTGATTAATGCAGTGCCTGTGCAAACTTACTGAATGCTCAACTTTACTGCTGTCCAGATGGATTTCTCCAGAGGAAAAAAGTTTGGTCTCTGCATCCACTTAACCGTAGGAGCATATGTGGTGTCTGTGATGGAAGAGACACAGGGCAAACAAAAATCTGGACCTGGACTATGTAACTGAAGGGAGAGATGGGACAATGAGGGTTGAGCTAGAGCTCTGAATTGTGGGTCTAATGGGAGTAAGCTGAAACCTGCAGGCTCACCTTGAAGAGTAGGAAAAGGGTATGAGGGGACAGTGCAAAAAGGTCAAAGGGGAAAACCTGGGGGATGCTGTAGAAATTAAAAAAAAAACAAACAAGAAAGTAAAACTAGCAAGCAGAAGGTTCTTAGAAGTATACAGAAATACATGGTGCAGGACAACATTAACTGAGAGCAATACAGTTAGTCCTCACAGCTGATGACAAATGGTAATGTTGTCACTGTGAGCAGAAGAGGAAGGAAGTTCTGTGGGTGGATCCTAGGACAGAGGTATTAACTGGGGTGGTCTGATTAGAGAAACACAGATTTACTTCAGTGGTGACAAGGCCAATAAATCATGCGATTAGTTTCATTCCCTGATGGTTTCTGAATGTCTACAGTACAGTTTGAGTTCTGCCCAAGTTCTATCCATGGACAGTTGAAATTTATAGACCAAAAGACACACAGCCACCAGCAATTACTTTAACCTAGGTGAAAATAGTAGAGATTTTTTAATCTTTTATATTGCTATTTAAAATAGTATGTGTTGACCTCTTTATTAGTGTAACATACAGATTGAATGTTCAAAGCAAAGAATAAGGTTATGAACGTACTATGGAAGGCTTGTTCAGAAGAGAAATTGGGCAAGGAATGGTTTTGATGGACCCCTTGCCTAGGGTTCCACCTGTAAATGCACTTCTTGCACCTCTCCTGCTATCCAAGCTTAAGAAATGCAACATTGCTCTTTAACACACAAGTCAGAAAGGCAAGCTTTCTGTAAGGTGATGGGGCTGCTGCTGTTTTCAAAGTATCCTTTTCATCTTATCTGAGGCTCTGTGACATTACCTTTACTGTCCCACAGCCTCTTTATGTCTGCCAGCATTTTCTTCTTGAAAAAAAGAGCGTACTTGTGACATGTGCTTCTGAAAAGGCACTGTGTTGTCATCTGATATATTTGGATATTCTCAAGTCCACAGAAAAAAAAGACAAGTTATCTTTTCATCACATGATATTCATAGTAAATAGAAAAATAAAAATCTTGCCAGTCTTTACTGCCCAAAGGATGTCTATAAACAGGACTCCCAAGTGTATACAAGTAAACTTCAGAGGGATTAGACAAGTGTGGTTGAAGTGTTAGTCATTCTACTTATAGAGAATCTGCCAAGAGTACAGCAGGAAAGCCTGGCAGTGGAAGTATCCCTGTTGCTCTGGTAGGACAGTGACCACACATTTTAGAGTGATTCAGTAGAACTTGCTAGTAAGCAGATTAGTTCCTCTGTGTGTTGACTGATAACAATATAAGATGATTTTTTTACAGGAATGTAAGTGCAAGCCTTAAAATAAAGGAACTGCTATTGACTTTGGTGCTGAGTCACCAGCATTAATGAATTTTTGAAGTCAATTTACCATCATTTAATACTATCTTAGAATAGCTGTTCGTGTGTGGCCTTTTTATTTCCGCTAGTAAACTTCATAATAGATAGTGAAGCAGGACTGAAAACCTGTGAACATCACGGAGACACAATTTTGTCAGTGTTGCTTTGTGACATACTCATGATCTTTTTTTCTTTGCTTCCTTAACTTTTTTTTTTTAACTTCCTTATTTCATTTCTGTTCAGCGTGCGTGTTCATTTTAGTGATAGTGTGGTTCATTGTAGAAGTTAATTAATGTTCACTTGTGAATACTAGTCCAAGGCACCTAGCAGTATTAATATCTTAGTAGCCATCATGCTTCCCATGTCAGCTGTAGAACACAAGAGTTATATTGGAAGTACTTAGATAAATCTGTTTCATAAAACAGCTATGTACTTTCACTTTGTCAAAATGCCTGCGTGTTGGCTTTCTTTGCTGCTTAAACACTGTTCTATCTGTTCCTAACTTCCCCTGTTTAACAGCAGACAAACCCAGGGAGCACTGAATGAATCGGATGATCCCGAAACAGGCTGTCTAACTGATAACAAGCCAACTTCTCGACACTTCTATCCTGTCGCCTTGCTGCTTGTCAGCTCACACTTGCTGGTTGTGTGGCTTATTTTAAGTCTTGCTTTGCTATTAGCCAAATATCAATAAACTTCACTTGTGTTCCTTTCTTTTCTACAAACAGCAACAAACTAACTCTAGAAAAAAGGAATTATGTTGTAATATTTCTACAGTCTCAGACCCCAAGGATTCATCTTTAAGATACCAATGTCTGAAATGTACTGTGTTTTCATTCTTTTTTTCTGAACTCCAAGAAGTATACTATGCATTGAGTGAATTGATTTGCTCTTTCTGTTCATGGTAAAGCTTTCCCACTGTAATTAGCGCAAAGAAAACCCACTTACAATGCTGTCACTGTATAGAAGTTGTGGAATCCTGAATGCTTGAACCCCTCTTTCCAGAGTAATTAGTCTGATTAAAAAATAATTAAAAACTAATTTGCACAACACAAACTAACCCCTAGACAAATATGGCAGGGCAATGGTTTGTGAGATTTATCTTTCGTTGTGTTTTTTTCATTGTTACTAGCTGATGGGATTGTTTTCGTTTAATAAATGATTATTACTTTGCTACAACTAACCCTTTTCTGTAGAGTAACTAAATGGAATAGAATAAGTTCTGTTTTGTAATGAAATTAACCTGTTTGTAATTGTTGCTTTAGTTGCTTTTGCTTTCAAGACACTTTTATATTCTTTTTAACAAAGTCCTGTTTATGTCTTGATGCACCACTTTGGCACTTGTGACTTTTGTACTGTATGTGAACAAACATCCTTCCTTTATAAAGCAGAGAGGTGGATTGGGCTGTTTGAAAAGCCATTCTCTCTTTTTTTCATTGCAAAGCTGAACATACAGGAAATGAAGCAGAGATGAAACTTTCCTTCACAAATCTCTAGGGCCAGACTTAATAAAATGCCTTATTCCTAGAATGCGCATTTTAGGGCAATGTATATTCGCACATATATAGCAAACAAATTGAAAAAAATAAAAGATATTAAAAGGTTTAAAAAGTTAATATATTTCTGGGATTAGAACAAAATGTATCATTAAAGTATTTAATTTTTTTTTACTGAACTTTAAACCTCAAGGGCAGATATATTAGGGGGGATGGAAAATCTTATCACCTATTTCTGAGGGCAATAACTGTACTGGGCCTGGCCTTGGATTTAATTTTGTAAGATGTATCATCACTCGTGGAAAACAAAAATGTAGAGTTGAATCTTTGTTATTTTTACTTCAACTGTTGCTGAAACTCTGCAATGAACAAATAAAGCATATTTATTTATTCTGTGTTTCATGAAGTTGTACTTTTTCCCCCTTTCACTAGAGAAGGATGCCGCATAGAGAATGTTCTGAAGAATGTCAAATGCAGAAAGTATGCATTCAACATGATACAGCTGATGGCTTTCCCAAAGTACTACAGACCTCCAGAAGGGACATATGGAAAAGCTGACACCTAAGTTTAACAAAAGTGTAATCAGGAGTATACATCATGCTAATTAGTGAATATAACAACTGCTGTTTATGACGTGTGAATTGGGAATGTATAACCAGTGGAGGTGGTTTTTTTAATCAGGTTTTGTCATTTTACATTAAAATGAATCTGGTTAGTCATTATGAAATAAATACCATGAAAAATCAATGGACTGATATTCTGAAAATCAGATATATTCAACTTCGTGAAGTTGAAGCTTAGTATGACTCATAAGCCAGCTGGAATTAGTTTGTAGGGTCACTTGATTGAAGATTTAAAAGGGAAATGGCATTTTCTGTAGGAACAGAGATTGGTAATCTGGTAATCTGGAAGGTTGCATTCTGACACCAAACCCTGAGATTTGATTTAAGGAGTCTCTTACTGCTGAAAAGGTGTTTTCTGGAACCAGCAGAGCACTGAGCTCTTGATCACTAATGATTAAACCCTTCACAGAAATGTTTATGAAAGATGCTGATGTTAATACCTGGGCTAAATATAATTTTGGTAATTACAATTAGCTTCTTTACATAAGCATGGTAACTTCATAATATGTTTTTAGTAATTGCAGACTGTAATTTCAGTAATTCCATTCTGATTCCCCACAGTTCATTTGGATGTATCACTCTTGGTTTTCTGTACCCCAGCCAAATACCACTTATTTCACTTTCACATAAATCACACTGAAATCTTGGAGATTAATTCCACAAGTCAAGTGACCTGAATTTGACCTCCTATTTAGTGTAAACCCTTAAAAGTAAATTTTCTTCCGTGATAGGGAAAATAAGTTGTATATACAGGATTTAATGTATCTTTAGGCTATGAAAACATGTATGTTATTACAAAGCCTAAAATAAATGTTATGAGTAAACTGCTGTACTAGGATTAGTTAGCCACTGCAGCTGATTTATTTCAAATTTTTAATGCTGCAGGTAGACACTCTAGGATGAAGAACTATCAGCTTTAAAAATGAATGTTAATGCTCTGCCATCTTGTGTTAGTCATGAAATTTGTCTTGCAAAGAATGTTTGTGTTTTCTAATTGTACCTATTTATTACCTTCTTCTGCCTCCCAGAGAGAAATACAATTTAAAACTCCCAAGTATTCACTGGTTACTGACCTTTATGTAATGCATTATTTTAATATCTAGAGCAGAAGTATGAGAAATTTATCCTAATGAAACTACCCTGGGAATTCGAGCATCTGTAGGAAATTGTAATTGCCATGGATAAAGAAGTAAATGTTTGCTTACTCCTATGGAAGTCAAAGAAATCTCTATGCACCATGAGTTCTAATTTGTTCTTTTTAATCCATTAATACCCATTACTGGGTATAAATCTGTAACTATAATGGAATTTAAGAGCCTGATTCTACAAATTCTATTTGGGTGATCCCATGGAGCTGATCTATCATTTGTCTAAAATTAAAACCATCTTGTATATTTGCTCCAAGATCAGGCTTTGGAGTTTGTAGGAAAACATCAGAAAGAGATCTTTGTTCTAATATTCATTGACTTCAGTGGAGCCAGAAATTCACCTATACAATATATTAGCGAATTGGAACTTTTATTCAAAGAAAAGTAGGTAATGTAAGTAGTGTTTTGGTGCATTCGTTTTTTATTTCCATTATATGATGTGCTATCATCAATTGCTTCCTTGTTCTTGGAATGCATTACTTCAGTAGATGTCAGAAGAATTGGCAATGCATTACAGATAAGCTCAGACTGATGAGAACATCATGCCTTGATTTTTTTTTTTTGTCATGTACCAGTAGAAGTGGACAACACTCATTGGGTAGCTGGATATGTGCATAAATTAGTGTTTGGATCTATGAATATAATGTAGCTGATCTGTATGAAACTTATTGTGGATTTATGGAGCATAATCCTTCATAGAAAAGTAATGTTTTCTTTGTCAGGCACTAGCCCTCACTATATACATGTTTATTATGAGCTTAAAAAGCCCTGCATGTGCAGTTTAGAGATAGTGATGTATTCCTCATGGATCTCTGAAATAATTCCCAGGTATGCACTAGAGAATGCCAACCATCATACAGTAATGCTGAAACCATCTGTAAAAATCTCAGTGGGGGTGGTGCTCCCTGCTGGGTGCTATAGGTACCTAGACTTCTTTATCTGGGTTCCATTGGCATTCTGTCAAGTTAAAAATATGAAATTATCTAGGTTTTCTTGTCAGGAAAATAGTCTTTCACGATTTTGCCTCAGCATTTTAATGCTACCTGGGCTCTAAATTGCCATTGTCACTACCATGTTATTTTTGTGCTGAAGTTGTTTTCCACGTTGAAGCCGTGGATTTGATGAGGAAAAAGAAAAAATGGCACTGGATTACTGTCCATTTTGTTTTAACAGCTATTCACAGTATGTTCTTGTGAAATTAAATAATCTCTTATTTGCTAAAGATCATTAAGATAAAACCCCAAGCACATCAGTGGGCTGCAATGAAACTTCATTGTGCTTGGGTCATCAGAGAAGAGTTGGCTGGGTCTTGTGCTAAATAATACTGAATTTTTTTCTCAAAATTTTTGGATTGGAACATCCTGTTGTAGGTCAGGAGAGCTTTGTGAAACCTGCTGAAGTGTTCCAAGTCTCCTGGAAAAGCCTCATTGCTTCAGTACCAAAACAGGCCCAAATAATTTAAAATCCATGGGTTTTCTGGTTTGCCTTTGTTTCTTCATGGAAGAGGGGCTTGCTACAGGTTGATGGTTGTGTTACTTGGAGTACATTTACTCTTTGTATCAGCTTCTTCCTGCCCTGTGGGTTGTTTGAATACTTAAGAGAGGAGTTAAATCATCCCTGGGGTCTTGCACATTATCTTGTAGCTCACTGTGAATATCAGAGGAGCAAAACTAAACAACTTAATTTTTATAAGCAAACTACATTGTTTGTTTTGCAGAGGGATAAGGTAAGCATAGCAATTTTGGTCGTGGCTTTGCAAAAACTGTTCCATATCTGCTCTCTTAAAACTTTTGTAAGGTATAAAATAATCTGGTTTTAGGGGAGGGCAGTTCTCAAGGGCTAAAAGATGAAAATTCAAAAATACATCTGGCATCTAAAGCTAAATCTTGTCTTACAGAAGATATTATTTGTGTAAATCTAATCGGGATCTGTCTTGAGGAATCCTGAAATAAGGGCTTCTAGTTCTCAATGTTTGTACAATGCATCACACATTTACATGGGGGTTTTGTACCACAGAATAGTATCTAAATAGAGAACTAGTCTAAAATACCTAAAAAAATAAGGAAAGAAATGTCAAAGTATTTTTTTCCCAGAAACACTTGTAATATTGTTATAATACATAACGTGTCTATAACTGACATTAAGCAGGCAGGTCTTTTTTTTTTTCTGAAGGCTTTTGAGGAATTTAAAATACATTATGGTTAATGTTTATACTTTGGCTTTTATGGAGCAATTAGGAAACAAAAATTTTTAATTATGTTATCTGATTTTTGTCTGTGTGAAGCTGTGTATTTTGATGGAATCCTAGCAATGTCTGTGTTATAAAGAAATAATAATTTAGGAGAACAACTGAAACAAAATATTATTTGAGAAATAACCTTAATGAAGGCTTGCAATGTTAATTTTTGTACTGTCTGAATTTTGCCATTGCATAAATGAAATGAGGAAATTAAGAAACAATTTTTTGTCTACATCAATCTCTTCTGATGAAAATTCACTTAATTGCAGTGGAATAAATTGTAATGGTATTCTAAATCTTCACTAGTAATTTAGGTATAAAGAAGTGCAAGACTTCATTTTGAAGCCTACTTTATAATATGCCTGTTAAAAGTTTCAGGAAAAACTTATATTTATTTCTAGATTAAACACAAGCTCCAAGAAATCCTATGGTCCATTTAAAAAAAAAAAAAAAAAAAAGGCAGAAAATGCACTGAACATCAATCAGTGCTGTAAAGAAAGCAATTGCATTGAAAACTATGCAGCAAAATTACTTGTGTGAATTAATGTATGTAATCAGTTAACAGTCTTAAATATCTATTGTGTCAGTTGTTTATGTTGTAAGCTTGAAACCATTGATATCTATATTTATGCTCTTTTTTATTATAAAGAAGTGTACTGTATAGGCAATGCCATGAGACATGAATTTGCATCTTGTTTTTCACTTCCTTGTAGCTTAAAAGCAGATGTTTACAATGGAAATGCTTTAAAGTAATTTGCTGCTCTTGAAAACACAAACTTATCTTGTATATTGCATGTTTACAAAAAAAAAATCATAGAAATGCCTTTTTAGAGGGGAAAAAAAACCCTCACAGACTTCAGTCCTTAGAACATTGCTTTCTTCCCTTAGTCATGCAACACTTGACTGTTGTGTTGCCAAGAATTCCACTTGCACTCTGCAGGACTCAAACATTTAGTTCCTCTTTCTTTCATAGCATCTGCTGAATAAGTAATACGACAACCATGACTATCAGCATGATACTCATGATCCAAGGTTAAAAACTTGCATTTGCTCAGATATGAGCAAATACTTCAGGATAAATAAACTATAAGACACTTGTGAATCTGTCTCCCTATTCCAAAGAGCTGAAACATAAGGCACAGGGTTTGTGTGCTGTCTGGGAAAACGAGTAACAGTAGGAGTCTGACTATGATAAAAGAGTGCCCTGGACAAGTTCAGAGTGGTGAGATCTGAACCACGCTGCTCCTACTTAGATCTCTAACTGTTGGCAGTGGTTTTTGGGTACTCCTCCCATGCATGCAAAGTGTTTTAACAGTTTTCAGTACTTCTGTTGGTGAATGGTCTGACTTTAAAACTTCTAAAATCCCAAATTACTTTGGTACTTGTTCTCCTTTGGTGTAGCTGTCCCTTGTGATGTTCTTGTCTTACGTTCTGGAGCACACAGGGCTGTATATAGGTAACTTTAACAGGACTTCAGTCAACAGCATGTGTTGGTCCAGAGAAACAAAGCACAACTATAGGAATTCAATGCTTTTTCTATTTCAGGATTTATCATTTTTGTTTCATTGCTGTCTGTAAGCCATGACCATTGTACACCATGTATATATTTTTTATTTAAATAAATGTAATGTTTATTTTTTATGTTTCTGACTTTTTTGTTTGTTATTCATTTTTCATTGTCATTGTGGTGGTGTTGCCCAGAGGGAGGATTGTCCAGGCTGATGACAGTGTGTTCCCTCCTAAAGGAGCTGGTGGAAGCACACTCAGAGGTCTCATCACCACTAGGAGCAAGGATTTAAAAAAAGTTCTGATACAACAGTTAAAAGCCTGAAATGGGCAAAAATTAATAGTTCCTATTTTTCTTAGTCTTACCACAGTTTTCATCTCAGAACCAGGTGGGTCATGCATTTTCTAGTTCAAAGCAAACAAAACATGCACATGCCTATAAGGAGATCCCTTTCCCGTAACTGTTGATCTGTAGTTCAGGTATTCAGAAAAAGCCATCTCAGTGGCAGACCTCAGGAAATAAGTATGGGCTGCTTCTGTTGGTATCTAGATTTATTATATGATCTGTCACTACAATGAAAGGTAAGTTGTCTGAAATGTAACAAACAGATCTTCTTTTTGGGTATATGATAAAATGTGGCTCATCTGTACTATCAGTACTATGAGTAGAAGGTTGTTGCATAATTTAGTATCTCTGTTTATATGTTAGTATTTTTAGCTTTACTGAGATATATTTACTAAGATTTTAATTATTTGCAAGGTACTTTCTAACCTTTAGAAAACACTGGGAATTAGTGGTTCTTATGGGAATAACTTTAAAAGCTGTTAGCATTCAGCTAACAGGAGCCTAGGAGTTTTGTCTCTTACTAATAAAAGTGAAAGTCTTTTAAAATCACTTTGTCTCACTTTGCACATTTATGGCTTTTATTTTCTTCTTATGACATTGTAAGTGAGAAAAAGAACCTACAGCTGTAGTGAGATGATAGAATAATATGACAGTAAAAATATGTTTTCACCAATTTAATTTCCAATGTTGCTTCAGGGCATGCTCGCATATATGACCTGTAATTCCTGAACCACAGTCTGAAGTGTTCTCCACTGGGCTGACCATTGCTGCCACTAAGAGAACATGCACACAAATGCTGCTTCTGGTGGGCACGAGCTTTCCTGTGAGTTTAGCAATGAATCTTGGACAAATCACAGCCTTCAGAAGGTATGTGACAGATGCTGTTAATGGGATTAAGGACAAGAAGGTTCTAGATGCAAATTAGACTGGTGTGCTGCTTGCTCTGCCCAACTAAACGGACCCTTTGCATTTCTGTGTAGGGTGTCTGTGCCCAGTCCTAATCCAGTACGTAAATGAGAAGTACCCTTGCTCTGCTGCAGGCAAAATTCTTGACATTATTAGAGGAGTGGATGTAAACTGCTTCTAAATAAGCTGGGATAAGAAACTGAATTGAAAGATTTCTTCCATGTGTTTATTCACATGTATATACATACATGTTATATTAATATTTTAATTTTTTTTATGTATTGTAGGATAGGCAAAGGCAGTGACATATGATCAGTTAAAAAATGGAACTTGTGATACTTCTAGCAATCAAATAGAGTTTTGCTATTGGAAGTGTGGCACCAAGGACAGGCTCACATGAAACAAAGCTTTAGCTTGTAGCATGCCTGGTGAGATGCACTGACTCTATTGGTAAGTTGCTTCTAGGGGGAAAAAAAAATGAAGAGAGAGAAATGGTAAAAGAAAGGTCTGGAGTTTGTCATTCCTGTCAGGAGTTTGAAGATCTCAAGCCCTGGCTGGCTGCTGCCTCTCATAACTCTCATTACTAACTGAAGTGGGGCTTGGTAAGGATAGTTCTCTCTGTGACCTTGATGTGCACATGTCTTGTAGTCTCTCATGAAAACAAAAGGGAACAAGAAGGGGAGGAAGGAAGGGGCTAATTCTGTCCCAGTAACAGTCACATTTCTAAGTGTCTGTCCCAGCAGTACCAGCCCACAGGCACAAGGCCGGGAGAGTAACAGCAGAAGAATAAGGAAAGAATACTGCTGTCTTTCCCCAGCAAAGTCTACGTGTTTTATTCATCTTTCATGGAACAATAATTTTGATTGCTGCAATTTACAGGACTGCTGACTTGAACAGAATTAGAACAACTCATAGATAAGCAGAGCAGAATTCATCCCTTGGGTGATACCTCTCCTCAGAAATTTCCTTTTAGAGGCAGAAAAGTTTAAGGTCGGGTCCTAAAGTCATTATTCACAAGGAAAGAATCAGAAATGGGGCACTTCAGATGAGAAACTCCAAGGACCAGGTTTTGTGAGAGGTTTCAGAATCATTAACATTCCTGAACTTTGGTTCAGAACTGCAAAAAACATTTTGTTTGTACAAGGCCTCACACAGGAAGAACGTATAGTCATGGCAAGGAAGTTGATGGCAGTTTCCTGTAAATTATTATAATAAGTAGCTGATGCTAATGAACTTGCACACAGAAGGAATTATATGCCATCAGCACAGTCTGTTTAGAAGGACTTTTTAAGTGGAGTAAAATATTCAAAAGCATCTGAATGGGATCTGGTTTTGTTATTAAGAGGTAGTACCCAACTTTCTTGGGCACTTATTATTTAAAAAACATCACATAAATAGGAGCTCATATCTGGTTTCCTCCTTAAATCTAGGTAGATTCTCAATACTCTCTATTTGAATTGTACTTCTCCCTGGTATGAAATGTTACAGGCTGGCTCTTCACTATTTTTCAAACAAGACGAGTACCAGGAAATAGTTTGCAGATGGAAACTCAAAGGTTTTGTGACAAAGATGAGACTGATGTTGCTATGGTTAACATCAGGACTGATTTCCAGCAGCCAGATTCTGTTGCCTGCTCTGTAATATGGCAGCTCTCAGCCAGGCTCAACTGGAACACAGTAATCCCAAAATAAACCTCTCAATAAACCCCAGCCTTTTTACCACTCAGCAACATTAATTATGCTCCAGTATTGGGGATTAATGGACAAGCACAACTGCCCCCCACCATCCCATCACTGCACGTGGGTTCTGTTTTCAGAGAGTAGCTGTGCTGTGGATACGTGAGGGAACTCAGAGTTCAGCTCCTTTGATATAGGTGAAACACCCAGCAAATAAACATGTAATAAAAAAAATAAGAACACGTGTATTAAAATCAGGGAGCAAGGAGATCTGCAGATTAGATAAGGAAGGTTGTGTCTAAGCTCTGCATTTTAGACTGCATTGAACTTTTGTCTTCACCTCAGATATTCTTGGAGTTGGAAGATTTTGCTACTTCGTGACTGTGGTAGCAGCTGCGATGGACATAGACTTACAGGATTATCAACAAAAATATTAAAAATAACCTTGAACAAATAACACGATTGTTGTAAGGGCTGTTGCTGATTGGCCTAACAGGTATTGTGCACAAATATTCTCATATAGCCAAAATGATTTTGAGGGGAAAAATGGTTGTATCACTTTGTACATTCTCCCAACATCAAGGGACAAGGACAGTGCTCAGCTGAGAAAGTAAGGAGTAGGAGAATGCATCAAGGCAATCTCTTTTATGATTGATGAAAATTGTTATCACATCCAAAGATTACAAAACATTTTAGAGGTTGATTGCAAGTCTTGATATAAACAGAAAATACTTGCTTGTAAGTACTTTCAGTTAAGTGTAAATAAGTTAATTGTTTACACTGTTCCTCAGGAATATTTGATACAAACCAAGGTAATTTTCAGCTTGCATTAAAAACAACCCCTAACTCACAAAATAACATTAGCTAGTATAAAGCAATACTTTTAATGGCTACCTTTACCTCCTTGTGATACCCCACCTCCATGCTTTGTTGAAAGAGAGGATTATTAAAAAATTAAAGTCAAGGTTTTTACTTTTTTAATATCAGCATGGGAAACAGAAGTGATCATTTAATGAGTGGGGAGTCATAGCTTTTTTGCAGGTTTTTTTGTGTTTGAATCCATATAGTGTGCTTATAAAATGCTGAATAAGAGTTTAAAAACCAAAAAAAGTGGAGCACCCATGTATTCATGGGCAAAGTTAATGGACATCAGCAGGGGAGATGTGATCCAACACTTTTTAAAAATCAACAGAAAAGCAGTGCACACCATGCAATTTCCTTTTGCATTAAACTTATTAAGTCAAATCAATTTTTACGAGCACATAGGCTAGAGTTCTGGCACTTAATTCCTTTTGATCTTCCGCCTGCTAAATTCTGCTTCCCACTGTGCTACCATGCAGTTTATTTTTAACAGATAATTTGTTTGGACACCATTAAAATGAAAATATTACAACTTCTAGCACTACTAAGGCACTGAAATGTCTGTCAAGTTATTTACTGTCTGCACACACACACAAATAGCCATTTGCACAAGGGAGAATTGTAGAGTTAAGGAAATGACACTGTTCGGTTCAAGATCATGAAGCACACAAAATAAAGGTCTGTAAAGCCAGCATTACAGATAACTTCCACTAATTTCTGTGCTTGAGGTGCAGCTTCCAGCTCCCATGGCTGTTAGGTGTCTGGAGAAGGAGGCTGCTATGACATGGCAGGTTTTAAATGGAAGATTTTGGGGCTGAGTAATGGATTTTTCTTTTAATTGCAATATGACCTTAATTTAAAACTCTTTCCATGATTAGTGTTCTGAAAAGCTCATTTCCTAGCTGTGGATTCTTTTTTCAGCTGAGCACTTCTTAGTGTTAGTATAAGGTCTTTTCTGTACAAGTAATGCACAATTTTGGCATGAGGGTTTTTATTCCCCTCACATCTTTCTGCAAGAAGCATCATAAAATGTAAAAAATAAAAAAGTAATTATCTATTAATAATTCACTAGTAATTAATGATTTAATGAATAATCTTCTTAAGCAGATGACTTCATGTCTTCAGAAAGGATCGTGTTACAAAAGATAGCCAGACGCATGAGAAGTTCCTTCTATGGATTAAATACTCTGGTGAGTCTCAATCTGAGTCATCCCTATGTCAATAAATCCCTGCCACTATCAGCAATGTAGATATAAGACATCACAGGAATCTTCTAGTACCTAGTTTTCCTCTGCCAGAATTATTTTTACAAGCTAGCTTCCTGCTTTTGTTGTTTGTCGGGTAACTTGGGAAGCTGGATGGAGAACTGGGTCAGGAGAACTGTTGTACAGGCTTTGCCCTTTGAGCAGAATTGCCCAACAGGGAACTCTTTTAAAAATGAGGACAAAAGTGTAAGCTCAGCAAATGGTGCTGAGTCATGCTACCCAGTGATACCTCAAGAGCAGGAATCAGATCCATCAGGAGAAGATTCTGCAGGACAACTTTGCTTAGGATACACCAACTGCAAATAGGGAGCACTTCAGTAAGATTTGGGGGTCTGGATCAGTTCAGATTTTATCATGCAGTAGGGAAAATATGGCATATCAGTGTTTTTGGATCTAGGTTATATTAAGTAGAACATCTACTTATCCAAGGCTTGAAAGATTTGTCTTAAAGTGAGTTTTCACTAAACTTGCTAAGAAGACAAAGTTATGATGTGGATTCCAGCGAGAGAACCTGGAACCTTTAACAAAATTATTCTTGTCATGAGGCAAAGGGATCAGTAAGCACCCACCTAATCTTCTGCAGGATAAAGCAGTTCAGGAAGCGTCAGGTATAATTGTCACTTACCTTCTTCAAAATGCACATTTGTTTCATCTGTCAGGTGTAGAACACATTTTGTTCTGACTTCAGTTGCATTTCTTTAAATTTGGTTTGTGTTTTCTATCCAAGGCAGGATGAATGTAGATAAAATTTACATTTGTGGGTGCGCATCTAGTTTACTGTTTAATAGAAAATTATCTGGTCCTCCAACAAAGTTTTGAAGTACCATCTGTTATAAGAATAAAGTGTACAGCCACAAATATTATGTTGGTCTGTGCTTATGGAACTCAAATAGCACAATAAATCTGACAGCAGAAAAAAAACCCCTAGAAATAACATTCTGACAATATCATTCATAATACAATCAAAACCAGGATTTGGGTGGAGTCTTTATATCTATTTAAAATCAGTTAATCAAGAAAATACCTGATTATTTGGAACACAAGCTATGTAACTCTTAAGTATTGTGTTTTAGTCCAAAATTTCATTTTGGAAGGTTTTGGGTTGATGTTTTGATGGGGATGCAGCTGGGGAATAACTAATGCAGTTTTTCTGGTAAAGTCCTTACTTTCAGGTTATGCTAGGGCCATAAGTCAGTGGAGAATTTATATGCAATGTACTTCTTATTTGGAAAAAAACACTACTTGTTCTAGCTGAAATCAGATATTACACAAATGAAAATAGTTACAAAAATTAGCCAAATCTGTCGGGAAATCTAAGTATCCTGGCTGTTGACACTTTGATCAGCATGCTTCAAACTTAAAAACTAGAATAGCAAGCTCAGCCCTCTTGCATGGAACTAAAAACTTTATTCCACTTCAACAGTTTCCTCAATCATTTTCTCCCAGTGCACTGCTCAGTTCATGACTGGGTTTGACAAGGAAATGTGTCATAATATCTCCTATTTCTGTAATGCATTATTGAAACAGCAAAATGAAGATGAATAGCAATTAAGGCAACTTAAATTCCAGTTCAGCACACAAGGCAGATAGGAGAGTTTTATATCTATTCCTATTTGAGGCAGCTGGATGTTCATACTTGAACGTCTTTGCTTCCCTAAAGCAATCCATGTCACAGGAGCTTGACCTTGGAATGTTGGCAGTATGTCAAACTCCTCTCTTTCTTTGCCTGGTATTTGCTGCAGTTTTTCTTGGCTGATAATTTTCATCCTCTTCTATTGTCTAGAAAAGGACATAAAGCAAAAGGAAAAAAGTTGTAGTGCACATAATATGTATTTTTCTTCATAACAATGTGTGTGTATATATATATTGTGCACCAGTGGGAATACAGAGAAGTAACTTTTTGTCTCTATACCTTATTCTACAGCAAATTACCATCATCACTGTGATGATATATTCTTGAGTTTGAGATGTAGACTTCAGCAGTGAAAATGCAGCTGATCACAGTTCTCTGAGTTGCTAACTGCACTGAGATTTTGCAAATAAAGCAAGATGTAATACATTGCCATCACAGTTCTGAGACTGCAATCTAAATTTAATGCTGCTTTATTTCATTTGATCTGCTGGAGGAATTGTGATGAATTCCACACATCAGAATGTTTTCCAAAAGAAAATTAAATCTCTCATTGATAAATTAGGTATCATTAAGACTATCACATTTTAAAATGGTGTGGGGTTTATAAGATGGATCTTTATTATAAGTCCATATTTTATTAGTTATATTTTTAGGTAGTTGATAACTCATTCCTTGTTTCTTTTCTGTAAAGACTTTTATAACAAGTTATTTATACCTGAACTTACCATAACAAAGAGAACAAGACAAACAATTGTTTAATTGTCATTGACATTCCCAGGAGAAATGGCCACACCCAGAAATATCAAAAATCCAATTATTTCAGGAATGTGTGACCTGTCCTCTAAAGACACTAGTCTTCATCTAAGTTGGGAAGGGACTAAATAGGGAGTTCTGAAAAGCAGTTGAAATTAGATCCCTAAAGCCAAAGTTAGGATTTCTGAATCCTAACTACAGCAGCTACCAGCTGTCAGTGTTGTTCAGCTAAGGAAAGAAAAAGGAAGCTGTTTAAAAAGCACAGAGAAGCCTAAGATGTGTTAGAAAAAGCATTTTCAGGAATGCTCAAGGTATGGAAAAGCAAGATAAAAGCTGTTTCGAGGGAGTGAACATAGGGTTGTCTGGATATGTCTGCACTATGTTGCCAGTCTGCAAAAGTTCAGTACCAAAAATCCTTTTTAATAATCAAGAAGTGCATCTTGAATTTAGCCAGCAACATTTACTCTGCAGTGACATTAAAAGTAAGTAAGTAATTTATGACTGTAGCCCTTAATCTATTTGCAGACAAGACAGTAATATTAAAAGTTGGCTATTGGTCAAACTGCTTATCTACTTTAATTTTTTACTTGGTGAAAGGAAGTTTTGAAATGAAAGTTAAATAAAATACTTTGCAGCTACATGTAGGGACTCTTAGTGGCTCTCTCTCTGTGCCAGTTCAATAGCAAAGCCTGTGCTGAGCTGTAAGATGAAGCTTTTTAACTCAGAAAGGTTAGAAATCATTGTTATTGAAAGCAGGGCAGACAGCACAGCGGGTATGGCCTTCAGTGGAATACCTGCCAGCCCTGTGACCCGAGCAGCAGTGGGAGGGGATCCAAGACTGCCATTTCAAGGGAAACAAGCAACAGTCACATTGCTTTAAGCATCTGGATTGTGAGATTAAGCTGACAAACAAAGCAGCAGCTTGAATACATATCCTGAATTCCTCTCCACAGAGATGTGCTTCTCTGAGTTTGGAGGAAATGTAAGGAGTTGCTGAGACTTGCACTGAAATCACAGAATAATCACAACAGTGCTGACAAGAAATTTGTTGGCAGTTTTCACATCTGTACAGCCATAAAAAGCAATGGCATTCAAATATACAGCAATACACTGGCTGCCCCAAATACCCTTTGCTCTTCTCCCTGCCAAAATGGCTTCCCTTTGTTGTCTTGAAGGAAGAAAGATAAATGAGGAGATTCTCTCTTCAGAAGTTGCTGCCTGCCAGTGCAATAGTGAATAGTCAGCACTTCCAGAAAAGCTCTTTTAATGGCACCTACTTCTCAGTCATTGGAACAGAATTAGCTACTTAAACAGACGGGTTTAGCAATCATTCCAAACAAAATCAGTTCTCCCTAGGAATATTAAACATCTTGGGACGGAAGGGTTGGTTTTTGTTGAAGTAGGGCTTGGGGTTTTTGTTTCTCTGTCAGCCCTTCAAGATAGATTTCAGGTGTGACCACTAATGAGCACAGCCCTGAGTGCAAACCCTCTGATGGCGAGCACAGCAGAGCTCCTTGGGTCTGGGGCAGCACTGTGGAGAAAAACAATCAATCCAAGCTCTTCCCTCAATTCCACAGCATGTGCTTCATTATAGGCATGATACATGGACATGCAGGAATGTTGTTAACATGCAAACTGCTGTGTTTTGGTGAATCTCGGTGAGTTAATTTGTAGCTTTAAAGGGAAACAGACATATGAGGGGAAAAAGCTCCCAGCAAGAGCCAGCATCTCACCTTCCCCTTCATGGCCATCCCACTCCAAGAACCACCTTCTGCAAAGTCAGCATCGGTGTTTTCCAGGGAGGGTTTTCCAGAGCTCTGTGTTGCTGCCCACAGCGGGGACACCCTGCAGGCCAGTCCAGATGTCTGCACCCCTCCACCCAAAGCTCCTTGGCGCTGTCCCGCTGCGACAGTGGGAGAACATTCTGGAAGGCTTGGGGAGACAAGGGGAACCTTTGGGAAGCTCTGCAGAGTGTGTTTGAGGAAGGCAGCTCTTGGGAATGGTGCCAGAGCCCTGCGGAGGGGCTGCAGGAGCCCTGGGGATGCACAGGGAGAGCCTCTGGGGCCATGATGGGCACGAGGCCTTGTCCTCAAGGAGCTGCAGGCCCTGGGTTCTGGCGATGATTTTCCTTCAGGCAAAGACTCCATGAGCTGGGTGGGAAAGAGAGATCCATTTTTTAAAAAGAGAGAGAATATAAATCAGCTTTTTCAAGTGGAAGCTGTGGCACAGGGTCTTCCCACTACTGCCATGGGCGTCTGGAGAGAAGACGCAGGCGGATCCCCTCAGAGCCATGGCAGGGTCCCGGAGCGGGCCCTGAGGGGATCGAGCCTTCCCCATGGCCTCAGAGCATGGAGTGCTTCCACAGGGAATTGGTATTTCCAAGGGGATTGCATCAAACCTGCTTGTGCAACACAGCCATGGATGGCAACACTGCCAGGACACCTCAGGAGCTTCACAACTTCAGAACCCTTTGGTTTGGAACCTCACAGCGTCTAAAAGTGAGTACCTTAAATTCTCTTTCTGTTTTTAAAATATGTTTACAGAATGAAAAAGAAGAATCGAGCGCAAGCTGCCTGTGACAGATTCCAGGGTTATTTACTGGTGGGTAGTTGCTTTTGCCTACAAACCCAGTGGTATTGAAATTCCTTGCGCTGCTGCAATCCCGCCCTGCTGGCTCTGAAAGTTTGTTCTTTCAGGCTCCATGGGCTCTATTCCTACAAATATGCTATATCAGGAGGGGAAGGCTGAAAATAGTATACCCTTCCTCTGCCTGTGCGCTGACTTTTAAATATTTGGTTTACCCACTAAATATTAGATACAAAATGGCAAAGAAAACTACTCTTAAGAATTTTAAAATGCTTAAAAATATAGATTTATAGCTCTTTTTCCCAAACTGGTTTCTTAACTCTAGAGCTGATGGGTAGATGTTATCTAGATGAACAACTTTTCCTTTGAGTTCACACTCAAAAGTGATAGCATTTAGATATCAAGCAAGGCAAGGAAAAGTTACCATTGGGATGAGATTTTTCTCCATCAAAGTGTTGTGTGGGATTTTTTTCCTGCTGCTTGTAACCACTTGCTCTGTAGCTTTACAATATGGTTCAGCAAGCACTGCAGAGGACATGGTCACCTTACTGCCACCTTCTTGACACCTCTTTGTCAGGAGCCAAATCAGGGTGTTTGGGATTTAAATACCTCTGTCTGTCTCTTCAGGCAATAGTGATCCTCAGGTTTCAGCTCCTTGTAAGTCTGGCTATGAAATTAATGATACCATGAGATAGGTGGACTTTGAGCACCCTTGTGTAGTTTATTTCACATTTTCTAGACTTATAGCCTCAGGTGAATACACGTGGCATACCAAATATAAAGCTTATACAAAGTGTTTGTTCAGGAACTAGAATTTAGTAAATGCTTACCTCTGTGTAGCAGTACCTTTTATTTCATATATAGTCTATTAAATCACTGTATGTCTTACAAGCTCTGACAAATATGGGACCTAAAACAAATACTTAAGGTTTCATGTTTGCTTTCTTGAAATAAGATGAACTTTTACCAGAGCTGGAGGTCAGTTTGTATTCTAGTGCACAATACAGCAATGGAAATGCATGGGAAGTTTCTCACCCTGACTGTTGATTATTGCTATTCCCAGGCCACGAATCAAGCCTGCAAAAGCACAAATAATTTACTGTAATTAGACAACAGTTATCACACAAGTTAAACACACTTACAAGTTGAGATTCTTGTGTTTCAAATCGCTGTTGGACCATTTGATAAAAATTAATTTGCAGTTCGATGGTAAGTTCAACAGAATTCTCCTCACTTAAAATGACCGTAAAACCCAGCTCATCTGGAAGCAATCTTTATTTTGTTAGAAGAACTTCAACATCCTGGAGATTATGAGTACTCCTTTCTTGAGAAATCTGAGGTTGCAGAAAAGAATAGAAATGCTTGAACATCCACAGTCAGCTAAGATTAACTGATGTGTGGCACTGCCAAGGTTCTGAAAAGGCTTTTAGTCATATGTCAACAAAGTTCACCAGAAAATGAGAAGATTCCTCAGGTGTCCTGTGTTCTGAGAACTCTGTATACCACCATGATTTTTCATGGGAATGAAATAGTCCCATAACACCATCAGGTTTTTGATGCCAAGTTATGGCATGTTGCAGTTAGTATTTGTCAGTGACTCCTTTGGACACTGTGCCAGTGAGATATCAGATAAACCAATATGACCCGTGTGTGCAGTGAGCCCTGTGTGTCCAAAGCACGTGACTCACTGTGCTGTAGGACATGTGGGTCATTACAGTGTGTCTGACACTAATGGTCACAAGCACAATTGCTGTACAGCTCTGACTGTCACATCAGGATTTGGGGTGGAGGATAGAGCAGCCTCAGTTCCAGAGATGCAAACCAAACACAAACTTATGATGGCCAGGGATTTTTTAGGTGAAATTGCAGGCATGTTGGGAAAACAGAAGTGCATGTTAAATGTAGTCTGTGCACTGAATTCCAGAAGTGGTATCTGTAAGGTGACTTCCATAAAATGTATTGGATGTGTTGGTGCAGCCTGTGTTTTGTTCAATCTCCATGTTCCATGCACAGAATAGCCTGGGACTACATAGCCAAAAATTCCTAGAGCCTGTGCAGAGATATGTGAAAGCATTCTCTTCAGTTTAGCAAAGCAAAAGTGTTTTCTGACGCTGCAATGTCTCCTGAGGGGCCACTTTTAACTGTTTTTCGCATAGCTTTAAAAAGTATTTTCTGCTTATCTCATTAGAGTTCTCTGTTCTGCTTATCTGTACAAACAAAGCAATGCTCATTTAATTCAATTATGGGTCAATATGTGTTGTTACATACATGCATATAGTAGACAGTAGGGTGTAAATGCTTGTTCGGTTATCAAGTATATGTAATGAAGACTTTTCTCATAGGCATGGAGGAGAGAAAAATTTAGAAGCAGTCACCTGAGAGAAAATTTAACAATTAAATTGACAAGGCAGTGAAAGTGGGGAAATGCATCGTGAGTGTAGACAGATCTGTTTGCTGAGGAAAACTACTGGCAAAAATGTGTTTGCAGGCCTTTAAAGGGTGGATATGGTGACACATCTAGGACAATTAAGCAGATAATTGACATGTAGTGTAGTTGGGTATTGATTGTTCCTCTTTAGAGGGAGCTGTTATTGAGGCAGTGATTTCTCTGCCTTCTGTTTCCTGGACATGGCATTAATAGTCATGATCATTATATTCTTCGCTCTCACTAGCTTCAGGTTTTCTGTCACCTGGTGCTATGGAAATTATGTCCTGCATATGAGATAATTAATTTTGTCTAGATATTTTACTTTTTCCTTTTTTTTTCCATGCCTGCAGTCTAGCAGGTAATTTCACACCAAGGACCCAATTACTTTACCTTTTCTGCCATTTCTCCTCTCCTTAAAACATTCATGAAGACTCTGTAACTGTTTCTGAGGTCCTCATAAGAGTTGAAGAAAACTTTCCTGGCAAGGAAATACTTTAAGAAATAAATGTGAATGTGGTGTGTTTAAAATCTATCAGGATCTTCAGTGTAATTAAATTGTATACTGATGTTTTAAAATGGAATAACTGCTGCCAGTTCTCTGTTAGACACTTCTCAAATTTTTAAACAGAAATGGGCATAAGTAACAGTAATACAGCAGTAGTGACCCCACAGGGCTGTCCCTCTCTAACCTGAGATTTCTTTCTATTGGGGAAAACAAAGAAGATTATGCAATTTTAAAGGTATTTCTCTCATTATATTCCAGTATCTTTCTAAATGTTTCAAGCAAGAAAAAATTCTAGAGTCTTGTAAAATCTGAATTTAGAAACTTTAACTCCAGTAGATTGAGAATTTTCACGTTTGTCTGGCTTCACGCAATTATTTTGTATCACAAGATGTGAAGAAAAAAGCCCCTGGCTTTCAAAACTTCTCAGAGAGGAGCCTAAGTGCAGATTAGGTCCCAGACTTTGTCAATAGTTTATGTCCAAAGGAATATACAGGTGTAATTGGGCCTTTATCCAACTTTGTCCCGCAGGATTAAGGATGGCAAACCAAATTTATATAAACATAAATTATTTATTATGATAATGATTAGACTAGAAGACCTTAATCAGAATTATTTACCACACAGCATAGCTAGCTATAAGAAGAAGTATTGTGCACTATTTTTGAAGCAATAGTGAGGTAACTATATTAAAGCAATTATCTCGATGCAATTATATTAAAGCTAGCAAACCAGTTATTAAGAAGAGATTGATGTCACTCACCCATGGCAATCTCTGTCACTCAGCCTCGAGGAAAAACCACAAGGGGTGTCCCCACTCAAGGGAGCAATTGCCAGACACACACTGAGAAGGGGGTTGTTAGGAAACCTTCCTGTTAAAAGGTGGGACTGGGCTTTTATACACATATATAATATATACATTTACAGTGATACATATATATAATATATCACTATTATTTTTATGTCCTCCAGGATGTTCAGCTTTAGGATTGATGAGTCAGACAGGTTTCAGCATTTTTTGTTCTCTGTCTTTTCCTCGACCTCTTCCTTTTCAGAGGGCAGTGCTGCTTGCAGGTCTGTCTTCTCCACTCCAGCAGTGGCTCTGTAAGGGGAATTCTGATGGGCTGTGCTCCATCTTTGCTATCTGCCATCTGAAAGCACACCCCACTCTTTCCACCAAGTGCTAGAGCAGAGCTGAGGTGCCAGGTGTGTTGCAGAGAGGGAGTTGAGTGGAACAAAAATTTTTCCTATGACTCATTCTCATTTGACCTTATGACATTGTCTCCAGCAGAAGATTTAGGGGGACAACTCCAGACTTTCAGTAAGATCAAATCATTTGGGAAAGAGACAGCAATGGGAGGAGTTAAAAATAAACTTCCTTTTGCTTTTCTCTAACAGCTGGCTGAGAATATACTGAACCCTTTTCCAGCACCTTAATAATGGCAAAATCCTTGGTGATACTTTGAGAGGTAACATCATTTGTGGAATATTCAAATGAAACTGCTCAGCACAGCACTGTGAATGAGCATTCAAGTATAATAAAAGCAGAGTAAAATTTTATTCAAGTGTTAAAATGTATTCAAGCATCCAAAAGGTGAAGGAGAATAACATATTCCTAAATAATTCCCCCCTAGTTTTCTCCTACTCATAATCAGATCTCAGCTGGTGCACTATAGCCAAGCTGAGTGAAACTCTTCCATCTTTCAGTTCCAAATGATTTTATATCAAAAGGCAAATGTTTACAGTAAAGCATGGCAGAATAGCTCACTTCTCACATATTTATAATTCTATCACCTGGAAAGTTGCAGCACTTTTTTGTTTACAGATGTTGGAGGTAGGGTGGCTAGACAATACAGGTTTCTGCAGCTTCTCTGTCTTTTAGAAGGACACTAGACGTGAAGAAAAATAAGGCTTTTCACTCTGATTTTAGGTGAATTCATTTCCTTCAAAACAAAGTTGCTTTTACTAATCTGACTACACTAGGGGCATATTTCTTCATCTGACACAAAATCAGGAGAGGAGTGAGGAGGGAAATCAGAATGTCTTCAACAAGAGATGTCTGTTAATACCAAAATATGCTGACAGTGAAATTTCAGAACAGTTTCAGTCCCGCTCACTTACTTGGAAGCCAGCTGGGTGATTTTGTTTTGGCATTAAAGTGATGAGTTCTGCTCAACTCAAAATTCAGCACTGAGTGCTGAATTGCTGTAATCTGAGACCAAGCTGAATTGGAATATCAGGTGCTTTCTGATGAGTAAAAATTGTATCTGAAGCCGTGATCTGATCTGTTTTCCAAATATGATAATGCTCAAATGCAGAAAGTTTGAATCTTCCTCAAAAGAGGTGCTGGAAAAACATGTATTAATTTTTCTTGAGGTTAATAAGCTTTAGACTGCCAACATCAGGTTGGTAATGATAAATACACAGTTAAAGTATACTCATGACTAATGTATTTAGATTATTTTGTTTTATACATGCCATTTTATTATTATTTTTATTTTGAAAGATTCATCTTGTGGCTATGCAGAGTATTCTGCAACTTTGGTTTTGTTTAAAAATATCTTCTTTCCCTTGTAATCAAAGAGATTTTATATTTCCTCATCCTGGCTTCAGCATTGAAAGATTTCAAACTGCTGTCAGTTGGAACTGATTGCTAATAAATCTTTATTGAAAACTATAGCAGTGAGATAATTAAAGTTTGCTGTTCTCTTGCACTTGTGATAATACTTAGAATTAGTTTCATACTCCCCAATAGTTTTCCTTTAAGTGAAGAGTGTAACTTTAAAGAAGGATATTTTCCACTGTTGGTTTTGAGGGGTTTTTTTCATGCTGTAGTATGTTAAACTACACAGCAGGTTTTACAGGAAAAGTAGTGTCTGAAATGTAAGCGGAATTATTGCTTATAATTTATGAATAAGACAGCATAGACTTTTTAGCTTTGTTGGGAGAGAGGCCTCATCATCTGTATTTCATAATTCACTGGAATAACTGAGACTGCTGCGTTGGAGGCCATTGTGGTAGCACAACCATTTGTCAAAAAGTGCTGAGGAGGAAGCATTCCTGGAAAGAATTTCCTCAAAGACATTGTGTTTTCCTGCATCTAAATTACTATTTCATGCCACTGAAACCACAGGCAGGTTAAGACATGACTGTGCTTGAATTCTTGATGATTGCGGTCATTATGGGCTTCCCCACACAGAGGAGATCTGCTTGACATTTTCTCCTGACACATGGTTCCATGTGAAGAGATTATGTACCACATTAGGGAATGCATCATTTGTGACATTCCAGGAAAGGTGAAAGAGAATCCAGTACTTCTGAAGATTATTTAAAACCTCTGCCAACAAGACCATCTTAACAATTAGTTGAGATTTACTTAGTCATTTTGCTTTCAGTGCTGCTGACATTTCTAAACAAGAGACTGACAATAAACTAATTCAGAATGAGTTCATGCCTTCAGGCTTGTTCGTACCACAGACACAGCAGTCTCCGCAGGAAAATAAAAAGGCAATGCAGAGGACAGGGTGTGGAAGGCTTTGCTTGATAGTCAACATTTCTCATGTTAGCAGTGTTTTAGATTTCCTGGTGTAAAGAATCTTTCAACTTCAACAGATACCAGATGCTTTTTTCCCTTCATCTTTTTCTTAATCCCAAGGTGCCAGCAGCCGTTGTAGAAATAAAAAATTCTGTCTGGCTCTGCAGATGTCTGCCTGACTTTTAATTAACCCAGTGAACACATATACATCAAATTTGCTGTATCCATTCATCTGTACTTGAATTAGGGAGAGGGATGTCTTCAGTGCTGTAATGTAGTAAAGTTTATTTTTAATTAACCTGATTTGCACTTGTAAGCGAAAGCTAATTAGTGCAGCCCATTCATTGTTTATATCTAGGACCACTGGGAACAGTTTGATTTTTCTACCTACTTTGTTCTGGGCCATAAATATACATCCACTACCTGCAACTTTCGGGTTTTTCACTGAATTGATACTAGTTTTGTAGGAGTTCATATTACATAACAACAAAGTTTTCTTAGGGCAGGATCCCTGAAAAGATTTCTGAATCTTTGTGCACTTCAGCTCTTGCTGTATGTAAATCATAGATATGAGTTTTGCAGATAGAACCTATTTTTATTCTTCCTAAGCAACTGTGAATTATCCTTAAATAACTTCTCATTTTGATGGGAGAGCATAGTGAATCATAGAAAACTGGGGATTACAGAGCCTATCTCCCTCCTCCTTTCAGTCCTGAGTGATATTTAACTTGTTGGCACACCACTGAGACTTCAGACAGAAGAAAAAACAGTGCATCCTTCCTCTTCCTCTGCCCCCCAAAAAAATCCGGTCAAATTTTCACTTTGACTTTCAATGTTTAATCTTGAAAGATTTCCTAATGTCTGCCTGAATCTTTCTGGAATGCTGCAGATAGTAAATATTTCAGGAAACAAATGAGCTACAACAGAATGGCCTGGGAATAATGTTTGGAGGGAAAACGTGTCACTGGAAGTCATATTCCATGTTGCTGTATAGATGCCCAAAGCTAAAACAATATGTTTCAAGGAAGTTCACTCTGGTTTTCGGGAGGATAAAAGGCTGGGACAAAATGCATTCTGAGCTGACTGGTTCCCTTAAAGGAATAAACAATGGCAACAAAAATACCCCTGGTATTCTCTATCTGCTGTCAACTGGAGCTAGTTAAAATGTACTTGCTAATGGTGCACATGGTTAAATGTTTTATTTCCTGACAGATTTTCTGAATAATCAATTTAAGTTGGATTTCTCTACACCAACTAAACTGCTTTAAATGTGATCTAACTGAGTTCTTTATGTGTTTTTTTTATTAGTCCTCAGTGCATAAGCCCTCATAGTCAGCAAATGGCAATCTTTCCTTGTAGAATGAAAATGCAACTTCTTCTCTGGGTGCACCTGATTCCCCCTCCCTGTTTGTCTGTGTTGAGGGAGGTCAGTGCACAAACCTAGCATGGCACAAACCAATCAAGCCATTTTTAGCACCTATGTATGCTAGAGGAAAAAAAAAAAATCAGATTCCTGGATAGGACCAAGCTTGTCAGAGCAGTGTTGGTGGAACTAAACTTCCTTCACCCGTTATTTTGTTAATGTGAGTGCAAGCTTAAACATGCTCACAGACAGAACCAGACAGGTTCCTGATGTTGCTAAACTGTGATAGCTGATACATTCTTTTCCTCAAGTGTCACATTGACTTTAAAACAAGCTCTCCTAAGCATTTATTCCTGCACAGGTTGTATTGCTGAACATGATTTTAAAAGCACATGCTGTGCTTTAACTAACACAGACAACCTTTGTAAAGGCTGTACAGACTCTCATTATAATCCACACTTATTTTTGTTTCAGATCAGTAAAAAAACACCCAAAACAAACTGGGACAAAATCAGAACAGTTTCAATGAAGTAGGAGTTTCTATACAGGAATTCCTCTGGTCTATTTAATTCTTGCTTCAGATTTTCTTCTGGTGCACAACTGTGTAAGTGACCTTATTAAATACAATCTGAATAAAAGTTTGTTAAAGGCATCAAGATCTAACTTTTTGCTTTTATGGCTTAAATGTGAACTCATTATGCCATTTAGTGATTTATCTCGGGAGTAAGGATGTGAAGAGTGACCAGCAGAAATCAAACCACACAATAAGCTAAACTGTTAAATATTTTTAATTAAGAAACGCTGTCTTTGAAGGTTCTCTATGCTCTAACAATCAAGGGTCTTAGTGGTCTGTAAGGAATGGACAGCATTATCAAAGATTATGTGGAGACCTGTGTCCAGACAGCCTTTTAGAATGTCAATATATTCCACTTGACAAAGCAGAACCATTGGATACTTCCCTGCAGCGCTGCTGTTACTGGAACAATGACAAACTTTCTTTTATTAATGTTGTCCAAGGGTAAACCAGAAAGGTAAGAGCATATATGACAAGTATACTCTCTTAACTGTTTTATTCCTGCCTCCCCACACACCTGGTGATTTAGCAGAATTCTAGCAAGAGGGATGAAGAAAGAAAGGACATAGGAAAAGGATTCTGCCTGTATGTTTCGGGAAATCACCTGTTAACAGAGAAAGTTTTGCACTTTGCAACTAATGCTTTTGTGCAGTGAAGGTGCCATGTTTTGACAATTTGTAATGTCAGTGCTGTCTTTGGGTCCTTTTATTCCACTTTATTTCCCACACCCTTTAGTGTTTTGTATCTACTGCATCTTCATAGAGTCATAGAATGATTTGGGTTGGAACCTTAAAGACCATCTTGTTCCAACCCCTTTGCCATGGGCAAGGACACCTGTTTCACTAGACCAGCTTACTTCGAGTCCCTTCCAATCTCCCTTTCAGGACATTTTCTGTCTGTTATCAGCTGCAAATCCTGGCTCTTCACTTGCCATATAAAATTTTACCTTTAATTTWGTTTTCTGGAAATAGGATTTCTATTTAGAGTAAGGTGTAATTTCTCAYTAGTCAATTCAGAATTCCCAGAATGTGTGGATACAGAGATTCTGCAAATATAAGCCATAGCCAAATCTCTGGAGATATATGGGTGTTCAACTGGCTGCATGATGGTCAGTCAAGTCTGTTGAATCCACATAAGGAGACTATGCCCATCTATAAGATGCCCTCTATCTGTAGCTAGGTGTGAGCAGTGCCCAGTTGAAAATTCTTTGGTTCTTAGTTTCAGATGTGCCAGCATTAAACGAACCATTGCGCGAACTCCAGAGAAATATCCCACCATTCTTTCCCTGAGACAAATCAGTTGCTTGAATTTGTATTGTGATAACTCCTACTGACCCTGCTCAGAAATTAAGATCATTCTTTGCCTACGAATTGAAAATTAAGCTCACTGAAGAGAGAGCTCTTGTACTAAGATGCCTGCAGAAATGATGCTAAAATAAAACAGATTTTGAGGCCAGTTTTGAAATTAAGTGATTGGTCAAAATTTCCAAACTGGGATGAACTATTTTATTTTATGATAGAAGTCAATATTGTAATTCCTCTGTAAATTTTTGTTTTCAAAACATTTGTTTTGAAAGTGACACATATTAGATTTAACCCTAATCTCTTGGTTGGGAGTTGACAGCATTGGGGTTTTTATAGCAATGGCAATGAAGTCATGGCAAAGACCATCACCCTGCCTGTGTATGACTTTCTGTTCAGCCACAAGCCAAACTAATTGGCAGTGGTTTGACAAGTATGTTTTTAGGTATTACAGACCTCTCCACTCCTTTTTTAAGCATTTACAGGGTGGATTTCCACAGTGAAGAGATTGACTAGATGAATCCCCGGAAGGAGCATAACTAACCCAAATAACTAATATTTCTGAATTTCTCCTCCCCATTCTCTCAAAAAAAAAAAATTAAAAAAATCAGAGAATTGGTGTGACATAAATTCCAAATTCTTTACTCCTTTCATCAAAGTGCTGTGATGACTTTTCCTTGCAGGAAAGAGTGGTTTTAGGATGATTTGAGAGTGTCTCCATCAAAGATAGAGAAACTGTGTAAAACAGGATTGGGCTGTAGACAGTTTAACACTATTCTGCTAATCTGTCTTTCCTCCTCTATATAAAGTGTCTTTTTTTTTTTTTTTTTTTTTTTTTTTTGTCCCACATGGGAGATATGTTGTGCTAATATTGAGATACCCATTTAAAAATTGGGGGCGTGAAGGGTGGAAAGTTCACACAGCTGTGTGAGATGTCTTGTAGCTTGTATGAGACCTTACAGTTTCCATATGAATTATCAATTAATAAATGAAAGTAGGGATTCTTTTTTCAGAAGTCTTGAGTTTTTACCAAGAAGGGAAAAGAGTAAACTGTAAATGTAATGCAATGAATCAGTCAATATAAATGGTCATTTGTGAGATGTAAATTGTACCAACTGAAATGCACAAAGTGTGGTCATTGTTCTTCTAAATTAACCCCATTTTTTAGAACTTTCCCTGAGACTATTAGAAAAGAAACTCAGAATTGAATTGTTATTAGTAATACGCTTCTGACATAAACCAAACTTGTATCATGTACTCCCAAAAGTATATGGATTTACTATTATTGTGTCATTTCTTTATTGCAATATTCTCTGGGGTTTTTAGATGGAGACTTAATAAAAATAATTAAATAGTGCTGTCCATAGCAACAACCCTAGTAATAAAGAATCAGGCTAATCCACAAACAGATACTCAGCATACTGAAAAGAAAAACTATCCAAGGAGTAATCACGGTCTTAATACCAAATTAATCCTCTTGAAATAATAAGCTTTTCAGTCTGAGCTGAAAACTCAGTGCCTGAGTGCAGCTTGAGACCTTTCATGGGATCTGTGGAGTCCATGCAGGAATTCAAGACTTTGAGAGTGTCAGAGTGCAAATGTCCTGGGGCTGGCCATGACCTCGTGTCACTTACTGCAGTAAGTGGTGTCAGAGCTGGCCTTCACTTGAGTAACACTGCCTTTCAAAGCAAGTTATAAAATAATTATTGCTTTTCCACTGCACAGATGATGCCAGCAGAAAGGATGTGGTGGATATCAAAATATCCTGCTTAACTTCCAGCTCCGGATATTTCTGTGTTTGCAATACCTTCAAAGGTCCGTGTGCCTTTAAGAACCTTGTAAAACAGATGCTTGCACAGAACTTTTTAATTAATTCCTCTCAATTTCCCTGTAGAGTCAATTGTACTTTAAAAGACGGGAGGATTAAGAGACCATTTCAAAGAATCTTGCAATCCACAGTGTAAAAGGAAAGTGAAGCAATCCATTGTGTGACTGAAACTGTTTCTTTGACTTTCAGTATTTGGAAATGCTGAACATCTTGAGTCTGTTGAGCTTGCAGGTCTCTGCCAAATATTTTCTGAGAAGAAATTGTATCTCTGACGCTGAAAAATGAAAACCTTGTGTTTTGAATGATAATTGCAGGACTTGATCTGTCCCAAATTTACATTGAACTCTTAGGATTTTTTTCCCCTTATTTTAGAATTGCAGGTTACCTTGAATTGGAGGGAGCCCACAAGGATCACGCCATGAGCCCAAGAGTGTTGTCCAAATGATCCTTGAACTCTTCCAGCCTTTGATGCTGTGACACTTCCCTGGGGAGCCTGTTCCAGTGCCCAGCCACCCTCTGGGTGCAGAACCTTTTCCTGATATCCAACCTAAATGTCCCCAGAAACAGCTGCTTAGGCAAAGTAGGACTAGTAGTAGATTAATTGCTGCACTGGCATTTTTGATTCAAACAAGGAATAGTAAAAACAACTGACTTATCTTTGTAGCACTGGAGAAAGAAACAGTCTATCTTCTTTCCAGAAGTGGGCATTAATTTTTACTTAGTTAAATCGGAAGAAGGTTTTCAAGAACTTTCTCTCCACCTCAAAAACTTTTCAGTACCATAATGCTCTGTTTCACAGACAAGTGTTCTGCCTCAACAAGAGCCAGCAAAAGTATCTCTCCTTGAGGATATGCAAAAACAACTTGAAATTTCATCCATGGCACTCCTCATGTAGTTTCCTCCATCTCTACATTGCCTATCTCAACTAAAAAGGGAGCAGAGCTTCAAGGGGTAAGAATAAAGAAGGTGGATTTTTCTTTAGGAGAAATGTGGCTCCTTGGATTTCCTGGCTGATTGCTCTGCATGCAATAATAACCTGAGGTTGAAATGGTGAGGTAGTATTTTCTTTAAATTACGTGCATGGAGAGATGCAGAGTTGATCGCGCTGTATTTAAGTCTAGATGGTTTTTGTTAATTATGGTTTTCTGACATTGTCATTACTTCAAGGAAACTGCTTTTGTTAGCAGTGTCCACTCAGTGGCTAATCCTTTTTGCATATTATAGTTGTTTCACAGGAAACCTTTTTACTTCTTGGACCTTTATGATGAGAATCAGCACACCACAGGTACAATTACTTCTACCTTCCTTAATTTGGTTTGATGAAAAATCAGTAGCAAATAGGACTCTTTCAGACTTCTGTCACTTAATTTTCTTATAGTATTCACAAAAGATGAAAATATTGGTTTGAAAGTATCCCTGGGGATGTTGCTGGAGAAAATGATCATGTTTGTGCTTGTTGTAGACTTTCTGCATGTCTTCAACAAACTCTTATTCTAAATTGTGAATCTACTAAAACTGCTCTGGCTTAAATATAAAACAAAATCTGGTTGTTCTTGTGTTCAGGTTTTTTTTGGAGGGGGTAACAGATATTCATTGAATAACCTCACACTTTTAAGACTAATTATTTTCTTTATTTTTTTCCAACATTGTAATTTTAAATTAAATTAAGCTGTTGCCTAACATATATTTTTAAATTTTAAAAATTACAGGTTAATTACTTGTCCATTTTGCATTGCTGGGACATAAAACTTTGTGAAATAGAATTGCAATTTATGGAATTATGTAACTATATTTGATGCTTTCAGTTAGAGGTGACTGTGCTGACAGCCCATATTCTTCAAGGGTTGAAATGATTTTAACAACCTGGCTTTTCAGATTTACTTTTGAGGTGTTTTGTCAGAAAAGTGAGGTACTCAGAGTGTCCTAAGTCCCCACCTCTCTTTCTCTTTTAGAGCATAAGATGTCAAGAGATTTATTCCTGGGAACTTGCTAAAGAGAGCACTGATGCTGATAGGATGTGCTGTACTGTAAGATTCAGCAGCTGAGGGTAATTGACCCATGGTTGCTTCAACTGCACGCAATTTAACACTGCCATTCAGTGTCCCCAGAGTGTTGTGAAGGAGTGTTTTAAGGTCATTTAAAGAATCCATTTGCAGTAATCCAGTACAGCTGGAAAGCCCTGTAGCTTGTCAGAACAAGCATCTGGAAGCCAGGAGGCTCCAAAGTCTCATCAGCTTATTAGATAAATATGGGTGAAGGAGTGCATTATGTGTACCTGCTCGTGGTTTGGGTTTGACTCCTTCTCCTCAAAGGTTTTATTCCTTCTTCACTGCTTCTTGTGATAAAACCAGAAGCCCAAATTATCAATGTCTGATGGAGGCTGATGAATTGCAGGAATGGAACTTAATTACTAGACTTCAGCAAACATAGCACCTTTGAAATAAAGGTATAAAAGATTCAGGGAAAAAGGCAAAAATAAGGAAGTAGTAGTGAATAGCATAAAATAAAGGCAAAATTTATACTAACTGCAAAAAGTGTTTCTGTGATGCAAATTACATGGGAGTCTGTCTTTATAGTTCAGTATTAATATTGCAAAGAAATAGGAATGTTATTATCAAAGAGTTATTCTTTTTGCTGAGGGGGAAGGTGCAGAGACAATGCAGAATCATGATCTAAATAGGATTAAAAGTGAGAATGAAGATAAAGCTATTTGCTGTCTTGAAGGTTTCTGTGGATGCCCTTCAAATCAAGAGGCAAATATCATGGAATTAACAATGCAGTGGTGCGTTTTCTGCATAAGATCACTACTGCGATACAGAAGATATAAGAAATAACTGCAGGGCCACGAGAAAGGGGAAGATCAATTAAGACCTGAAAAGTTTGACGTAATATACAGTAATTTCACGATTATAAGCCACACCATTTTGACTAAAATTTTGGTCCAAACCCAAAGTGCAGCTTATAACCAGGTGCGGCTTATATATGGACAAAGAACGAAAAGTTGCTGTTTTAGTTTGGAGAACAGGTGTCTGCTGAGAAAGGCAGGAGCTTCTC
>PYHW01009643.1:569168-589329 GCA_013186435.1 Turdus rufiventris
ACGGAGATAAGGATCACTGCCCCCTCCCTCAACAGATGGTGATAGAAGAGATACCTTTTATCACACTCTGTATTGTAATGTGGGGCTTGCAATCAGGTGCGGCTTATGTATGGACAAAGAATGAAAAGTCGCTGGCACCTGGAAGTGCGGCTTATTCTCAGTGCGGCTTATAATCGTGAAATTACTGTAATCTTACCTGATAGGATATTAGAAGTTGTGTTTTTTACTGATATTAGAACCTGGATTTTCCAAGTGATTAGAGAGAAATGTGGGTGAGTTAGAGAATGCAGCTCTCCATGAACTAATAAATCTCTGTTACATTATTATATCATATTCAACTCAGATTGCATAGACATTCTTTCCACTGGTAACAGCAGAACTGTTCTAGTTGTTGGGCATGTGTACACTCTCATTTTCTAAAGCAAAATAGATAACTCTGTATTTTAACACATTCTCAGGCCTCATTGCATGAAATCCCTCCACCAACAAGGAACTCAGCTTACAGTCTCCTCTCTTTCTAGCCTTCTATTCCAGTTACCAAAGCTGGTCAATCCCTGAATACAAGTGGGAGACACATGTAATTGGTTGTGATAATTCTTAGAAAAATAGATTCAACTTTGACAGTAAATCCATGTAGTTGGATTACTATACTTACTATAACTGTCAAGAGGATCAAGTGACAGCAACTAGGAAAATATATAGAATATTGAAATGACTCAGCCAAGAAATAACAGCATAAAAAAGACCCATGTTGGCACTCAGGGGGCTTGATAAGCTCTGATGGTTCAGCCAACACTGAGATTTAAAAAAGATACCTCTTAACTGTTAAGTGTCACAGAGAATTTGACAAAATTACGGTATAATAAAACATTGTATTTGATGTCAAGGTGAAGCTTTATGCAGACAGTGCACTAATGATATTACTCTCTGGAGCAGAAGGTGATGTATAAAATAAAACAGGCATGAGAAGGCTCGAGGCAGTGCAGGTGAGAATTCTTCAAAAGATTGCAAGCTCCAAGTAGAACAATTTAAAATCAAATGTGGGCATTAGAAAAAGATTAAGATTTAAAATCATGGGACAGGAAAAGCTACAGAAAGATTAAGAACAGGAAAAAAAGGGCAGGCCAGTCCCAGAGTGTTGGCAGAGAGGAGAGCAGGATGCTCTAGGAAGCGTGCCCAGCTTGCTGTAAGGAGAGCAGCAATCCCCAGCCCAGCAGGAAGGGATGCACTGCCCCAGTGCCCTGGCACAGTGAGCACACTCCCCAGGGACAGCTCTCACAGCACAGTCAGCTGAGAGCCAGCAGCATTCCCTGTGCCCTGCAGTCCTTCAGCCTCCTGACAAGGGATGGCAGGGATTTGGCTCTTACCTGGCTCAAACCTCTGTTTGCTCAGGGGAAGGGGAAAGAAGATGTCTTTCACATTCTTTTAAATATAAGACATCAGAAATTATACAAAAGTTATGAATTCTCACTATAAGCATTCCTTTTACACCATAGCACATTATTTAATAGTATTCTGTCAAAATGAGATGTGACAAAACACATGCAGCAAATTCTTTGATGCACACCTGAATTTACCTTAAAGACATCTGGCAAAGGATAGAATGAGCAATGCATTTTTGGCAGACAAGCAATTAGTGGAAAGTGGTTTTGACAAAAGGACTTCAGTGTTGCTCTGAGCTGAGAATAAAGAGCATTTCCCAACTCTAGCCTCCAAAGCTGCAAGAAATCTGCAGCAATAGAGCATTATCCTCCATTCACATGTACTCAGCTCCCACTTGGCGTGCTTCCACACTATGCCTTGATTTTCTTGCCTCTGTCCTGCTACTGTGGCCCCAGCTCATGCATTGGGCTGAAATGTTCTGCAAGTTTATGCCAGGCAGCCTTTTCTTGCCAGCAGTCCCATTGGTGTGATTCTCCTGTTGCTGTCAGAGCAGTTCTAAGATGAAAGCTCTTGGGCTGGGGCAGACTCCCTGATACTGACAAAGTGAATGTGTACAAGTAGCTGGGATAGATTCCAAGCGGAGGAATGAAAGCTTAAAAAATACTACAAAATTTTCTTATATAGAGATAAAATGTTTAACATATTTTCCCCTTTGACCACTAAATGTCAGCACAAAGTAATCAACATATATTTCATTCCTTTAATTTCATTTCAGTACATTTTCTTCTTGAAAAGGTGTGTCCTGGAAACAGATTGATGGCAGAATAAAGTTTGACCTCTCAGTGGGGTTTGGAATCTGGTAGGTGCTGTAAAGATGATGGTATTCCATAACTGAAAATCAGGTATATTGGCTTGGAGGAAAAGCTCGTGGTAATGAATGGATTGATGCTAGCAGACATCCTTTGTGCAGGTTTGAATCTTGCTTCAGTTTATTTGTTCACTCTCATTTCTGTTGCTCTGAAATCATGATCTGGAGAAAGGCTTGTCTGAACAAGAATTTCCTGTGTGGATTACTTAAACCGTCTTATAAAACTGCACCATTAAATTTTGCAAAAGGGTGTGTGGAAATATTAATCTGTTTTTGGCTGTGTTTTTTGGGGAAAAGATTGGTTGCCATCCTGGAATGAACACATACGGAAATTTTAGAGAGGAACGGTGCTTATTTCTGGTTTCTGTATGAAATGGAAATTAACACAAAGCAAAGAGTTTAAACAATGGGCTAAACAGATTAGGCAGAAAACAAGCTATGTGAATTTATATAATTCCATTCACTTTATTTTTCAACAGAGTTTTATTATATGTAGGTGTCTTTGAATATGAAGATATATTTTATAATAGGGCAAGGGACAATTGTGGGGGTTTGATCTCAGCAGGAGCTTTTCAGTATATGGGGGCTGAAGAGAGTTGTGTCCACATTGAACTAATGACTGCAATTAAGTGTCGTGTGTGAGGACTTCAGTCAGATGCCTGAGACAATCCTTCCTCTCACACTAACTTGTTTTCTGGCATTTTTATTTATATTTTTCTTTGTCTGAAACACCCAAAATTACTTAGAGTTGTGGATCACACAGTGTATCCCAAGCAAGATGGGACGTGGGACAGAGGCCCCTCTCCACTGCCTTTCATGCCCTACTAAAATGTTCAAAGTAATATTGGGTGCCTGGGCTATGATTTTTTCCTGCAGATCAGATTGCCAGGCACCTTTAAAAATGTTTTAACCCACTTTCCTAAAAAAGCAAGGTTCATATAGTCATGTCTGGTTTAGTCCTCCAATAATATCAGAAATTGTCTAATTTTAGTGAAATGGCAGGAAAAATGATAGCGTTAAAGGCATTAACTTCCATAGGCTTGAGGCAACAGAGTTAATGCCATGGCAGAAGTTGTGTTCAGCAGTGAGAACTTGCTCTGTGAAAGACACTGGAGCACACACCGAGGAGTGAATACAACAGACACATATCTAAAAATCCTTGGAATATCCAGGGAGCTACTCCTTTATTCTTGGCTTTTTTTGCAGTAGCTTTACTGAAATTACATTGGCATGTCTCAACTAAACTCGTAATCTTTCATGGCTTTCAGATCTCATCTTTCCTGGTCTATCAACAGCACGGCCAGGCCTTCTTTTAAAGATCTTGCTTTAGCTGGAAGACTTATGATTTACCAAAATACGAGTATTGATCTAATACCGATACTCAACTGTGACGGACAAAAGACTCTCTAATAATTTAAAGTAAGAAAGGGTGTGTTTATTCAGCGCTGGGCAGCAGCGTGGGGTAGCCCCCTAATAAGCACTGCGAAATTACAGGTGGTCACAGGGTCTATTTATTGACAAAAGGGTGCAAACAAATACATATTCATAATACCAGCCCCTCCCATCCCCTGCTTCCTATGGTAGTTAGCTTGAATAACTATTAAGCAGTGTGGTTGGCTTCTTGAATTAAGTCTGGGGTCRTTTTTGTGGGGAGGGGTCTTAAAAGGAGGAAGTAAGGCRAGTCTTCCTCATCCTGACCTTTTCTATTAATGACAATACAAATGGCTTTTGGGGCAACTCCAGTTTTGCAAAGAACGAGTTTGTGGTTGCAATTGTTTGTGTTCTTTGGACTTAACTACTAGTTTTATCCTTTCCCATTGCAAGCACAGCTGAGCAAACATAAATTGACAGACAATCAGTTATTTAAGTTTCAGGTAACTATCTCAAGTCCAGTTTCTTTTAACTTTTAACTAAAATCCTAATTTCTTTAAGATTAGTGTTTCACTTAGTTCACTGATCATTTCTGCAATGGGTAACTAACTCACTGGCATGTGAAGGGGTCAGCCCTGATGGCCTGACATTGTCCTCAAGTTTTATTTAATTTGAAGAAAAAGCTCTCCTATGCAGTTTACCCTGGCACTGCACCACTGGTTACACAATGGAACTTTCTCATGAAGGTAACAAAAGCAGTTCTTGGTATAATATCTATCTTGTGGTCCCAAAGTACAGTAAAGATTAAAATCTACCCAAAGAAGAGCGAGGTCTGTTTTTTGTTTGGGCTTGTTTTGTTTTGTTTAATGGAAAATGTTCTATCATGTCTCAAAGGTTGCCACACTTGAAAGGAAAATGTGCTACACTAAAAAGGTTTGGATCTATCAAGGCAAATTCCCTTATGAGAGCTAAAAACATCACTTAGTACCATGTCTACAACTGAGAGGACAAAATCACAGTGAAAGTCATACAAGGTACTGCTTTTGATCAACAAATGAAAACTAATCAGCTGAAGAACTGTGAGGTTTATAACTAAAGCAAAAAGAAGCAGGTTCATACAAAATCTTTGTCTTATTCACTGTGTTTCACTATTTTTTTCAATCCAGTTTTCAAGTTTATTCTGTTATATTTTAAACATATTTATTTTAAGAATTCATATTTTTTCTGCAGCCAACTCTATAATGGCCATTTTGGGAATTCAAATCCCTATTTTAAAATTATTTATTGTGTTAATTGTTCTTTGAATGCTACCATTTACCTTTCTGTGTTAAATTATTTGATTATTATTGCTTACTAGACTTATAACTTTTGAATCTTTCTAGTTTCACAAAACATACTAAACTAATACAGAAAATCTAATTTTATATTAGATCTGTCTAAATCTAATCTGTCTAGAAAATATTTTTTTTAAAATCAAAGAACATGGGTAAGGAAATGTTACGTGATATGTTCTATAAAATTACTGCTTAGCACATTAAATCAGATTTTATCTGAATCCTAGTAAGACTATCAAGTTGTTTAGCCTTGGTTTCTAGACAAAACAAATCATTGACAATTTGCTCGCACATTATCTTCAAAATTTGTACAGTGAAATGTTATACCAAACATACCATAAATATTCTCAGGAGAAAATCAATATAACACATGGGCTACAAAAGCTGCTGATGCAATGCACAAAAAAGTATCACTACTGAAATCTTGATAACAACTTTTAATGAAACATGTATGAAAAGTGCTGCATTTCTCCTTGCTAATTATGGCGACTTGGAGTGGAGCAACATTCAGAAAAAAAGTGTTTTCCTTTCTCAAGTGGGATCTTGGGACTCCCTTTTGGTATTATATCAATGCAACAAAATCCGTGTATTTCTCCAACACCCACTGATTTTAGAAAAGATTCCATGGCATAAAAAATTTATTCCATGGCATAAAAATCCATCTTTTTTTACCTAATGGGGTAGATAAAGTATTTTTATTTTCTGGGTAACCTCTTTCCCCAGCATGATTTCACCACAGATTTTCAAGAGTAGTTTTGACTGACTAGTACTCAAAAATTTCTTCTAGTGGCCCCTCAGAGTAAGACAAGAATTATCTAAATTAGGTTAATGATGAAGTTTGGCAATCAACAAAAGGATAAAAAAACCATTCTCCTTCCAATTTGTGATTCATGTTTCAGGGTTTAATATGTGTTTTCAGGGTTTCACAGTTTTAAGTTTGATCAGACATTTTCATGTAGAAACTAGATTACAGAGGAAAGCATATTTCACTGCAGATGTTGAAGGCACTGACAGTTTTGGTTTTTCCCCACGTCTGGTGAACATCCAAAAATAAATACCCATTCCTGAAAAGCATTAAAGCAAAGAGGGCAGCCCAGATCCCACAGTGTATAGCCCATGCATGGATGGTAGTGCCTCTGACACATGAGAAGCTGACAACTGGAAAAGGAGTGTCACACAAATAACTTCATTGGAAAAGAATAGCCTGCACTAACATTCCTGTATGCCTGTCAGAAAGAGAAAAGGTCCACTAAAGATTCAATTTAGTTTTCTGCAGCTGTCGACAGAGGTCTGCTTTTCCCGACTGTCTCAAGCGCTCCTGATTTTGAAAAGGGATGGCTGAATGAGGTCTTGCCCTACATTCTTTTTCTGTGTAGGTGCCAGCAGGCCGTCAAGCAAGGATTTTCAGTGAAGGCAAGCAAAGGTGAGTAATAATAGTTCACCAATTGGTTCCAGTTCTGTGCAGCGTGTGCACCTTTTCTCCTGCAAAACATTAACTCCATGTGAAGTGGTAACACCAGGAATTCCTTTACAAGAGCTGACATCTCAGGGCATTCAGCTGTGCCCTTATGCTGGCTCCGCAGGTTTTCTATGTAGGTCACCATGGAATGCCTTACTGGCTCCATGGACCCCTTCATGTCAGAAAATGACAACGACTGCTTCAGTTAGAATTTTAATGGGAGAGATAGGAGGTCAGAAGTTGAGACCATTCAAAAGAGAAGAGACTTGCTACAAATTATAGGAAAATGGTAGTAGGCTTTTAGCCATATATTGGATGTAAAGTTTTTCCTAGAATTGGCTGACAGCGTGGGACTGTCACAATGCTGCCAGGTTGCTCTTGCAGCTCCATTAGTGACCCTTTAGGTTGTAAATAAAGACAGTGAAAAACAGGAAAAGCAAAGCTTTTCTGGAATCCTAACATAACCAGCTGTACTATAAATTAATAAACAGGTGATTCTTATTCAGGTTTGGAGGGTTTTTGTAATACAAAAAGTAACAGTGTCAATACACATTTTATATCTATGACAGATTGTTACATTTTCTATTACAACTCTGCCATCTAGGTAGGAAAGCAATCTTGCAGTGCTTCCAGTAAGGTCTTCAGGAGACTTGTATTACAGCTCTGTAATTAAGACTCAGATTTGGGAATTTGCCTTTCACTTAATTTGCCAACTAAAGGTAGAATACATCTCCTTTCTATGTTTGAGAGAATTTTCTTCAAGGATAATGAAGGGATCTGAGGTGCAGCTTCAGTCTTATCCATTTTCCCACTGTTGGCCACACAACTCTTGAAATGGAGAAATTTCAGAAAAACCCAACTGGGGACCCAAGAGATACAGATAACCAGGAGTCTTTCAGAAAAGCTGCTCCTTGCCTTCTGAAATTGCAAGGAATAAATTAAGATTTTTTTTTTTTTGCAAGGAGAACTGGCAAGTCATCCTCCTGGATGGAATATTGTAGTTATCTTAGGACAGAATCTGACTGGTGTAAATTAAATATGAACTCCTTTAGCAGCAGGACTTAGATCATTCTGCTTGAGGGCTTCTGGGAGTGAAAACCCTAGAGTTTTCATCTCCTCAGTGCATCAAGGTTTTTACTTTCATGAAAAGTAAAGGAATATGTGATTTGGAAAATTAGATAAGGTTTAGATTAGATGGGCAGTTTTGGTACAGTATGTCTTGCTGACATCTATACACTTGTTGTCCTGATTTTATTAATTATCCTCTGAAAATAAATTTATCTATTTGAAGCAAATGCTGGGAAAATTTTGTGGGGGAAAATGGATATTGTAGAAGATAAAACACAGCAGGACTCTGAGGCTCACAGGAAGGAGTAATTTTGACAAGGGAATGTGGAGAGAAGTGTAAGATTCTCCAGATCTGCACTAAAATGGTAAGAATTAAGATTATTAAGATTATTCTGGAGCATAATAAAATGCCCTTGTAAAGATCCCATTCAATTTCATGAAAATACTCTTCTTTTTTTTTTTTTTTTCCACAAGGCAGCTTAAACCTTCATCATAAAAGGACTTTTCTACAATATACTACAGAAATTCAGTTCAAAGGCAATAGTGTCAGAGGGCATTACATTTAAGCATAAAACAGAAATTAGAAGAAATTGGTGTTATTCAAGAAATGTTCTCTATTTCCCTGAGCAATCATATTTGATATGCACTAATTCTTAGAAAGACAACTCCGGGAGAAATATTTTCTTAAAAATAAAATTGTTGCATAAGCTAGCGACCCTTGTCTTTATTACTGCCTGCAGTCTCCTGAGGGCCTCACCAGATGGAAGAGATATTTTTCTATTAGTGGGACTCAGTTGAAAAGAGAAGAAAAAAATTCCATGCCCCAAAAGAATAGCTTCATGGGAAAATATATTAAACAGTGAAAGAACCAGGAAAATTAGAGCTAATTTAGATTGACGGTGTTTTCAAACATGGCAGAACCAAGCGAAGTTTTTAGGCAAAAATGTTGTGCTAGATCCTTAGAGGACATAAACAATCATATCCATTTTCTTCCTCATGAGATAAAATCAATATTTTCCTTTTAAAGGAAGTTGAAAGAGATGGGGTGGCAGAGCCACAAAAGGCACAAGAGATCAGTGTAAGCAGGATAGAGTGTCTGAGGCTGGATAGGTCTCAATCCTGTTTTCTTTATCTTGGAAAGTTGCAAAAGATAAAAATGGCTTACAAATAATTCAGATCATCTTGATCTAAGGTGTCTGGTTTCCATGAGGGTTTTTGTCATTCATTCAGAACAGTGAAATTACATTATTTCTGGAATGTTGTCACACTTCCACTTGAAAGGCAGTACAGCATCAGCACAACCTTTGTTGGAAGTGGGAAATAGATTTGCAGAGTCGATTGATCATCTGTGGCAATCAGCTCTTCAACATCAGACTTCTCTGTAATGTTATATTCTTCCCAGCCTCTGAGCAAGGAAGAGTCAGAGAATTCAGGGAGTCTGAGAACTTTAACCTGTAACTTACTGTGTTCCTAAAGACAGAGCATAAAGAACTGCAGTTCCTGAGAGACAAACGGAGAGTCCTCTGGACCCTGTGCTTTGCTTTCTCCATACCCTGGGAGAACAGGTTGTTCTGTGAGTGTTATAGGAGAAAGATGTGGTGATATCAGCCATCTGCCTGAAGACGGGTTTCCTGCTCTGGGGGTAGAAAGTGAAAGACTGGTGGGCTGGACACATTCTTGATCCTCTCTGGTACTGAGTTTCTAAAGCTGGCATCAGGCTGCAAAGGACTGCCTTTCTTTTGAGTGATTTTATGTAGTCCATGCAAACTGCTTCCTCTGGATATAATTTAACTGCCCCTCAAGTGGGAGTTACTGCTTCTTCTCTCAGATCTGATACGTGACTACAAAAAGCTGGGCTTGCCATTCACTCCCTTCTCTGATGTGGGGACAAATCTTGTATTTTAGCAGGGATGCCCTGAAATAATTTGATCAGGAGCTCAGTCAAAGAGACCTGTGGATGTAAGTCTGTGAACACTTCAGAAATCACATAGCCTGTGTCCAGCAGCATTTGGCAATAACTCAGAGAAGCAATTACTGTCTCTTAAAAGAATGCAAGATTAATAACCATTTCTACTGATGTTTATATGCTCCATTTTCTTAGGGATGGCAGGCTGTGTGTCTCTATGTGTTTCATTTCAGTAAAAATGAGAGGAAATGCACACCTAAATGTAGTTTACAACTCCTTTTTTAGGGCTACTGATGCCTTGATATGCAGTTGCAGGTAGGTAAATACTATTATCACAAGAGATAGCTCTTTTTTATCATAATCTCTTTTTGCTGTGATAAATTTAATTGCAACATTCCCAAGAAGCTACTTTAGTGGTCCTTCAACTTCATTCAAAGGATTGCTATTCTCTTTAAAGTGTACTTTGCCTCTTTCCACAACAGAAAGGGCAAGGGATAAAAGGGATTTGACATGCACCGCTAAGTAAAAAATCCATTTACCTCCAATATGAGCTTTCTTACTTTCATAATTAAGAACATCTCATGTGAATATTCTTTGCCTGTTTTGCACCACCCCTCAAGGAGCAAGACTCCAAGAAAACAAAAGGTAAATTAATGTCCAGAAGAAATTTGTGGGCTAAATCCTGAGCTGACCTGACATAGGCTGTCTGGTTAGGTGTGGATGTGGTTCCTGATAGGGTTTTCATGTGGTTAAGGATGCTGTTAGGATTGGGATTATTACTGGCACCAGAAGCTACTGGTAAACACTGGCTGGGGACAGGAGAGACTGGTAGAATCAAGAGGTTCTGCCTAAACCTGGTGGTGTTAATGATACAGTTTTCCAAGTCTGGGTGGAAAGGGCTAGGATTAAACTTAGACTCTGCAAGAGTCAGAGAGCTAAATTTATGGTAATTGGAATTTTTTTTTTTGTTAGATTAAGTGGGTGAAGGTTAATAAGAATATATCTTTCACACTGTTCAGTGACTTAAGCATTCTTAAAATAATAGTGGACTACTCACTATACTTTGAGTAGATATTTAATTTTTATCATTCCCTTTTGGACATATTCTAGGTGTGTCCTGAAGACTTCAAGTTTGGGAACTTTTGAAGAAATAGGAGTCATAATGCAGTAAGTATTCTAGTTTTTATGTAGCTATGCATGTCTCTGCATATTTTAGAACTTTGACTTTGTTTCTGTATGAAATAGGCTTAATTCCCAGTACTTCAAAACATGGCAGTGGTTTGCACATTTTGCTATCCACACTACTCCATGTGCATTACACACACTACTGTATATTATAATGTGTGTGGTTTTATGCACTTTATAACATGTATGTAGTTACACACAGACACACACAATTAATATGTTTTATGAAACACTAAAACTATATTCTTTACAAACTACTAACAAAACCTCAGACCATGCTCAAACCATGGCATAACAAAGGAATTGATTTCTTTTAGAACTTTTGTGGGTTTTTTCTGGATTGCAGAAAAGTATTTCTTAAGAAAGCATAGTCTTTCAAATATACAAGACAGTACACTTTCATTAATTTTTTTTTTTTTTTAGTGACAGAGAAAAAGTAACACTTGTGGTAAAAGAACCAACAAACCCCCAAAATTGCTATCTGGTTCAACACCATTTCATATGATTTCCAGAGAAAACAATTCCTTCTTACAAAATCGTTCCTTTACACTTTTTTTTCTACAAACTTTAATTAAAACATTGGGCAATGGGGTAGACAGATGTTGTGGATTTTCTGTTATATTCCAGTTTAAAATATTTTGGGTTTTTTTCTTTTAAAATGTCACTGTTGAAAATCATGGTAGATGTTTGCTTCAGGTGACAACATTCCATAAAAAATGAGTATAAGATATTTTGGTAGTTTGCTTTTTGCTTTGACTGTAGAACTTTCTGACAGCTTGTCTTGCTGAAGAATCTTAGGTTATAAGTTAAACAGTCTAATTTTCTCACACGTTGCTTTTTCAAAAGGGATAAAATGAAGATTTTGTGTTGAATTCAACTCAGCTGTGTTTGATGACATAAATGAGGGCAGAGGCTAAGACTAACTGTGAAAGTGGAACCTTCTAAAGAATTCAGCTGTGGGCACATGAAAAGCAAAGCAGCTTATTCACTGCTTCATCACTCTTTTGAATTTGGTGCTTTGATATGATGATTTGATATCAGTTAAATGGTCAAACGTATTTTAAAATGAAGAGAGCAATTGAGTTGAGAGATAAAATAGTACAAATTGGAAAGTTTTCATGTTTCACAAACTGCATAGTACTCACAGAATGAGAGTGGATTTTTAATTACCCTTAAATGTGACTAAGCTGTGTGTAGGTATCAGAAGCAGGCAAGCCAAAGGAAGAAACGTTACTCCTCAGTAAGGATTTGGATCCTCTGAGATAAATCAACATATATAGAAAGTTAAATCTGATTTAATAATGATGAAATTAATAGAAAATTTTATTTTTAAAAACCTGAAGGTTGCTACTTTATTTAGTTTAAGAAGAGAAACAACAAAGTAGAAGGATATCACAGTGAGAAACGCTCAGAGAGCTTTCAGTTAAATCACTACAGATGCTGACCTAGGCATTGAGGGAAAGCAATGTTTCTGATTTATACAGCATATAAGGAAATACAAGCATATCCAGAGGTGAAGAGTAAAAAGAACAGCAATTCACATGTACATTGGCTTTATTCCTCCTGGGATCACAAAGGTCATTGGCAAAGTTCCTGCTGACCATAAAGTCTCATGCTTAGACCCAACTGCTCATGTTGTTTGGTTTTTGTTCATAAAGGAAACAGAGATTTACAAAACTGGAAAAACAAAAATTTCCTTGGGTAACTGTGAGCTTCAAGAAGTTTAACAGCATTGGAGTCTGACTGCAGCTTCAGTATTAGCCATTTCCCTTTGCATAGGAGATTTAAGAAATTCTCTTTACAAAAAATATCTGCCCTTGCCCTATTTGGATTTTAAAAACCCCATGGCCTTTATTGTACTAGCAGTGCTGTTTATAATACTGGGAGTAATAGAAAAGGAACAGAAAACTTCTTTTTACAGATATACGTGCATTGCTAAGATTAGCAGTGTTCCTTTTGGCCTGATTTCATCTCTTTAAGACAGGGATGCATGGAATGGGCTATAAAATTTTTCACGTTAGGCCTCTTCGAGTCTGCTAAACATGGAAGGCATGCAAGGTGTTAAACAAGTTGTTTGAAGCACAGCTCCCAGGTATTCACTGAATGTAAGCCAGGAGATACTGTAATTATTCTGTATGAGAAACAGCATTTTTACTCATAGATGTTGTCTGAGGCTTGAAGTTTAGGGTTTGTTGGATTATCAAAATTCCTTCCTTTGAGTTAGTTTCTTGAAATATCTCTTTGTCAAATAAAATTATTTAAGTGGGATACACAGCCATTTATCAGTAACCCCAGAGAGAGAATCACAGTACTGGATGTCATTTACTCCCCACTCTTTGTAAATCTTACTGAGACTGTAATCTCTTCAGGGCACTCACTGTCTGCTATGCTGTGTTTGTGCAATGCCTAGCAGAACACGCCTCTACTTTTTCTTGCCTTCTGAGTACTGTCTCAATACAAAGTAAGTAGCATCATTATGGTTCCATTGTATTTCCTTCTTGTAATCAGGCTTGTCACAGTTCAAAAAATAACACCGCCAAGACTCTTTGCTGTAATATCAGAAGTGACAGCAGCAAGAAGCACTATTCTTTATTCTGAAAGGGAGTCCCCTGATGCAAGTAGAATTTAAGGCCTTTGAGAGGCCAACTACAATTTATAATTTATGTGGCTCTATGGCAGGTAGTGCAGTCTTCGAACAGAGGAGAGTAATGTCTAACATCTATATCACTTATGAGAGTTAAATTAGTTGTGGGCATTTGTAGGTAATGAACTGTAAGTTCTACTAATACTGAAGTTTAGAAGGTTATTGTGGGAACCTGGACGCAGCTATGCTTGAATTTAGCCTATTATCTCAAAATAGATCATCACCGCAAATTGGGGATTTTGTATTGATGAATATGCCTCCATAATTATGGAAGTAAGAGCAGCAATAATTACAGCACATAATATGTAATCACTATAAAATAGGAGAGTATTTCTTTATTCAAGCCGTCCTGTGGTACTGAGTCAATTCATAGGAGACTGAGTGGAAATCAAGGCTCAGGCATTTGTAGGCATTTGGAATTTGACTCCCAAGTTTCAAGATTAGTCTGCACACCACATTCCCATTACTTGTTCTTGTGATTTTTGTAATCAACCTCATAAATGCATGAAGTATATAACATTTTAAAGCGTTCAAAGTACTGTAGAGTCATTACTGCTAATTTTGTCCCTTTTATTCCCCCCACAAAAGAATAATTTCTTATTTCTCACTGTCTTTTTTCCCCTTCAGAGAAGTGTTACGTTCAACGATGAATACTGAGAATTTCCAGGGCCTCTCAAGTTAATGTCTGATTAACTCCTGCTTCAGATTTGATGAGATTTTTCTCTGCCTGTCCTGAAACTGTGCTGGGACAGACTGGGGAATGGCAGATTATGAAGCAGAGCTGTAAGTGCCAGAGACAGGAGGGCAAGACTCAAAATCTGAACAGGTGGGAAACAAGGTCTGCAAGAATTAGGAGCTAGCGTGTTTTACCTACACATCCTCCTGTGCTTGGGGTGAATGAGCTGATTCCCTAGGCAGGAACACTGAGGGCCAGGTTGGATTCACCTGGAGCTCTCTGCAACCCTGAGGAGTATGACATCTGTCTGTGTCTGTCCTAGGAGAGCTCTCTAAGTTATCATGTTCTAAAATTAACAGCATGCTTGCTTTCAAGGCCTGAAATGTGATAGAGCTGCTCTCAAATTTCCATGCACTACTGCTTCAATAGTCAACCTCTTCCAAATCAAAATGAGGACAGTTAACAGGAATGCAGGATGCAAACAGCATCTTGTATATGCACAGCTTGCCCAAGCCAGGGCATGTCATACTTTCCTTCAGCATGAGTCTGTAGGAGCTGCAAACTGCGGATTTGGCTTGTGCCTGATGTGGCAAAGATTGCCATGGTCTGAACAATCCATCTTTACCCCATCTGCTACTGTTATGTGAGGATGAGGAAGGGAATAGCAGCCCATATAAATAGCCCAAATCCAAAGCAGGTATTGCCCCACTGACACATCTGCCTCAGCTCTGCCAGGAAAAGGTCAGAAAGCTTCATTCTCTGAGATCCATAGATCTTTGGGTTCTGCTGCTGGTGCTGTCTTGTCTTCAACCCACATTTTCAGGAGTTTCTCTTTGCCCTTCCTTTGTTAGGGAAGCTGCTGGGAAGAAAAGCAGGTTAATCAGAGGCAGGGAATAGGAGATGGATGTTAAGATGCCTTTGGCACTGGGGAGGAGGTTGGAGTCTGGGATGGGTTGTGAGGTATGGGATGAGGTGAGAGAAAACATGTCAGAAGAGGGACAGAATAGATGAGGTGGGGGGGAAATGAAAAATCCCTGTTCCCCACAGTACCTTTCAAAGTGTCCTTCAGACACAAGACCTAAGCTTCCATTGTTTTCATGGACAGCTTGCTCCCAGGCCTTCTCACTTAAACTGCTTAATACCCTTTTGACTTCTACCAGCCCTTTCTGTCCCCAGCTCCCCATGCCATGTCTTCCAACCCTGAAAAATGCAAACCTTTTTCTGCCTCGAGACAGCCACATTCAATTTTGTTTTCATAGCTTTGGAGCTTCTAGTCTTCAGTGCTATAAGGCAGTCCAATAGTGTGGAATCATCTTGTTGTTCATGTGCATGACAGGAAATCATTATAATCTTATTGAAAGTAACTAATTGATTTACCTTTAATGCTGAACAAGTTCTAAATAGGCATCTTGAAAAAATAATGCAGCACAGAGATGCCCATTCCATCAAAATTCTTTAAATCAGACTTCAGATAAATAGAATACTAGTTCAGGGCAAGGGCTTTTCTTGTTTGCTCAACAAGTCTTCGCTGAACAATAAATATATTTCTATTAGAGTGTGACTGGGAAGTAATCCTATAATAAAATGCAGTCAAGTATTTTCAATTACTTGTTCAAAGGGAAGCAGTGGCAAGTGTGATCTGAAAGAAAACTCTTTCCAGTGCCTAGCTAGGGGAGTATACACCAAGGTAAAATATTCCATTATCTGGTATAAAGTATCAGCTGTTGGTTTGTTGAGTTACAGTAAAGAACCCTCTTGAAATTACAGATCTGTCTGTCTGATTCCTGTGCTGTGTTTCAATGCACAGTGAGCTGATTTTTCTGTGCTTTTCCATTTGGTTTAATTGTCTGTAGCGTTGTTAAGTACCTAAGAAAGCCAAGGGGGTTTGGTTGCATCTGGAAAGAGTACACTAAGCAATTAAAAGCAAAACTTCTAATCTATCCTTACATTTTAAATGTTGCTGTTTTCTATAAAAATATTAATCCAGGTGTGATAATTAAAATCTCAAATTCTTTATAATAGTTTTATTGACCATAAAGCAGATGTGTAATGTAGTTAAAATGCATAGAATACAATATGAAAAATATTAATTCTCTTTAAAACCGTTTATTATAGCTGAGAACGCAGATCTTATTTATACACACCTGCACTATCATGTCCACTATCATGGTGTCAAAAGTACTACTTGCATATTGCTCTTAGTGGACTAAGTTAAAAGACCACAATGAGTCACAATGTTGTTTCCAGGATGCTATAGGAATCAGGACAAATTTTACACAAAGTACAACTAACTAGTTGTTTTTATGTCCTTCATGAGAAGATTAATTTCCTGGTGACCACCACAGAAAAGAACCATGACACCATGAGCAGCTCTAACTATTCAGTTATTCATTCTACAGTTAAAGAAAACTGATATTCAAAAACCAAATGGACATGGTTGTGGCCAGCCTCTCTAGATGACTCTGTTTGGCCAAAGTTGGTTGGACCAGATGATCTTTAGAAGTTCCTTCAATCTCAACCATCTGGTGATTTCTAAATCAGAGCTTATGAAGCCTTTACATAAATGGAATTCCAAGACAAGTGTTTGATATGTTTGGACACTAATAGACAAATGTTTCATGGCATTTCCAAATTCTTTAGCAGTAAATCTTCCCTGTGCAATCTCATTACAGTTAACCATTTCCTTTGCGTACCTTAATAGACACACAGTATCTCTACATGCTTCTCTGTAGACCAAGAAAAAAAATATTCAGGACTGTGCCTTATTTACACTGCAGAACTGTAAGGCTTGGGTGTCGCTCATGAACTTTTGCAGCTATGTTACCTGCCCACTACAACTGGAAAAAAACCCATCTCATATCTATTTTTATTAATTTTTATTAAAATTTCTAGAGATAAATAGGCATAAAGTTTTTTATTATTTTAAATGAGCTTTCATAAGAACTTTTATCCTGCAAAAATCCAATCTAGTAAAAGAATTTCTTAAGTTACTCCTCCTACTGAGTACAGAACTAAAAACACTTCTGTGTGTTCATGACCCACCATGAGGTATGTAAAGCATATGCTGAAAATGAAATAGTAGAGAAGGAGTGAGCACTGAAAACACAAGGCTTATTTTTAGTCTTTCATTTAAAGCTGTCAGTTCAAGGATAATTTTGATCCCTTTGTGGAAATTGTCCATTTACTCCCAACAGTTTACGTCCCTCCAAATCAATCTGGCACTCTTGAGCTGTCTACTTTGCAAGCTTACTAGAAAAAATAGTCTTGAAAGAGATATTTTTATTACGTATTCCTTCATCCTTTTGCTAGATCAGCTGGTTTTGTTAGTGCTACTTTTGTTTTTAGCAGATACTCTAATAAGTTCATTATGGATGTCTAAGGTTTAAAGAGGGATACTGATATGATTTGGTTATAATTTATCATCCTCTGTCTGTTCCATGAAAGAAGTTGCACAATTGCATGTGTTTCAAGAAAGTTTTTTTAATAAACTTGAACACTTAGAAGAAGAGGTTATATAGTTCACTGAAGCAGACTGAGATTCTATTTACTGTAACTATTACTGTGACCTATCCCCTTTAATTTCTTAGAAGTTGTTTGGGAAATCCTCCAACATTTGAAGGGTCAGAATGCAGAAGATATTTCCTGTCGTGTTTTTTTAACTGTTCTAGTGAAATACTAAACCCAAATGTGCAGTTTAAGCCTCTAATGCTCTTGAGAGCCCAGACTGATCTTTCAGAGTAGGTTTCCTTTTAATGCTTGGTGGTCATTCACAGTCAAAACTCATTTGTGTTCTCTGTTGTGGTTGTGTGGTGGCTCTGCAGGGAGGGAAGGACTGCACACATTTCTTCCTTAACCCTGGCTTTGATAAGAAACCTTTTCTGGGACCACAAAGACGTAGAAATGGGAGCACAGGAGAATCCATATCCAGTTTGTTAATCTGGTTGTAAATCTTACTAATTACTCCTGGCCATGTGGTTTGGAAAGCTGTTCCTTGAACGCATACTTTGTCTGCATGGAACTGCAGCATTGCTTAATTGGTATTTTCCCTTTGGATACTTGGTTGGAAAATTCAGTTTGTCACAGTTAATCTTTAATTCACATTAACTCCAAAATTTGCTTAGTGAACTGAATATGCTGAGTAGTACACATTGAGGATGGAATAATAAGTTGAGAGGTCATTTGTGTGCAGTGAAGTGTGATTAGGAATCTCTGTAATCTGCAGGGCTCTGAGCTCAGACACCAAACAAAAACAGCTCTGTACTTAGAATGCACAGAATGGGTACTGTGGATTGACCTCTGGCCCAAACTCATCCCCATCTTTTCTCTCACTCCCCTCCCCAGCAGGACTTCCAAAAGTGTTTGCCTGCAAGACAGGTGGGTGCTGGAGAACTAGTTAGATATTTCCAAATGCAGGGGATAAGAGATGTTCAGGGGTTCTTGGTTGTTTGATTACAATTCACAGCTGGCCAGCTGGCAAGAACATGTAGTATTTGCAATGTCTGCATTCTGTCATTTAACATTGGATCTGTTGTGTGTTTACATGAATCCCTAAGAAAGAATGTTACACCTCTAGCAATTCTATGTCTAAAGAAGGACTGGTAAAGTAAGTAGAGAAATTACATATTTATGTTAGCAGGCATAGAAAGATGACTAATTTTGACCTTTATAAATATCTTTGAGTATCTTTAAATAGGAACTAAGTTAATTAGAGAAAGTATTTGTTGTCCCTTCTTTTGAGCCTGGGATCAAGAGGTTGGCCATGAGTGAGTTTACCACTTTGCTGCATTGGGAACATCCTTTCAGCTGAAAGCTGTGTCTCAGCCTGAAATGTAACCCTTACAACATAAGAGTTGCTACCAGTGACTCATCTCAGTTATATCTTTTTCATTTTCTTCTCTTTTTGCTTTCATAAAATTCTTTTAAATGCCTCAAAAGAAGGCGTCTAAACAGCATTGATAGCTGCCCACATCAGAAGAAGGCTGGTGATGCACAGACTTCTGTAAATTCTGCTTCTCATCCCAAGGAGTTCTCACTTCACTGCTCCACAACTTTCTTGTTCTAAAGATGATACCATTCTCACAATCCAATGAAAGGCTGTGTCCTGGAGGCACAATCTAACCCTGAAGGTGTAACATATGCTTTAAGGGATTTCTTTAAAAGCCTAATGCCTAACTCAAAGAAATGCTGGAAGGGAGGCTATGAAGAAGGTGATAAGACAAAAAGATTAATAATATACAAAACTAAAATTAAATTATAGTCATCTGACTCATGTTCAAATAATTTATTTTCCTTATCAATTTTTAAAAATTTTCTTGTTACTCTTTAACTCTCTACCCTCAGCGAGGGTGTTGTAGGCCTTCTTCTCAGAAATGTATTGAATTTCTAACTGTTGAAGTTATTACAGAGAAGTTATAAAAATTCAGACTTATGTTTTACAGTAATGTACCCCTGTTAGAATACATTCTGAGAAAGTTTTGAATATTTTTTGTGGAGTAAAAAAGGAGCTAAATCTCCTTTGATTCCAAAAGCACTTCTATTATTTTGCACCACTCAGATTTCTGATTTTAATTAGTAAAAAGCACTTTCAGGTCTTTCATCAAGGAATAATACAAGAAATTTCAAGCACAAGATTGATTTTACCATTGTATTTGCAAAACAAGAATGAGTTTGTACAATTCATTGTAGAAGTATTACCAAGGGTGAATATTGGATAGTATTTGAGCCATCTTGGAAAAAATTACAAGAAATACTTGTATTGAAAGGAGATTGAGTTTTACGTTTGCACAAGGAATGAAAAATTCTTAATGGCTTTAGATATAGCCAAGTTTTTCACTGTTTGAGCCAATTTCTCTAGACTTACTCTAAGTTGCCTTTTTTGTTTGTTTGTTTGAAGATAGTGAAAGATGAAAATTACAATAATCCTTTTTGGACTATAGAATAAAAATCATTGTAAATTTCCCTCAAGTCCTGAGAAAGTTTGAGAATGTAATCTATATACTCTTTGTGTGTGCTAGTATGCCACAAGGTATTTTCCTAGGAATTGCAGAAAATGCAAACTACTTCACTACAAGATTTTTGACAAATAGTTTTTATTCTCTTTTTACAATAACATCAGTAGACTTAAAATAAAGCTGCAGCCTAAGAAGTTGCTTCAGACACTGTTTCTGAAGATGCAATAAGTTGCTGGTAGAAAATATTTTCAAGTAAAAAAAATAATTTACAGATCTGCTCATAAAACAGAAAACAGCCTGATTAGATCTCTCAGAT
>PYHW01009643.1:589379-613416 GCA_013186435.1 Turdus rufiventris
TACTGTGAAGTGTAACTCCCTGAAAGAGAAAAGGGCTGTAGAAGGAAGCACATACTATGCTTTTTACCATGGAGCAAGAAAGTAGGAAGGATTAAGGCAGATCTTATTTTCTATCCTTAATAAACAAAAGTATTTCCAGCCCGGGTTGGCATTGTAAACAGTGAACATTACTTAACTGTTACTCCCCTCTTCTCAGAACCTCGAGATTTGCTAGTCTCAGCAATGATGGGCATGATAGGCAGCTAAGAAAATAGCTGTGTGTTATTCTTCCTCAGTTTCCCAGGGTTTGGATGATTGTTGTGGTTACAGAGTACTTTAGGTGTTAGAGATTACCATTGATGAGGTGGTGTGCACTGGAAATGCTGCTTGTAGTTGCTCAGGGAAAAAAGGATGCTCTGCTTTCAACATAGAGTATTCCTTGAGTTGGTCATGGTGTGCAGGCTTGGAAGATGCAGGCAACAGCTAGTGAGAGGAGTTACAGATATCTGAGTGTTAAATTCCAAATATTGTCAACTTTAGTATTTAGTGGTTGGAATAACTTTTAAGGACCAGAGGGGAAAAGAATATTTTCTGTGCCTTCATCCTTTCCTTGTGACTCCTTATAGCATATAGCAATGCTATTATTTTTGTCCTGTTCTTTTATGTCAGTGCAGCTTAAAATTGCTCCTTGTTTTCTGGGTCTAAATGCAGACTCATAAATTTATGTGGCCAAGCCCAAATAGGCTGTGCTTTTCCTGTTGGCTCTCCACCATTTCTTTTTATTTGTATAGACATAGAGACCTTTAATAAAGTCCAGAGAACACAACTTTGAAATTTTTATTTTAAGGCAGCTTTCCTAGAAAAAAAAATCTGTATAAGCACCATGTTCCACAATAGTCTCCCAGCTACCACCACCTTACGTGGCTGGTAGTGGGACTTCCAGGAGCTCTACTGCACAGAGACAGAAGTTATGGCTTCTCAAGAACTGTTTCCAAAGAGCCACTGGCTGCTGGTGATGGTGCCTTTTCCTTTGCAATAAGGAGGGAGGACAAGGCATCGTTTCCACAGCTTCACTTACTGTCAGTCACCAGGTAACTGAGACCCTCCATAAGCACGTATCTGGGGAAGCTTATGTCCCAGCTCTGACACAATTGATGCCTGCTTCGTGGAAGTTTGTCTGCTTGAGGTTCCTTCACCAATGCTGAAATAAGTCACAGACTATCCTGAATTATCACTGCTTTCAGAAGATCCCAGAAGGTCATGATGGGAAAAAAGGAGACATAAAACTGACCCAAAAAAAAAAAACCAACCAAAACTTTAGGTCTTTAAGCCAATGTTTAGTATCTGCATCTTATCTGTTATAGCTGGAGAACTTAAAACTTACAAACAACTTCAGAAATTCAATGAATTCTGGCTAAGTTGTTCCAGATAGATCTTCATAATTTATTAGTGGTATAAAATACTGGAGGATGAGGTCCTAAAAAGGATTTATGTGATGTGATAAAACTACAGTACAGCCAGGGGATTTTGGTTAAGTTAACTTATCCAAATGACTGATACCTACTGCTAGGAAGATTGTCTGGGGTAAAATAAAGCCTGGTCATTGGCCTGAAGTAGGAAGTATAAGAGGGATAAATGTTGTCTGAAGACTTCAGTTAAAACTTTAAAATGTCAAATGGTGCATGAAAGCAGGAAGCTTGTTACAGAAGAAGTTGCAGGAATTATTCATAATAATCTAATTTTCTTTGAATTAGTTATAGCAAGCTTGCCAAAGGAACAACCAAAGGAAATATAATCTGTCATTTGTTATCTTCAACTAATAAAAGAAAAAGAAGATTCTTGGAAAATAGGATGTAAAAAGCCACAATTAAGGTTAATGAGGAGAAGAAATTTACAGCTGTCATAAAGGATTATGATTAACACTTGCTATTCAGTATCACTGCCTCAGAGGATTGTGGAGTTCCAGGTGCCAGTGACTGAATAAACTCATCTGAATGCCTTGAGATTGACCAAAACTATGGTTTTACTTCTCAGTACTCTACTGAAAAACAGTAGATTCTATCAATCATAAGAAATAGTAGATTCTTTTTCTTTTCTTGATAGAGAAAATTTTTGCTCATTGGGAAATAATGGCTCAAAAGCCCCCCAAACTGGGATTACTAATTTTTCCTGTATTACTGCAAGACTACAGATTTCCAATTAAATGCAGGACATATGTGACTCTTAGAAGAGCTGGGAAAGGCAAATTTTGAAAAGAATGCTTTCTCAGTTTTAAGTGCGGCACAGATACACAAATTATTGTGTTGAGGTCTAATGAAGGTTCTTTCAGCAGCACTGTCAGTCTATTTCAAAATTTGATTTCAAGAAAGCAGCTTGACATTTTATAGTTCTTTGTTTTTCTTTACTAAAATTTATAAAAACAGTTCATTAGAAACAGTTCCTTATATACTGAAGAGGAAAGCCCTGAGGAGTATTGAGTCCCACTATGTAAAGAAAAAAGGGGAAAAGTTTGCATGATTGAGGACTCAGAAGGAAGAAAACCAGTATAAGGTACTAATTTGTATGTTAAAATTAAAATGAGCTTTTTTAGCCTTCAGTATTGCTCAAGAAAATTCCCAGAAAATGCCCCCTCTTTCTTTTTAGGTTCTAACTTACTCCTGTTTTGCCTATATGTTTTTAACTTTTAGAGATAGTGAGCTGCTTATGTCATGACAGAGATAAGTCAGTCATTTCAGAAGATTTTTCATTCTTTATTGTACTGCCTCACATTTCCCCCCATTTTTACAAAGGCAATTGATTCCTCCTTGGCTTGATTTGGTCAAGAAAATATCACATTTAAAAAGCATGTTGAAGAGGGTGAGTTTATGAAATGTATGTATTTCCTTTTGTCTTTACTTAAGTTGTTAATTATTGACTTAAGCCTTTTGATAAGAAAAGGTGAATTCTCCAACATTGTTTGAGGGAAAATAGTTGGAAGGAGAGTTTCAAGCTGTTGATTTGAACTTTTTGTTGAAAAAATGCTTAGCTTGCTCATTTATGGTTTTCTTTTTCTCTGTAAGTGCATGAGAGTAAAATTCCATAGAATTCATATGAGAAAAGTTTGTTTCTTCTCTGCATCTAGTGAGGATATCACCCTTTAGACATTACAGAATGTCCCTTTTAGGTATGGCTCAGTGTTGTGTTGATCATCCTCTGATACCCTACAGAAATTCCAGCATGTGATGCTTTTCCTATTGCTGGTAAGTCTGTATAAGCTGCAAGTGAAGGTCATTTTGGATAAAAATTAATATTATTTCTGTTCTCAAAAACACCAATACTGACTTGAGGATGAAATGAAATTTGTGTCTGTCTCTGATTTGATCCACTTGTTCTGAGCAGCAAATTCATTCTCACATTCTTAATCTGCCTGTCAGGATATCCTGTCACGACCTTGGCTCAGAGACTGAGGATGGGAATCTCCAGAGAAAGGTGCCTTTAGTTCCTGTAAGGATGAAGACATGAATGATTTGGCTGCAGTTCTGTGAAGTACTCTTTGAAATTTACTGATGAATTTTCCAATTGCGGAAAAATTTCCTGATTTTCATCCTGCCCCTTGCTGAATTCTGCTGCTCAGAAAGATGAGGTGGATTCTCAGTGAGTCGGAATAATTTTGCTTTCACTATTATCATTTAAGGTGGCTTTGACTTATTTTCCTGTTTCTTCTTTGTTCTCATTTCTGTAGCAGATATTTTATATTCCCTGTGTTTCTGATACTACAAGGAAGGGGTTGGCAACTCAGTCACCTTTCAGTGCAACTGTGATGAGGGCAAATCTTGTGATATAGGAGTTGTTGATAATGACAGCTATGCTAATCTTAGATTACTTTATTATCATATTGTTCCCATACATTTGTTCCACATAATTCCTTTGAGAAATGCAATTAAATATTAAGAGCTTCATATTGTTGTGGTCCTGCCCACATTAAACTAGAAAAGGATTTAAGTCGGAGAAAGAGATTCATTAGAGTGACATGGGTCTTAGTTTGGGGTCAGTGGACGGTAGAATCACAGTAACTACGATGAAGCTGCCTGGATAAATGAATTGACTAACAATTGTATGTGTAGTTAATGTACTTGTAATGTGTGGTGATGTGATTATCTAGGGCCATGTGTCCTAGGGCACACTGTTCTGGTTTCTGTGGTAGCTACCCACCTTGGGTGCTATTAAACCTTAAATCTGAACCCTTGGTTGAAGGGTTCAAGCAGCTGGAACACTGCTTTATCCATGGAGAATACCTGTTGATATCTATATATATTTATCTATATAGATGTATATACCAAATACACAGTTTTCCCTCCACTGTAAGTGTTACCTCTGTTCATTGGGCTGGCTGAATCAAATATTCATTGTTTCTCTGAGCTTTTGCCACATGGAGCTGGAATGGATCTAAAAGTACATTTCTTTACTATTATTTTGCTCAGGTAGTCATATGAACAAGATGGATGATCTGAAATTGCTGTTGATCCCCCAACAATTTCACTTCAGGCAAAGAATTCCCTCTCTTGTATTTTCCTCAAAACAGTGAAGGTTCTAACAAGAAAGGTATCTGCAGTTCAGAATTTAAAATATCTGTGAAATCATCTGAACAGTACCTGATCAACAAGTGCTCAAACATTTGGGAGCCACTAGAGGCAACATTGTATGAATGAACAACTCATATTTATCTTCAGGGTCCAATAAAACACCAAGAAGGCAGAGGATGTCAGACATCATCTGCACTAGTGCTACTTCCAGTATTTTGTTAGGATATAAACAAGAAATGTGGATACTAAGTACTAGGAATGGAAAGGAAAAGCAGATTTTAAATTATTGCAAAGTCAGAAACACGGAACTATGTAGTGCAAAACTTCTATGGAAGAGCATTTTTCTTCTCTTCTGGTGTCCAAAGTTAGATTTATTGTTCTTTCTGTACATAGAAACACTCTGCTATGAGTTGCCTTAGTCCCCTAGCTGAGAAGAATTCATTGGAGAAAATACAGTATTAATCTTTTTCTTAATATTTGCCAACAGTAGTTGGAAAATATTAGCTAGTAAATGCCACACAAATAACTCAACCTTGTGTAGAAGAAATACCTTTTTCAACCTGGGGATGTTTACTTCAAAAGTAGACATTCTGAATCAATTTCTCCTGTTCTGCCTGCAGGACTAACAAGTCAGATTAGATGTGTCCATGTTTTGGTGATATTGAAACTTTTCCTCTGGAATACATACAAATTCCCAAACAAAACAAAACAACCAAAACAAAAAAGACTAAAACAAAACAAAACAAAAAAGCCAACAACAACCTAGAAAAACCCACAAACAAAAAACCTAACCAAACAATAAGCTGGCCTTAATTTAGTCCATCCTTTATATCAACCAGATACTTTATTATAACCATTGGATTCAGGGTGTAGTAAAGCTTTCAGATGGCTGCTTAGTTCTTAGTTAGTGGTGGATTCTCAGTGAGTTGGAATAATTTTGCTTTTACTGTTAGCATTTAAGGGAACTTTGACTTATTTTCCTTCTCCTTCTTTGTTCTCATTCCTGTAGCAGATATTTTATATTCCCTGTGTTTCTGATACTACAAGGAAGAGGTTGGCAGCTCAGTCACCTTTCAGTGTAACTGTGGTGAGGGCAATCTCATGTAGGAGTTGTTGATAATGACAGCTGGGCTAATCTTAGTTAACTTTATTATCATATTGCTTACTTCTCAGGAAAAAGTAAACCCTAACAGAAATGCTAGAGATCCAGATTAGTAAATGGCCTCTTTTCATCCCAGAATATGCACCTGGACCAGGTGGAGATGAAATAAAAGGGATTTGGCCTGTGTCCAACAGAAAGAGGCTAACAGGGTGGCAAGCTGAGTGGTCACAGACTTAGCAAAATAATTTGGAAAGACAAATTCATCATATTTAACATACTTGCCACTGGTAAATGAGTTAATGAAAAACAAAATGAAATTAATCAGGAAATTGATTTTCAAAATGGTCAAGATAAAGATACTGCTTCCCTCTCAAAGCCAGAAACAAGCAAAGTCCCTTTATCTCTTTGACTAAAGACCAAAGTTGTAACTTGGTGTTATCTTTTCTGTGCACGTGACATCAGCTAAGGAAAAATCATATTCAGTGCATACCACTGAATTAAGGAAAAATTTAACATATAGGAACATTTCATTTCATCCAAACTATGCAATAAACATTTCTGGTTTTGGTGTTTGGTGGTGGCAAATAATTTTTTTTCTTTTGTGATATGTCTACTAGTGATTAATGCTGATATCAATGTGCTTATGAATTTTCCAACATGTCTGTCTACAAGTCCCCTGGAAGATGTCATCCCGCATGCTCACATTTATGTTCTTCCTCTTGCAGTTTACTGGAGATTCAACCCCTCAGAGTGCTAAAGATTGATTGTTGGAAGCATCCCAAAAATAAAAGAGAAGCAGGCAGTGGGTTTGTTGCCATAATGAGATTGAAACTTCCTTCCCGGTAAGTGGACAGCTGAATGACTCAACCATTTATCAGCTGAAGATAGAGAAATGGAGGTGCCTGGAGAAAAGAATTACTTATTATGGATGGCAGCTGGTATGACATGAATGTGAATCATGAGGAAAGTAGTTAGTTTAGAAAGAGCCTAAAGGAGTCTGGGCAACATTGCAGAAATACCAGAGGACAGGTGAGTCTTAGAAATATAGTTATGATTTCCAATAATTGGCCAAAAGTGATTCCTGTCTTCAACGTTCTTTCCCAAAAGGAGACTAAAGTTACAAACCCTACTTCACAGGCAAGATTTCTACCACGCAGAAATTTTATTTTTGTAAGTGTGTCAGAGACATGGTCACCTCCTTTATTCAGAGAATTAAATTGACACTGCTTTGGCTGACAACTCAGTTGAAATCTTTGGCAACCAATAAAGGAGTTGTAGTCATTACATTAATGAATAAAATCATGTCAGAGGTAACAAATGAAGGAACAAAACATGTTGTTATTGAATAGTAGAAACAAGCACCAGCTTTACCTTCTGTGAGAAGACTGAAGATAATTTTTAATGCCCTTATGCTTGCATTGTACAAAAGGGGGAAAAAGGTAATGAAGAGTCTCTACATAAATATATTAATTTTTAACTTTGAGTTCTTGGGTAGAAGAAGTAATTGACTTTACCTGAAAACCACAATAGAAACAGGTATATTAAGAGATAGCCAAGTGGATTTTAAATTATTTTCTTTTTCTGGTTTATTTTTGGTGATAATCTAATTGCGTTTGCAATCTCTCTGTATAACCCTTACAAAATTCTGTACAAATTCTGTAAAATTTTTTTCTTCATATTCTTCACATTCTTTGCATTTTTCTGATTTTGTGGAAGTCAACTGAAAAACAAAATGCAATAGTAAAGCAGGATAACTATTCATTGGTTCTGCTAGAGAATTAATTTTTTCCCTGTTTCTGGGATTAATTCCAATGCAGATAATGGCTATGGAAAATATTAGTGGTGGCTTCCATAGTAGTTATGGTCTGTGCAGTTCCTGGCTTATTTTTTGAATAGGATCATCTTTGAGAAGTACAACACTTCAGTAAAAGATACAAATGACCGTCCCTCTGAAAATTAGGATAATTTTCTGGATGTGTAACATATCTGACTGCAGGGACTGAAGCTACATACACATTCAAACACCCTGACATACACAAGCATGCACAAAAATATTTGCTTTTATGGGAATCCTGAAAGTATTTTTTTTCTAAAAACCAGTTCTCTGATTTTTCATTATTATGTGTACAGCTTACTGGAATTTCATTACTTTTCATCTCTATCATCCCACTGTTTATGTAATAAGAAGTATTTCTGCTACCGAAGAAACATTTTTTATTTTCCTTTTTACCACAGGCTGTGGTTGTTGCTTACCTTATTTTCTCCTAAGGTTTCATTCATATTTTGCCATATGTTCCGCACATCCTGTGTTTCAGTACAATTTTTGATACGACATTCGTGAACTATCACTTCTGTCTCTAAGAAAAAGCACCTCATTACAAGTTCTTGGCATTCTTCCTGAAAAAAAATACAGTTGCAATAAATTTATGATATAATTTGAAACACAAGTACAATATAAGTGAGATGTAATCTAAGACAAAATCAGCCACAAAGAGGCTGATTTTTATTTACTGGGCCTCATTTCTTACTATTCAAATACATTTGAATATCTGCAGAGAAGGGCTGTGAGAGCTAAGAAGAAAAAGGCCAAGCAGTTTGCTAAGATGAGGTGAAACCGTGTCTTAGTGAAGAACATAGGAAAATAATTAAATAGGCTAGGAACCAGGCATATAACTAAACATAATGGAATTAATATTATTAATTATTAAATTAATATTATTCTTTAATATTATTCTTAGTAGTTTTAACACTTTAACTCAGAAATCTGAATTCAGAAGGGGTAAGAGAGTAGAAGTAGGTAATGCTCCCTTAAATTACAAATTAAACCCAGTGTTATTTTAGCACTGTTTGCTTTGATAAAATAATTTTGAATCACACAGCCACAGAATAGTTTGGGTTGGAAGGGACCTTTAAGATCCTGTACTTCCAACCTCTCTGCTATGCACAGGGACTCCTTTCTGTAGGCCAGGTTCTCAAAGCCCCATCCAACATGTCCCTGATCATCCCTTTCAATTTTAGTTGATTAACTGTAGATTAGATTAATTCTAGTAGTAGATGACTAAATAAAAAATAATTAATACCTGCTTGCATAATTTATCATAAGCACTTTGATTAGAAGAACTATTTATTCCAAGGCAAATTACTTGATTTTAGACATGTTTCTCAAATTAGAGCAAGTCTGCTTTAAGAGATAATTTCTAGTAAGGGAATGAAGCCACCACATTAAATATTAGTTGTGGTCATAAGTGCAGTTTACTTACATCCTCATCTGCATTTGCAGTGTATAAACTGACATCAATATCCTACAAGAAAACAAGGGTTGAAATTATAAACATTAGCTAACAAACATCATCCCTTTCCCACTCATGCACACTTCTTAGCTGAGTGCAGTGCTAAATATTTTATTAAGTCTTTTTCTATGATTATATGAAATGCTGACTGTTGTATGAACTTACTTTGGATGTCCTGATTCTTTTCAAATCTTCCAGAACTTCTGTCCACTTGCACTGATCTGCTTCTGTCTTTGGTACATAAGCACTAGAAGAGAATAAACACAGTGACCACTACGCTAAACATGAGGTATCCATAACACTTATGCTTAAAAAAAGACTCAGCATCGTAAGACACTACAGATACATTGTTTACATGTAAATACATATGGAAAATGTTTGGGGCAAGGAAGCATATTTGACAAATCATAAAATCACATAGGTACATAGAAACTGTATCTCTTGTCACACACTGTATAAACAATGTGAGTTCTTTAAAAGGCCAGATTTATAGAACATAATGCAAGAGAAAGGTTCAATTACCTGAAGTAAAATACCTAAAATTCATTTAAAGTGTAAAAATAAGATTCCAAATCCACCCTCTGAAGTGAGTGGAGACGAGTAACTGTTGTAAAAATAACTAATTTGTAGTTACTGGCTGATTGACATTGACTGTGTAGTTACCATAGGAAGAAGATGATTAGTCCCATTCCATTCTTTAAGAGGCAAAAGCAGTGGCTGTTCAGAAGCCAACACAATGGATACTGCAGACAAACACTTTTCAGGTGTGTTTTCTGAAAGACACAACCAAGGTGATACCTTGTCACAATTTGATCCCACAGAATTTTCCTTTAGCGATGGCTTAATTAGCCAATTTGCCAAGACTTCCAATAAAGACAAGATCTCGTTGTGTGTAGTTGGAAAGACCAATTGAATTATAGCTTGGAGAAATACACCAAACAGTTGGTAGAAAATCAGATGCAGAAGGCACACTGTGAAAACCTGAACTCATCCTGGGCTCCGTATTTATTTGCCAGTTCATCCTGCAGGCTGCAATTTAATGTAGTGGCAATATTAAGGAACTTTTGTTTTCCATCTTTCCCCTGGCTACCATTTGTTACCAAATTCAATGAATTACCTACAACATTAACTGCAATATCCTGGCTGCATATATGTGAGACTCTATATTGAATGCATCAAATACTATAGTTATGTGTACAAATGTTAAATAAAATATTTAGATAGAGCATATACTTACATTTCTTTACACAGTGTATTATGTGTCTAATAGTAGGCAGTGGCACATTTAAGAATTTCCTCAGTGGAGTTTGGCAACTGGAAATAAGGAGAAGCTGTGAGAAGCCGTGCACTGTCCATCAGGAGACATTTCCCTGTGCACAGCCTGGTAACCTTTGTTCCAAAGTCAAAAGACCTTTGATTTAGCTGACAAAGTTTCCTCACAGGCTTAGGTTAATTGTTTGCTGCAGTGCAGCAGTTTTGACCCAAGGTTTTATTCCTTAACGTACGTGCAATACTCTGTAACTGACTTTAATGATGTTTCTTTAGTAGTAGTTTCTTTACCTGCAAACTTGCAAGTAAATATTTTAAAATGGACCAGAGAACATAACTAAACAAGAGCTAGCACTGTGCAATGGTAAAGCTATTCAAATGAGAGGTCAGCCCATGCACTATCAGGATTGCAGCTCACTTGCTGAAAGCCACCTTAATTAAGCAGAGCCAGCAGAATAATGATCACATGTGTGACAGGACTTCTGGAGAGTATTTGTAACAAATATTTACTACTCTCTTAAACATAAAATGCTTTATTTATATTGCAATTATTTTGTTTCCAAGCCCCAAATATATAGCTGAAATAGCATAATTGCCTAATCCTACATAAATGTCCACATTAAATAAGGGGACACAGTGTCAATCTCTTTTATCCCCTTTGGTTGTCCAAAACCTGTTAAATAATAGCTATGCAAATTAATGGTTTTATGACAATCTAAATTTCAGGAAGGACAGAGCAAGAAGCATCTCCTACATCTTCTGAACAATTTCCAGATGGAGGATGCTGTGTTATGGTCAGCCAAAGTAGGTCTACAAGCAAGGCTAAACCTGTCACTGCTTCCACAACAAATGGAAATTGAAAATAGGTGAGTGCCAAACCCAAAATATTAAGTGCTTATGCATGCATATTTTTCAAATGTACAGGAAAACAAAGGAAAATAACTATTAACTGCTTGGATATGGTCAAAAAACCTAAATCACTTTCCCATAGTATGACAGAAAGCCTTTAACCTTCTCAAAGATAACACTGATTTGCAATTGCCATGTTATTTCTTTTGGGTTTGAATTTTGTTTGTTTGTTTTTGTTAAATATGCATACTAACTGCTTTCATTTGATATGCTAATCCTAGAAAAGATCCTATTTTGGTTGGGTTTGGGGTATTTTTTATTATGATGATTTAAGTCAAATTCAGAAGTAGCCTTATGGGGAAACTCCAAGTGCATTTAAAGAAATTTTAAACCTTATTGGTGGATACAGCTGAAGAAAGCATGCTTTAACCCCAAGTTTTAAAAAAATAATTTAAAGTATACTAGAAATAATTTTCAATAGCTAAACATTTTTATCATTCTACAAGCCAGTTTTTATGAAACAAGAAGAGGTGGCAACAAATTAAAATATGAAAGACTTATGATGGGTCCACAAGCACAAACCAGCTTTGTAATTTATAATTAATGTTTTGGGGCCTTATAAAGCTGATTTGAGAGGGAGTCCCAGTCCAAATGCATTGTCAAATTTATGCTGCAGAACAAAGTGTTCATAGTGAGGAAATAATATATTATAATATCAAGTGAATAATGGACCAGGGTTATCATTAGTTTGTAATTTGTTTCCTATTTTAACTAATTGTTCACTGTAATGACACTGGAACACTGTGTTCTTAATGATTAAATATTGTCAGCATCTTTGGTTTTCTTAAATATTCTAGCTAACCTGTACTGTAATAAAATTATAATTGCTATCATAAAATAAATACTTAGTTTTTAGAAGTAATAGAATTCTTGTACTGATGATAAATATGTGAAAAATATCCTACATGCACACTCTAAAGGGTACTTCATATGTTCATAAAGACGTTTTAATGTCAACTACATCCCCCAACACACTCCTTTCATCAATGCAGGGCCATTTTCTACTTGAATTTCTTAATTCTTTCACCCAACCTATTACTCAACAACAGAAGCATCACTAGCTGGCTTAGAAGCTTTTACAAATTGTTCTCCTACCTTGAACACATAATGTTGTAATGCAAAATTTTTCTTTGGGTAACGACTGGTTTTGATTTCTTACTCTGTGTAATCATTAACTAATCACTCTCCATCTTCATTTCATCTCTGGTATTTACCCTTCTGAACCCTGGCCAAAGGAGCAGCTCATATTTACAGGCATAAGTATTGTTTTTAATATAGCTTTTGTCCTGATTACTTGCTACTCTAAAGATGTAAAGCCTTTGGAAGTGAATATATGCTCATCCAAAAACCAATTATGATATACAAAATAATGTTTGGGAAAGGAATGCTGTTTTTTAATAATGAATTTAAATTAAGCATTTTTACAGCAGCTACCTCTGAGTGATATTTTAGGTACAGTAATATTATTTTCTCTTTAAAGAAGCAAATCTATAAGCAAATGAAAAACCTTTCTTTAACAAAGCAGAAACAGCCAATAGCTTTGCTCATTTGGCTGTCACAGAGAAAATAATCTAAAAAAAGAAAATATTCATGGCTTTTTACAGCATTTAAGTTCCATGTGATGGAAAATACAGAGAGTTAAAATTACATGCTTCTGCCTAAATACCATATGTCTAAACTGCTTTATTAATATTTGCTTATAAATGTCTGCTTGAATCCTTGAGATGAGATATTCATAAATAAAATGTTTTTTTTCCTGGCTATGCCATTTGGTGCTATTGGCAAAGGCCTTCTCTTTTTTCTCCCTGCTTTGAACTGTTTTTTTTATTCTTTGTTTATATCTTTATTCCTCATCTGCTTCCTTGTTCTTGCAAAAAAATGACCGGAAACATACAATGAGGGATTTAGAAACTGCTAATACTATTTTTAGTTTCTATGGGAAAAAGAGAACTACTGCCAGTGTTTGCTGCACTACTGTATCACACTGGTGACTCAGACCTCTTTATGTTCCCCTGCCAGAACTTTATGTCCGCTTTCAAAATCCTGGAATGTCCTAAGGGTCTTTCATCATTTGCAGAAAACTTTTACCCTATAAAAACCCCAGAGCCCCAAAGTCTAACCTTCTTAATTTTTGATTACTCTCAAATTTTCTGTTACTTCTTGAATTCTAGCACACAGCTTTTTTCCTTGATCAGCCCTTTCCTTTCCTTGTTCCCATGAGCAAATCAGCCTTCTAAAACAGCTCTCTCTTGTAACAATCTATTTTCCCATTTCCCATCTTCATTCTGTAGTGCAATAGACTTCTTGCACATTATTTATTATTATTATTTTAGTCAGTCTCTTCTTCTCCCCTGTTCTACAAATACACGTCCTCAGCATTTTCTCTCTGGCTTCCTGTGCAGCAAAGTACTTTAAATCTTTTCTCTGTTACTGTTGCAAATTTCCCTCTAAAATCTTACCATCACCTCCAGCTCTCTCCAGTCCTTTAACATTTTATTGAGCAATGTCTCACGCATGAAGCAGAGGTCTTTTTAGATCCGTATTCAAGTACTGTCTACATCACGGAGAGCTGAGTTTTACACCCACTCATTTGCATTATTGCAGCAATTTCTTCTTCAGTGTTTCTTTTGCCACAATAATTAGAGCCTCCTTTAAAGAACTCTGCCTCCTCCCCCAACAAAATCTCACCCCATGGCTCTTGTTCTGCTATCCTCTGCTTGTTGGCTCCGCTAATTAATTGCTCTGTCCTCTTGCTCTAGTGCAATTACTTTCAAGGGGACAAAGTGCCAAGTGGCTGCACAACTACAGTGCTGCATCTATTTAAGGTTTTGTATTGTGTGTAATATTGGAGCTCCTACTCTCTGCTCAGAAGCATACAGAATGTCTGTAAGACTGAGAAGAAAATCACCTTTTTTCCCTAGTCTTGTACCAAAAGAATGGTTTTTTCTAAATTTTTTCCAGAGGAGGAGCCATGGAGAGCAAAGATTTCATAAACTAATGGAAGTGACTGGAAGAGGAATGGAGTCCCATAAAGAAAGCAGTACTTCTGAACTAGATAGACATTTCCATATTGAGCCCTTAAATAAGTAATTTTGAAATCAAATTTTCATGGATTATGAGTAAGTTTTAGAGGAAAGACGTGTTCTTAGTGCCTTGTGATGAAGTAAATGCTGAAAGTCAAAGGGGCAGATTCACTGAAGAATCTCTCTGTTCTTTCATTCCTAAGTTCCTTTAGGCTTCTTATAAGAAACAACCAAAGGGAAACAAAACAAAAAAACCAAACCAAACCAAAAAAATGAAAAACAAAAAAGAACAAAAAACCCAAAAAAACCCCAAATAAACACCAAAAAAACAAACAAAAAAAAAAAAAAAAAAAAAAAAAAAAAAAAACAAAACAAAAAAAAAAACAAACAAAAAAAAACAAACAAAAAACCAAGCCCTGATTATGAATTAGTGTTGGAATGTAGTTATTCAAATTGATAAAAACAGAGATACACATTAATGTTCTCTGAGAGAGTAAGAAAATCTGGTGCAGAGGCTACCTATAGGTACAGCCCTCAAATACACTGTCAAAGAAACTTATTTTATATCTCTGCTAACTTCTGAATTCCATTTGATGCCGCAACCATTAAAGAGCTGCTTCTACGCCCTCATGGTGGCTGAATCCATTGTGGTTCCTCCTCTCCCTTCCTACTAATCTTTGCAGAGAAGCCTTGGAAATCTGCCCTCAAGCTCCACCAGGTGTTATCAAACAGCTCTCCTCCTCAAAGTTTGAAGGCAAAAAGTGAGCTTACCATGCCTCTGTCTGGCTTGTACTTACTGAAGCAGAAAGGAATTACTGTGTCTTAAACTGAATCACGTGGCTGAATGCTAGTCTGGCTGAGAGCCAAACCATGCCTTAGTTTGTTAAATGTTTAAGCTTTTATGACACAAAGTGCTTTCTTAGAAGTTTTCTATTTAGCTAGACTGGTTAAAGCATTTTTTTCTCAGCATTAAAACTAGGTATTCTTTAAATATGATTCCTCTTTGGTTACTTCAACTCCCTTCCTCCAAGAACTTCAGTTTTCCTTGGTTTTGTTCTATAGTGGTGACATTCTTGTGGAGTGCTATCCTACATGGCTTATTCTGCTTGTATTAGAGAAGTGTTAACCTTCAAAAGAGTATTCTCAGTAATCAGCATGGCAGGAGACTCTCAGTTTAATCCCATTTTGTATTTATATGTTCTTTATTAGCTTAAGTAGTTGTTGATTTGCTTTGACAGTCCTTTCTTCTCCTGTATGTTCCTGCTAATTGGCATTTATGATAGGGAGTAAAGTTTGCAATGCCTGTTTGAAAATTTTGCCAAAAGGTCACAGAGTCTTTGCTATTCCACTCAATGCCTTAAACTTCAGAACTTGAAATGTAAGAAGTTAAATATTTTCTTTGACCTTTATTTTTTTTGCAAAGCATGCTCGAGGCCCAGAGCTCAGACCATTGCCTTGTGAAGATTGTGTCCCGTACTTGGCTATAGACCTTATATTTGCCAGATGGCAAAATACCAGCCAGGAAAGAAAGCTAATATATGCTTCTTTCTCTTTCCATCCTTCCATGCAGTTTCCATTCTTTTCAAGGTATCACTCACTCCTCAAATTGTGAAAGATCTACTTGATGATTTCATGATGCAAGGATGTATGATATTAATGCTAGGTTAGCTTGCCAAACATGATTGACACAGACACTCCCTAAGTTTTGCTACTGGCAAAATTAATTTAGCTCAAATGCACAGTAAAGAAAAAGTACACAGCAAAAAAACCTCTTTGTAGAGCACAGAAGATTAGATTTGGCCATTTACCCCCAAATTACCCCCTTCAGGATGCAATATGAAATAATTAGCTGAAAGGCCTTTCAGAGTAAGTTCTCACAGATAGAGGAGCAGTGAGAATAATAGGAGATTCAAAATGTAAAGGGCATTAATAAGACACAAAAAATAGACCCAGAACTAAAGTTTGTTTAGCAAAATGTGTCCTGATCTATACATTTGCTGTTAGGCACTCCTTGTAAATATTATTTGTGATATTTTTATCATTGCAACAAATACCGAACAGGGAATGAGAACACAATTAGGGATGAAATTTTTGTGCCTTCAGGTGTAGGATGTTAGCATTAAACATGGAAACTTGAACAGCAAAAAAATATAAATGATGCATATAATTGGAAACTGAGACCATAAATATAGTTACAGGAACAACTGCTGGATAAATAATATTTCATCCTTAGCAAAACAGTCAGCTTAAAGGCTGTAAGACCGTACACTAATAGAAGTCTGTAACACACTTGTAAAAGACTAAAAATAGCAAATGCAGTTCTCAAAATTGTGAAGTAAGGCAGTATTTTCAGAGCTTTTTTAAAAGGAAGAATTAGAATCTATGGCACTCTCCTATAGTGATACTTCTACTGCAATTTGCGGATCCTGAATTAAAGAGGCAGGATGCAGTTTGAAACATTCTACTTTTTCTTCAGCTCTTAATGTTCTCTAAAGAGCAGAAACAAATCCTAATATGTGACAATGGCCATAGCTTTCTTGAAACCAATGAAATTCTAATTTCCAGAGTCTTGAGAATTTGACCAAAATATTAACCAGGGAAAAAGAGATTCATTGAGCAACTGAGGAAGTGGCACACAAATCACTGTAAACAGATCAATAGGAAGAAAAAACTAGAATCAGGATTCTAAGAAAGAAGAATAAAGTATTTCTACTACAGATTTATTTCATATAGGATAGGCATGGAAAGAGAAAGAAAATTTGGAAAACAAATTTTTTCTGCTTTATGTTATTTACAAAAAATTTATAAATAATAATACAATAGGACTTACAGTAACAGGACAATCATTCTTAGTCTCTTTCATACAGGAGAAGTGGTTATTGGAAAAGCTCTAATGCTACAGAAACCTCCCTTTTCATGTAAATTTTGAATGTATTTTTGTGGAATATAGCCATTATGAGCTTACACTGAACCACTTTTTTCTATATGTAACAGGGGCTGAATAAAATACAGTAATAGTGTATGTGCAACATCCACATTGTGGTAAAGCATATGGGGAGATTAGTTAAAGATCAGATTTCTCCATAATATATTCTTTCAAGCAAGTTTTTTCATCACTTTTGAATGGTAAAGCTAGAAATCAGTCTTATGTCATTCTAAACAAGGGCTGATACAGTTTATCTGCCTTACACTCACGGTCTCTATTTAAGAATTAAACAGTTACTGGTGATATTGATAACCGTGTGTCAGACTGTGTGCCTGAACACAGCTCAGTTTTCTGAAGGCAATACAACCCTGCTGTCTTATATAGGATTTTCTTTGCTTTCCCCACAGCTTACTGCTTCCTTGTCACCAGAGCAAGGTACCTGAATGGAAGCACAACGCTGCAAACAATTTTCTTTGCTTTACCCAAACACCATGTAAGGTCCTCATGGCTGGTAATCAAATCTAAAAGTCACCAAAAATATATAGTCATTCCCATAAAGCCTGGCACCTTTTGGTCTAAAAAGCATAATAGGCATCATGCACAGAGACACATGCCAGAATGCAACTGAGGGCAGTAGGGAGAATTTATAGGAATTATCACAGATGAGTCCCAAGCTGCCACCTGGCTACTGAAACTCCCTGACCATATGCTGGAATATGTTTACACTTAGCTTTATCCCCAACTCCTATGACTGCATTCTCTATGACATGCTGATCATAATAAATCTCTGGGCATTTCAGTGTGGGACCTCAAGGAACCAAGGAGCCAGCTGACTCTGTACATGTAAGCATCATTCTTTGATAGTTTTTTAACAAACTTAAGTGCTAGCATTGGTTGCCTATTTCCAGAAGGGGAACAAAATCAGTACAAAATCAGTGTTTTGTCTCAGGTCAGAGAACAAGAACAAGAACACATTCTTGCTACTTTGATATATTACACCCACTCCCAAAGCCAGAGCTGTTGCCAATGCAAACATTTATTTGAAGGCTCAAGAGAGCACAAACTTTCTCCAATGTTCCTTGTGCCCTCTCCATAGGACATGCAAACTGGCTAACCAGCATAGCAGAGTATAGCTGAAATGTACATGCTGAAGAATTTTACTCTTTTCTTCCCTAAAACCTACATTTCTAAGCTTCTAAGTTCACTGATTTTTTTTCTCCTACTCTCCAGAAGTTGGAATTCAAAACTATTCCACTAGACTATTCTTTCTATGAACACTCCTTGAAGTTTTCCAAGCATTTGCAAGAATAGGTCCAGAAGCATTAGAGACCCAGGAAACCAAATGTTCTACCTAATTAATCTTTGAAATTTTGCATCCTTGACTTTTCCATTATGCATTCTTATCACTACTGTTTGCTGTCTCAGGAAGTCTTTCTTGCAATTGATTAGGCTAGATTTAATGTTGTAATTTGCTTTACACTTGGACATTGAGCCTGCAAGTTGCTGTGTCTGCTTTTGGCCACTGGGTTTTCTACTTTTTGCTTTCAGAATCTGAAAAACATTACTGATCTTTATCTTATACCTGTATAGACAGTCATTGCTGACTGTTTTGCATCAGTGGACACAGGAGTCATCTTGCTCATGACCTGTTTCATATTAAAACTTCTTTACACAGCTTCTGCACACTCAGAGCCCTGCAGAAAATTCTGCTGGAAGAATTGTGCCTCACATAATGACATTTCATTAGACTGTGCTTGTCTCTTTCCTGTAGTACATACCTTATGGGTAATAGGAAGAGGTTATATTCATAATTTTTTGCAAAAATTTTGATTGGTTATATGAATTAGAGAAAATGATCCTTTAGAAAATAATTAAAGTATAAACAGAAAGAAAAATTAATTTTCATCACTTAAATGAAGGATATTTTGTTTTCTGATATTTAAATCAGGACAAAACGGGTGTTATAGGTTGCTTTGAGGTAAATCACTCTGTCCCAGTTTTTGGATGCTCCAAAAATGGTTCGATATGGCTTGAGCACTGAACTGTTGAGAAAGGTACTGTCAAAACTCCTCAGAGGGCAGAGGATCACTTGTAGCCCTTCATCTTACTGAACCACCTTGTGATTGAAAAGACACTTTTACAAAGTGCAATACAGAGCTTGAGTTCACTCTCAACACTGTATCTTGCTCAGAGTTTTAGTCAAATTATTTTCTTCTTAGAAATTGTCACATGTGCAGAGTACATAAATTTGCTTTATTGTCAAGTTGTTCATCTTTATCTGGATAAAAACTACTAGAAAACTACTTTGTCCTCACTGTGACCTGTGTATCCTGAAATTGCATGCAGTTTAAAATGAGACCTGAAATATTAATGTTTCATTTAAATTATGCAAAGTAATCTACTGCGACCATAAAATCTTATGAATCTGAGAGATATTTTCAGTTACATGAGGGCAGGAGATGAGTGGAGGTTTTGTCCTTAAAAAAAAAAAAAAAGAAAAAAGAAGAAGAAAGAAGAAAGAAAAAAGAAGGAATTTCAAAAGTAAAACATGAAAAAAAGATAAATTTAAATGCTATAAAGGAAAGCGACACTTTGCACTCTGATCGGCTAGAGACAATGTAAATGGTAACAGCAGATACCTGTAGCAGAATTTTCAAGTGAGTTTATGCCCAAGCTCCTGAATACCAACGTAGATTTTCAGGTAAACAACCATCCTGCTCCTTAGAAGTTACTTTAGTTTCTCCTCTGTGCTTACACAGTGGAATTGTTCTTGAGAGATTGGCTACTAAACCAAAATCTTTGCACTTAGAACTTCAGTGCTACCTACATGCTTCTAAAGAAGATACTTCAACATTCTGGGGGAGCTATTTGTCTCACAACACATCTGCAGCTGCATATCACAGCTTCATCTCTTTTCGTGACAGTGTTTGTGTGGCTGGCGGTGACCTCTTTTATGACCTGAGATCACTCACTGTGCACATTAAAGGTGGTCTGCGAATTCTTGCTCTGTGGGCTGAGCACGCAGGGCGTGAAAGAAGACTCGAGCGCAGATTTTCTTCTGAGTTCCAAAGCTGTTTATTTTATCTTATCTAAGGAATTTTCTCTCTAGCTTACAGCAGTCTGTTCTGCATCTCGTTCAAGGCTCTTCTCCCGCCCTCAGGGGCTGGAGTTACCTTTTATACCCTAAATTACGTACACTTCATTTACAATTAATCACCAATACATTATACCCACACTACACCGTCCAGTTTTCCCTTAACCAATCCCGAATTGGCATCCTGACCCAGAAGATGGATGCCATGAAGAAGAAGAAAGAATTTCTTACTGCGCCACACATCCTCCATTTTGCGTTTAGGCCCTTCATGTAAACAGTCTTGAAAACCTTACTTTTCTACTTTCTAATACACCAATTTACACTCTGCTTATTTTTGTGACCTTGTAATTTTTCATATAAAGATTGTAATTTATCCCAGGGACTTAGACTGAATTCACAGGGGCTTTGGGCACCTTGCCAAGGCTTCTGAGCCCCCTGTCCAGTTTCCAGAGGAGCCAGGGGAATATCCTGGGTTCCCACACATTTGGACTCTCCTCAAAATGGAAAAAGATACAAAAAAGAAGAGGAAGGACATTCCAGGACATCTAAATATTGCCTTTTGCCATCATGTTCATAAGAGCTTCTGAAAGGAGAGGTGCCAGCCAGAATGGGTAAGTAAAAGATATCACTGAATTTGGATTATGCCTGAATGAGTTTTTTTCTGCAAACTAAACAAAAATGTAGTCCTAATTGATTTGGCACTTCAAGAAATTTTTTCCTTAAAGACTGTTTGCAAAAATGGTCAATCTTAGGATAAAATGTCCTTATATATCAGGATAAACTCTACTTAGCAACAACTAAAACCTGAATGTCATCAACATTAGTCTCATATCAGTTCCAAAACACAGCATTGTACGAGGTACCTGGAAGAAAATTAACTTATCCCAGTCACAAGGTCATGAAGACAGAATGCCACAGCATACCTCTCAAGCTAAATGGGCAATTTTATCTGCAAAACAGCAGCAGATAGAATGAGAAATTCTGCAGCTGATTGATATGATTCCAGACCTTAATGTTGATGTATTATTTTATCATCTCCCCTTTCCATTAGTATAATGATGTAACATGAAAATCACATCATTTACTACAAAAAACTTTAGAATCAGGCCTCTTTAGTAGCCCAGAGAGTTGTATCTTTGAAATCCACCAAAACATGCAAATTATGGCACAACCTTTCATTCTTAATAGAAACAAGGGATCAGGAAAATGGGTTCCTCTCCAACTGTGTGGAACAGGATAATGAGGTGAGAAACACCTCTTTTGTATGGAACAAAATGAGCATAACTGCAGGCCAAAAGCTGTAGTCCATTAAATAATACTGTGTTTGTCTGGAATAAAACAAAATTAAAAAGTAAAATCATGTAGTTATCTGGTTAGTTTCTGTGGGAAACGGGAAGTCACAGGAGCAGTCTCTCTACTTGTAGGTAGCTAGGGATTTTTGGGAAACACAAACAACTGGTTAAATGAGAAAAATTGCAGAGCAATTAAGGACAGAGAAGAGAAGAGCAAAAACCATGCAAATCAAGGCTCTCTGCTGAAAAGTTTGCTGGAATGTGAGACAAGGAGATGTGAAGAAAAGCATACTTAGGATTCAAGAGAGAGGGAAAATACCCACACAAGAATTCAGTCAAGACATAAAGGTTAACAGCTCTACTTTGCAAAGAGTATTGCGAGATAAATCATCTGACGCGTTGTGTCATGTTGCAGGAGAAACAGCTACATTTAGAGCAGCCTTCGCCTTGTAAGTTTAGTTGGAAGCTGAGAACATAGAAAAGAGAATTGCATGACAAATATATTTTTAATATAAAATTCACTATTTTATAACTAAGAGAATTCATCAAAGTAACTGTTATTTCCATACCCATTTCCCTTAAATCAGTACATACAAATGACACTCAGGTCTTTTCCTCCCTCAACTGCTGTCTAACCTCCCCCGGATCTCTCTTAGGAACTGCTGGGGGATTGTGATTGCAGTCAGTCCAACAAAATCCCACATTCCCTATGAAAAGACTTAATGAATAACCTGTCTTGAGATGAAGTGAAAATTCTAGATTATATTAAGAGGGGCAGGTTTTCTTAATTTAAAAAAAAAGTGCTAATACACTGTCCCTTTTCATTTGAAAGTAAGTTGTCATGGTGACATTTTTCTGTCTTTCTTCCAGAAAAAAAAAAAAAAAAAAAAAAAAAACAGCAACAAAAAAGCTTTGAATAAACTTTTCCCAGAATAACTTCATTCAGAAAACTATTATTTCTTGGCTTGGGTTAACTCTCACTGAATGCTGTAAAAGAATAGTGATTCACAAATCTGTGCTGGACACTGATACGATGTGAGGTTAAGAACTTCTGGCGCTCTTGACGTGCCCTTTGTGCCCAGTTATCTCTAAATTATTAAAGCAGCTAGTAGTTGCTAAAAAGGTTATTTATTGTAAAAGGGCATGAGTCTTTAAAGGCACAGTCATAGACATTAAAGTCCATGCTAAGTTTTGCATCAAGTCCCGAAAAAAAGCAGGAGCTGTCCCCAGGGGTCCTGGAGAGGCTGGTGACGCTGCCGGAGCTCTGATCTTCTTCTGGGGTGTTGGAGATGCTGGCAGACACGGCAAAAAGATGGCAAAAAGGAAAAGCAATGGCAAAAGGCAAAGAGCAAAAGTACTAACTTTCCCCAATACATAATTTTATATAGGGTTTTTCTAACAAGTGTAAATTCAAACCACTTTCTCCCAACCTATGAAAATTTTAATTTCTTAACACGCTCGGATACTTATAAACTAGGTATACAATCTATATTGTTCTATTTGAAAAATGTAACCAATATTGTCACTGAAGTTCTATTTTGCCTAAGTAGTGTCTAAGAAAGAGCTCCTGGAGTCTCTATTGAAAACATTATTGTGTTTATTAACCTTCACTAGAACTTGTTCTTCTACTCTGGTAACTTACACCTTTTACTTACTAAAAGCACTACAGCTCTCACTGAAACGTACTTACTGACTTACCGACTTTCTTACTTATTTATCCTAAAACTCAAACTTACATCTAAACTTATACTTACTCTTCTACTTAAACTCCCATTCTACGTGTGGGTGGCTTAACAGGTTTCAATCCATTCAAGGGTTTTAATTCAATTCCTGCACTCTGGCTTCTGCCTGAAGGATTCAGGCAGGCCCTTGACTTACTGACTCCGACATCGTCACTCCACTACGCTGCCTGTGATTCAGTCACTAGACAAAATGCATAGGCAGGAGGATCTCAAGAGACTGTGAAATGCCCCGTGGAAGAGACTTTGTTATCCTCACTTGGGAGCTAGGGAACAGAAAATATTACATCCATTTTTCCTTGGAAACAATCATGAAAATTGTAATTTTTATAAGTTGTGGAATGGCTGTTTCATGTTTTTCCCCTTATTCCCACTACCATCTAAAAAACTTGGAGACAGGACACATCTTCATTCAGCTTTGCAAAAAAAATAGTCTGATTCCAGCTTTGACAGGGAATGTAAAAGGACTGAAGTCATTGAAACATGCACAAGAGAAAACTCCTGTTTGCACTAGTGACTCTTAGAATCTGGTGAAACAAGACACCAGATGAAACATACATCTCCTCACTCTTTTTAATTTTGGTCTCCCATGTCGGAGTCAGTGGGGGGAATTAACTTGGAAGACTGATAAGCCCATCTGGGTGGATCAGTGGCCCCTGGAGAAGAAGAAACTGAGTGCTTTGAAAAGTTTAGTAAAGGAACAATTACAAAAAGGACATATTAAGCCAACCAATAGTCCCTGGAATTTTCCAGTGTTTGTCATCCGGAAGAAGACCTCTGGACAATGGAGATTGCTTCATGATCTCAGGAAGCTGAATGAGATCATGGAGGAAATGGGACCACTTCAACAAG
>PYHW01009643.1:613510-634579 GCA_013186435.1 Turdus rufiventris
CTCATCTCTGGTTGAGATTCCAGGCTTGCTCCCATGTGCTGCAAAAAAGCTTTAACAATCTCTTTTGGGATTGTAACTGATTGTCCTTCAAGGAGGCCAGGGGAATACCCTGGGCTCCCACAAAAAGATAGCTCATCTATAAAAGCGTAATATAGTTCAATAATGATTACTGATTATAAAATATTTAAGGGAAAAAATCTGTACAAAACAATCACAGAGTGCACAAAACTCTGTGTGTGCATAAATATATATATAAATATAAATATATAAATAAATATATATATAAATAAATATATTTATTCTTAGTATTGGAATTCCTCAGCTTTTTTTTTTTCTCTGCACTTTTAACTTTTTAAGGGGCACAACACAGATGTTACACCTATATGTTCTGCCTATATGTTTTTAGATACTAAGCCTTATTGAGAAGGATGTCTTTTTGTTCGTACCTTCATAGCGATATCATTCACTGTGTATAAATATAAGAAACCACATAAAATTATTAATTTAAGAAATGATAAAGTAATAGCAAAAATACTAGGCTTACATATACCTTTAAAAGGGGTAGTGGTACAGTTGTATTTAAAAATGTTCACTGGTTTTGGAAGCAAATAGAATTGCTTCCAGAACACATGAGAGTTCTTTTAAGTTATCACGAAGGATGAAGGCATTTAAATAGGTAAGTTGTAACAGAGGTAACATTAGTATGACTGGAGGGCAAAACAAACTTCCTTTCTGATAGTCACACAACACTGTGTCTGCATCTTGCTACAAGAGTAATGGCTTTTTATGTTCTTTTAAGAGCTGTTGAGGAAATCCTGTAGTCAAAGCAACACTGACGGAATGTGTATTTGAAATGCTCAGTGTAAACAAAGACTTATTTGCTTGTTCATGCATTTGATTTTTTTCACAGCCTTAGAAGACTAAATAATCTTAGGTTATTTACATGTACTACTGGCAACCATTGTGGAAGGCCTGCTCAAGACAGTGACTCATGATCTGCTTCCAACTTTCCATAGCCTGCATTGATGACACTTGAGTTCCAAATTTTTCTCCAAAATGAGGTTTATATTTTCTTGTTTTTAATAAAAGCTAAGACTGATGCAATCATTCTGGAACTCTGCATGAAATCATACAAAGCTACTGGATAATCAGTAATTAAAACAAATTTGAGATGATTAATTGATTCTGCGACTTCTGCAGAAAAAGTGGAAAGCCAGCAGAAAAGATGAGAAAGACTGAGCATAGGACTAATTAGCATAAGAATCATCAACCAATAAAAGAATTAGTATAAATAAGAGAACTATGTGACTTGTAGCCAGTGAGCATCAATGCCTTTGCTAAAATTTTATAAATAGTGAAGACTCTTGAACAACCTGTTTTGGGACAACACCAGATGCTAATGACTTTAGGATTATAAAAAGGTCACCTGGCCACACTGCCTGCTGGAAAAAACACAACTGCTAGTGAATCATCTAGGAGATGTGGGGGGAGCTCTGGAGTCCTACAGAGGCTGGACACTTTAAAGGATTTCTTCCCTGTACTAAATACTCTTGAGGATCAGGGGTTTTGGCCTCATATGTTGTGAAGTATCAGCCAGACACAGGGATTAGGTCCAACCAGAAAAATTGGCTAGAACATCTTGTACCACAAACCAACTGAATAATATGAATGTGAAAAAAAACCCACACCTACTTACAATGTAATTCTGACACAACTGGAATGGAAAAACCAGTGTAAAAATTATAGACTGTAGGGATTTCATCTAAAATACTGGAGATGTTTCCAAGCCTTAAATTTGCTCTATTGCCTACTTTTCATGTTGGCTTGCAAAATGACATTAAAAGCTTTGCTGAAATTTCCAAAAATGTCATGTTGCTTAAGTGATCCTTACCTGACTCTGCAGCCTGCTCACTGCTCCACCAGAGTTTTGTGTTCGCCGTGCCGTCCTCAGCATCCTGCCTGCTGGATCATTACTCAGAAGAAAAGCACAGCATCTGGATCAGGAAACTACATTTTGGGACCTACATGTGGGGGAAAAAATGTAAGTATAAAGCCACAATAGATTTCTGAGTGACTTTCAGCCCATCCATTAAGATCATTCAAAGCAGGAAGCCTCCAAAATTTCATGGGTAACTTCTCCAAGTCCCCTATATGTATTATAAATTAATGGAAAACACAAGACAGGCTTTTTTTATTTAGATAATAGAATCCCATCTTTGAATGCTGTAGGATAAAGAGCATTCCCCTGCAGAATGCATATTGTCAGCAACTGATATTTTTTTGTGATTTCTAATGACAATCATGGTGACTGTCTAACAAGTTTGTTGCCCTTTTTAGTACTAGGATTGGAAAGTTTCAATTATCTTTTATAATTTTTTCCCTAGACTTGTGTTCAAATCTCGCAAGTGTTGTAGTTGGAAAAAAAAGCAAATTTTTGTTCAAGCAACTGGTTTTGTACTCATAGCAGCACCTTGAAGATATGTTGACAGAACAGTTTATTTGGACATTAATATTAGTATTTTTTTAAAAAGCAATCCCAACACAATCTGCAAGAAAATAAAGCAGGCTCCCTACAGAAGTTGCAGAAGCTCCATCCTCAGAGGTATTGAAAAATCAACTAAACCTGGAGCAACCTGCTCTGATGTCAAAGTTAGCTCAGCTTTAGGTGAGAGGCTTGAAGAAGGGTCCTGTATGTGCCTCTTCCAAATGTGAGCTATACAATGAAATTAGGCTTTGAATTAAAAGAAATGTAGTGGAGGATGGAAATATGGAAACACAAACATATGTGACTGCACAAGCATTGGCTTCTTAGAAAATTAGGCACAGAGAATTTCAAAGATATTAGGGCTGAGAACATAGTCTTGTTTCTGTAATATGTAAAAGCAGTATTGCCAGTTTTGTAGCCCTTGTCTCAGACAGTAAGACTCAGTTTCAGTTACCTTTATTTTGATCAAAATGAACTTGTTGGAACTGGTATTTCCTACACTGAATTATTTACTCAGGGTAGTGATTTTCTTTTAAGTCCCCTTAAGAGTAATTCACTCATTTCCAAAAACAAATTAGCAGAAAATATGCATTTCTTTCATATAAAGAAAATGTTTATAAGTATTTAATTTAAGTTGTGCTTTTTGGTAGTGTTTTCAAATTTGGCAGCCTAGAAAACCTGCATAAACTTGGCCAAGTCCTGACTGGCTTATTTCATTTACATAATTGCAGAAGAGATTTTTTGGCATTGTGTAGGTGGTCTCCAGCAGTCTCTTCACTGACATATTCCATTTCAGAACTTCCAAGGTAAGCAGAACTTTTTGTGTGTGTGTACATATATAGATATAAAGCAGGCTTTCTACATTGTGAAGGCTTAGGAACAGAAATCAGTGATGCTGCTGGTGTACAGCAGTGGAATTTCAGTTGTATGACTGGATGGAAAATACAGCAAAGAATTAAAACAGGGTGGAGGTGAAAGGAAAGAGAAAGTTTGAAGATAGCAGAAGTAGAAGGATTTATGATCACTAAAGCATATTCTACTCAAGAGCTTCAAACTCAATCCCACGCTCACTGCCTTCCCATGAATTCATAATTATAAAATGGTTTTAAATCTTTAATCAGAATATGATGTAATGATTTCCTTTTCCTCATACAGTGATTGTGAACCAAATGAATTGCTTTCACTGAGTGGACCAAGTTCCTGGTAAAAAATCAAACCAGTCCCTGTATAAATGGCTTTGTTTGAAAAAAGATGTGTAGAAAAGGAGAAACAAAATCACAGAAAGAAAACCTGAGTTCAGTGACAAAGACAATAGGATGCAGCCTTGAGCCTTTTCCTTGCCTTCCTCTCACCATCTTCTTGGGTGATTTGGGCAAGCTCCTTAACACTGATTTTTCACAAGCAACAATAAATTTCTGAGTTCTCTTTTACAAGAAAACCTCCCTTTTAGTTGTTTTGCATATCTGCCCCTAGAATGGGATGCTTAATGCTCCCCAAGTAAATACTTCTAGTTGCTACAGTCAGCTAGCTCAGGTTTCTCCAGGGTAGATGTTATAGCTTGAAGAAAAAGTGCCCTTGCAGAGCTTCATTCAAAATGGCTGTGAGTCCTCACAACTACACCAGAACCCATGGGGGGCTAAAGTGAACACAGACAATCCTGGAGAATGCTAAACAATGAATTAAAACAAAAATAGAAATTCATCCCCAGGCATCACATACTGGGCCCAAAATATTTAGGTTCTTCCAATATTTTTGCATTTGTAGAATGAAAGTCCTCTTTTCTTATCCTTTCCTATCCTTTTTGAGAAAAATTAACTCATCCATGATCAAGAAGAAAATGGATAATATACTGGTAAGTGGCATATAAATATACATACACATATACACACATACATACATATATAAGTGTGTGTGCGTGTGTTTTGGCTAGAATATATATATATATATATATATATATATTCTAGCTAGTGTAAAATGACATTTCTTGTGCCCATGTAAGTAATTGCTATTAGTGTAGCTAAGGCTGCAGACCTTTTTTTATTCCATAAAAATTACAGACAAATAAGTAAAGTGATCAAAAGAAAGCTGTAAGCAGTGAGGCACCATATGTGAACCGCAGTCTGATGACTTTGGCTTCACCAGCATCCAGCGTTGGTCACTGCAGGACAGGTTTACCCTTGGAGTGCCCAGGCTGAGAACAGGCACCAGTGCAATCCCAGGTGGGTTCCCAGTGCCACCCTCTGCTGCCCAGCCTCTCCACTGCACCTGACAGCCCTGAGTACAACTAATCATAGTGTCAGCATTTATCAAATCTCAGGAATGTGGAACAACAATTGACCTATTTACCCTTCCAAGAAGCAGCATAAAGAAAATCTCTAAAAGCTACACCACTGCCAAAGTACATTGCCAGGGAAACAAACTGTATTCTTTGTTTTTCTGCAAAAGGTTACAGTATTTGAGCCTTTGAGTGACTGGCACTCCTGTGTTCTTATATACACACTACACACCCTTGGTTCTAACAGGGATGCCTCTTCTATCTCTGTTATTTTCATGGCATTCAGCCTGAGGTTAATTTGACATTCAGCCTGAGGCAACTTGACTGTATGGCTTATACTAACAGATATAATTCGTTATTTTTAAGCATGCGTGCTCATGTCAATAGCTTTTCCTCTTACAAGTAGGTTGGTGGCAGTAATCAGCTGCAGCTTTCAGAAGTCAGGCACATAGATTCCCACAGAGTCTCTGCAAAATCTCTCCTTAGTTCTGGAAGGGCAGGTAAGGGTCCCATTTCCCCTTACAGGAAGACAGACAGCAGTTTTGTCACTTGCCAGAATATATGCAAGCTGGTAGAAGTGCTACAATTCTTAATTAGCCAATGCAGCATCAAAAGAGGCCAACTTTCTAGCACGTTGCTTATCAACCAAAAAGAACCAATGTTAATAGAAAGTTAAATAGTTAAAATAGTTAAAATGAGCTTTAAGAAATGTGAAGCAAACCTCGCCATTGTTATTATTTTACAAAAATATGGGTCCACTACTCTTAAGTTGTTCACAAGATTTTTAGCTCAACGCCTGCATTGTCCAATTTGTACCTTCACAAACACAGCCTATGGCAGGCAGTGATGTGACTTAGTCAATGAGATCAGGTCCTTTCTCCAGCAGAGACAAACTTTCCCACACTGTCCTTATTTATAGCTTAAACTCTAGGGAAGAAAATTACCAACACTTGACATTCATAGCCTTCTGGCAAAGACTGCAGCTACGGAAAGGTGCAGTGGGAATTGTTTCTGATTAGCAGTTTAGAATATGATGGTCCATCTATTCAAAAATAAGTTGAAGACAGCACATTTTCTTCTATTTTTACTTACAAAAAGACATCCTAATGTATTTGATACATTTCAGTCATGAGTGGGATGGATTAGCAACTTTGGTTATAAGACTTTTTAAACTACTGCAGAGTGCAACCCTTTTAGTGTACATGTATTTTTATAAAGCATTCTTTTAACTGTTCCTCAGTAGGCAGAAAAACCATCCACTATTTTTGATAAAGAATATTTAAGCATTGACATTGGAGTTAATTGGTAAACTATTAAACTGTTCAGTTGTAATGTATAGCAGCTGTGTCAACAGTGTCTGAATGATCACCCTATGCTGTCACTAAGAACATAACTTACCTGTTATAGCATGAAATACTGTATGATAATTTGTGATGATGCAAGTATCTGGTTACCTGCACATAACAGCTTATCAGCAGGGACAGCAGCTTAATTACATGGTGCATCTCCTGATGGCTTCCAAATATTTCTGCTATTTGTCACTAATTTCTAAGATAAATAATAAATAAATAAATAGGAATCAGTTTCCTTATTTTGCAGTAGTACATTGATTTATGCATGCAAGACAGAAAGCTTTTATTAGCTGCCAAGGTGCCTAAATTCTTTGGGTTCTCATCACCATATAAAAACCTAGCCCTAGCCACCCCTAAATCCTGATGGATGATGGAGAATAGGCCCCAGGTAGGTCAAAGGATGTGTAGGAAATCCTAGACCAGACTTCTCAGAAAGTTGTGCAAAATACTATCTCAAAGGTGACACTCAGTCCTGGTCAAGTGGGATCTCTGATTACACTGATATAGCACAGGCAGCTTGGATGAAATGTCTTTCTCTTCTTCAGGTTCATTCTGAGCATGGACCCATCATGGGAACAGCACTGGACCAGCAAGAGCAGAGGAACCTTCAATGTGCAGGAACCTTCTCTGTTTGGCACAGAGGCAGTGAGAAGGTAAATTGATATGGGATCAACTATATGAAACCAGAAGTCTTTTCCTCTGTGATAGAATATCAGGGGCCTCCAACATGGTTCTGTCCCATTAAACATCAGCTCAAAAGGGAGCTCTGAGCATACATTCCCATGAGGAGCTATTAATAGTCCTTTCCACTAGAGTTTGCTCTTTGCAGAGACAAACTCTATCACCTTGTTTGTTAATATGTCAGCATTCATTCTTGGAATGAATTTCTGTCCTATCAGAACCTGTAAAATGGGAATCAGACACCTCAGCTGAGTGAGAAAATGTCTTTAAATGTGGAAACTGCCTATAGAAAATGAGAAATCAGTAGCTGATAAAAAGTAACTGAGAGCAGGGATTTCCTCCCTCCATTTCTAAACAATTACTCTTTAAATACTTTTGAAAATTAGAAAAATTTTAGCATGCATGGAGAACAAATGGACATGTTTGGGATGTTCTTGTTTTGTCTAGCACTATAATTTGGTGTAGAGAATTGAGAATGTATTATAATAACAAGAATTGGCCCTATTTTCCATTACGAGTGTTTAAGTGCACAGAAAAACCTCAAAACCAAAAAAAAAAAAAAAAAAAGCCAGGAATGCATGAGTATTCACTCTCCTGGGTTTTATCTCCTAGTGATGGTGTATTGTCAAAATAGAGAGTATAGCAACAAGACTGAGTCATGTAAAAAAGCAAGAATCATATAACATCTGATTTCTGTGCAAACTAACAAGTTTGTTCCAAAAACTGATTATGGGCTGCTGTGCTTCCCTGCTCCCTGCAAGCAGCAGCACTGTGCTGGCCTGCAGAGCAGTGGCTCTGGGTCACAAACCACACTGAATAGAATGGGATGTCTCACAGTCAGCTGCTCCAGACTGCCTTTCTCCCTGGCAGCTGTGCTGGCTGCACAAGCTGAGCTGAGCACAGAAAAGGGAAACATGGTTCTGAACCTATCACTGGCAGGTTTGTGTCAAATGTATCACTGTCCATGGAGTGAAAGACACTGCAAGCTGAGGATGAACTTTTCACTCACAAGAAAAAATCTAGCATTTTATTATCCGTACTGCCCAACTACTCCACTGTGACCCCTCTCTATTTTCAGGGAACTCTTAGGCAGCTTTAGAATGGATCGGATCATAATCTTATTTTTACCAGAGAATTCAAACATTCATAATGACAGCAAGATATAATACATTCATAGAATTGTTTAGGTTGGAAAAGACCTTTATGATCATTGAGTCCAACCATTAATCTGAGCACCACACCTATGTGTCCTTTAAAAATCTTCAGTGTTGGTAACTTTATCACTTCCCTGGGCAGCCTGTTCCAATGCTTGAGCACTCTTTTAGTGAAGAAACTTTTTGTATTGTGCAATCTGGACCTTCCCTGGCACAATTTGAGACTATTTAATCTTGTTTTATCACTTGTTACTTGGGGGAAAACAATCAATCTTCACGTGGCTACAACCTCATTTCAGGGATATGTAGAGAGCCATAGGGTCACGCCCAAGCCTCCTTTTCTCCAGACTAAACACTCCCAGCTCCCTCAGCTGCTCCTTATAGGACTTGTGCTCCAGATTCTTCCCCAGCTCCATTGTCCGTCTCTGGACACCCTCCAGCCCCTCAGTGTCTTTCCTGCAGTGAGGGCCCAGAACTGGACACAGCACTCGAGCGTGACCTCACCAGTGCTGAGTACAGGGCGACAACCACTGCCCTGGTCCTGCTGGCCACACAATTGCTGATCCAGGTCAGGATGCCACTGGCTTTCTTGGCCACCTGGGCACAGCTGGCTCATGCTTATCTGCTGTCAACCAGCACTCCCAGGTCATTTTCCACCAGGCAGCTTTCCAGGCACTCTGCCCCAAATCTGTAGAGGCACTTCAACTGAGCTGTTGATTCCACTACTTCCGTGGGGAGAGAAGTTCTAATTCCTACATGACCATTCTCAGATGCTTCCATGGTTTTCTGAAACATCACTGACCCTTGTATCTTTGTTGCCATATGGATCTCCTTCCCCTACCTCCAGTGGCAGACAGAAGAAACACACTAGAATATAGTCACTCAAAAACTGGTGGGTTACCTTCAAGTTCGCCTCTAGTGAGCCTGGTTTTACCCCTTTCCCCATTTTTGTTTCAAGTTGTTTTGATAAGCTGCTAACTTCTGTGCAAAGATCCTTTTCCTCCTTTGGGACACGTGTACCCCATCTGTTGCCAGCAGGTCAGGTGTTGAGTAGACCAAATCATGATCAAAATCCCTAAATTCTGCTGATGACACCAAGCTGGGAACCAGGTATTGGTCTGCTGGATTGTAGCATTCCTTCCCTGCAACTGTATGGATAGAGGAGAGCAGCAGCTGAGCTTCTGATCCCTTAACAGTCATCCCAAGGCTCTGGAGTCTTAATTGCCCTTGAACTTCTTGTTGCCACTTCATCACCATCTACCCAAAAGATGGATAATAACCAGAGGGTTGTGCCACAGGAGGACACTTTCACTTCTCACCTTTAATCCAGGCCCCAGGAAGGGTGCAGACTTCCTGAAGAAGCCTGCCTGGTCTGCATATGGGGCTTTCTGTACGCTTCAGAAAGGATCTTCTGTGATATCAGCCTGTCATTTTTCTCAATATGGAAGCAATTTTGACACAGGGCACAGGCTGAATTAATTTCGGTGACAGCTCCAAGCCAGATGGACCATCCTCCTCATTATTATTCCATTCCAGTTGCAGAGCCTCCCACCTCATGTGCCAGGTTCACCTGCAGCGCTGGGGCAGTCACAGGTGAGACGTGCAGGAGCCTGTTGACATTCCTGCATCCCTTAAGTCACTGTACTCTGCCAGGCAGAGAGAGGACCAGGAATTCCCTGTGTCATGCATCTCGAGGTGCAATTCCAGCAGTCATCTCTGTCACACCCCTGGATATCCTTGTTCCTGGAGCTCTGGCACAGGGTGTAATTCCTGCAGTCTGTTTCTAACACCCTCGGGTATCCTCATATTTAGAAATATTTAGAAACAAAGCAGTACCAGGGGCTGCCCACTGCTGCCCTCTGGTGTGGGTGCACACCAGGGCACAGCTAGGAAGTAATACTCTAAGTTTAGAACAGCCCAGTAGACTCCCAAATTTAACACCTCTCTTGAGCTATAAATATTATTTGTTTAGACTATGTTGACCTATAATTACCTCCTTCCAAGGAATACCTTTCCATTTAACTGGTACATGCCAAATAAATTTGTAAGTCTAGACAGAAATAAATACAATCCCGAGAGACAAAGGAAGCACTGCACTATGTACTAGCTGTAATAGCCAAACACACTGTGATAATTATCATCAGGAGTTTGTTCCACAGCATAAGAGTGTCTAAAAAGTAAGCTGCCTACAAATACCTTCTTTACACAGAAGGAATTGCAACTTAGTGGTTGTGCATAGGAAGGAGAATTTCCTATTAGTCTTATAGAGATATAATTTTGCAGGTTTTGACAATACAATCCGTGACAAGTTTCTGTCCCCCACGTGTTTCCCCTCTTCTCCAACCTAAATGAATGTATGATCTATGACTAGGTAGAAAGTGTTATTTTTAACAAGGCTCATCAGTGCATATGTTTACTCTTGTTTACTACTGATGAAAACCTCCCTGTTACACGGCTGTCACCTACAGAAACTGTTTAGGATCCCACTGACTGCAGACTTTCTGTTCTGACTGCATTTAATGATCTTTCAACTGTATGCACTAAGAAGTAAATAACTTTTCTCCCAGTTTTTTGCCTCTGCCCTAGCTGCATTAACCAGGCTCAGAGTAGTAGCTTTGTTTTCTCCTCATTTTTGCTGAGTGAATTTTTCAGCAAACAATGCCAATTTTTCATAGGCTAGCACCAGTTTTCTCTATTTGCTGATTTCTCTAACACAGCAGAAGCAGAGAAACAGGTAACAAGTGCAAGCTTGAATACCACACTTAAACTGTCTTTTATAAGAAATCTTATTAGACAGTTCTTAAAAGCATTTAATAATTTGAAGCTAAGCTCTAAGTTCCCTCATCTTTTTAATACAATGATGAAAAAAAGAAAAGCCAGAGGATGTCAAAAGTTGTGAAATACTCACAAGTCTCGGAGTGCTGAGCAGCAAGTCGACACGACAGAAGTCAGGATAAGGTTTGCACAAGTGACAGCAGCAAATGCTCCACCCCCTCCTCCGTTCTGTTTTACTTTCAGTTGTTATATAAATAAATTTGTACCTAATAAGGTGGAAAATATACTATGACAAAAATCAGACCATAGGGATTTTCTGCTGCCATTTCTGAGCAATTTTCAAACTTGGGGGAAAAACCTAAACAAAACAATACAAACAACCCTGTGGGGAAATACATATGCCTACAATTTAGAAGGCACGCAAGTGACTGCTAAGCACAAAGGCAGCTGACTGATTGCTGAGGCATGGCCCTTCCTGGACATTCCAGTTTAGTATTCCCCAAAGGGAAGAAGGCTCATGGTTTGTGTCCTTGTTGCTGCACCTTGTAGCTTAAGCATAAAACCCTGGCCAGGGCTCACAGGGTTGCATACCTTGGAAGCAGACCCTGTAACTTTGTGCCGTGACTCCTCCTCTTTGCAACTCGAAAAGTTGTGGGTTTGTTTTTTTTTTTTACTGGGGTAGCTGCCTTAGGAGGGAAAATGCCTTTCAGGACAGCACCAAGAAGCCGTGGAAGAAGGTTGTGAGGACAGAAAAGAGCTTCTCCAAAAGGCTTCTCCATCTGGCTTGCTGTGGAACAACAGGGTAAAGAGGTGGCATAGGTCAGCAGAAGAGGATCTTTATAAAGGAGCTGAAAAGAATAATCTGCAAATTGCATTGAAATCCAAAGTTGTGGATTTTTAGCTGTTAAGAGAAGTGGAGGTTTAGTGTCTGTAATAATGACTGGTAATGGCAGCTGTAATCCTAAAGTGCTGCCCCATCATAAAAAACTTTTATTCCTTGAGATGAACTTGAATGTCTTGAAGATGAGGCTTAGCAGCTCCCCAGGTGTTCTCAGGTTTCCAGGAACCATCACTTACCCGTGTAAGGTTCATGCATTCAAGAGGCAACAGTGAAAACAGTCCTTGATCTCTGTGCAATCTTCTTTATATCCTCGGCTGTGCTGTTGTGGGTGCTGGTTGTTATTCTGTGCATGTCACACTGAGAGGTGGCAAAAATATTCTGCAGCCAAATGACAGGGTTTTAGAAATTACTCTGACTCCTTAGTGAAGAAGAGTTTCTGGAGCTGGGCATTTCTTTCTTATTTCTCAGTGAAATAATGTGGGGTTTTTTTCAGGAGCACTACTTGTAAAACAACACAAGTTAGTTCACTGTGCTGGCATATTCTATTACAGAAGGATTCCAAAAATCTATTTATGAACATTATTAAGACTTCTGTATCTTCAACAGCTGTCAAACAAGTGAGAGAATAGTTAGAGTTGGCTGAAGGACAAATGTATTGTGTGGGAAAGCTCGCTGCCATTTCTTAGCACCCAGGTGTCCTGTAATCCAACATTTGGGTCCAGTATCCATTCTGCAGAGAAGGCACCGAAATTAAATGCCACCACGTTAATTACCTCCTGCATGGGATCAGATTTGAAGTCACTGCCACTGCAAGGAACCAGGAAAAAAAAGCAGAACTCACAATTTCATGCCTGTCAGGGAATCTTGGTTCTCTCACATGATGCTTTATCTGTGCCTCCAGAAAAGCAGCTTGCACTCCCAGTACTTTGCCTCACTGCTGTGAATGAGAGGTGAAATCTGCTCTACTTGGCAGCTGTTAGAAACCTGGGCAGGACTTGAAAGCAAAAATAAAAATACAGACTTTACACGGCTAGTGACAGATTACAAAAAGAAGTACTAGCATTGCAGGGAAAAGATCAGCTTGGATAAATATTTAAACCAAAGGAAAATATCCATTTATTGACTGTCTTACGATAAGAGCACTTATTTTCAGACAAGAGTGGTCATAAATATCCATTTCTTCAGCTCACTCCAGCTCAAAGAGTGAGAGTAAATTACATCATGTGTACATGGGTGTCCTTGGACTTGGACCCCAAGGTGTCTTATATTTGCCACTGTTTAAATCTGAAAGAAAATTGAGTGTTTCCCATCTGTTTTTCTCTTTGATGTGATACTTCTGCTATGCTACATTTGACAGAATTTTCTAATCTAGGAGAAATTTATAAGCAAACCAACAAAAAGTAGCACACAAAGATTGAGGTATTAACTAATTATGTGAGAATAGGGAAAGAATAACTTGCTTACTTTTTAAAAAAAAAAAACAAACTTTCCCAACAATTTCCTTTAAGCACAACAAAATGGAATCATTGCATATAGAATGGATTTTTAAAACTATTTCTCTGTGTTTGTTCTTTTTTTAAGCATTGTATTTTGCTGGCATTTCTGAAGTTTAAAATCTATTTCTAACTTAATTTTAAAACTATTCCTAAAAATTACATTAGGTCTACAAAAAAGTAATGCAAGTGTCAGTATGTATTATATTACAGTACAGTGGCAATACCACCAGCACTCCCTCAAAATTTAACTCTCATTCATTTTCTTAATTACAAAAGAATGTGCTCCCTAATTGCATGTTTTATAATAATCTACTTGCTACTAGCCATAATAAGGTGTTTATTTATGGCATAAATTATTCTCACATTGTCTTACAAGCAAAATACACCTCTGTAATTTATGCAGGTTTCATTTACAGTGGACAGGCTGTTTGGTAAGATACTGGCAATTTTTCTCACTAAGGAGCAACTACATTGTAACTTAGTGTTTTAAATACAATGGCAAAGAATGTGAATACAGTGAAGTGAAAATGGATGCATGGCCTTCATTTTGGAAATAAAGCAGGAAAATGAAAGCTCAAACATGACCATCCTGATTTTAAGCAACGTTACCCAAATGTTTTGCGCAACTGCGTGACACTCAACAAGTTTGTGGTTTCTCTGCTCCTAAAAGTCTACCCATATTCTCGTGGGACTCCTTTGGAATTGATGTTAGTTCTGTTGCTGAACACCAGGAGAGGAAGTATTGCTACAGGAGCAGGAGTGAAGAAATGGGAGGGAAGAAATCTTTCCCAGAGCAGGTGGGTATACAAAACCCAGTAGTTCTAGAAAACACAGAGCCCTGTAGGATGACCCCAGCTGACTCAGCCCAAATCCAACCTCCTGTGCTAAATTTCTGAATGCTTAAAGAGAGTGCACTACACTCTTCCCACCTACAGTACTAGTATCAGTCATTTTAATAAAAGATCGTGAAATGGAGACCTTCACTGGTAAGCTATCAGCTCTGATAAGACATAATGTTCTGTAATGATTTTAATTTTCTTTAAATGAATTCCAAAACTTTTAGCAAACCTGAACCCAAATATACAGGCTAGTGACAGATTATGAAAGGAAGTACTAGCATTGCACGAAAAACATCAGCTTGGATAAATATTTAAACCGAAGAAAAATATCCATTTATTACCTGTCTTATAAGAGCACTTATATTCAGACAAGAGTGGTCATAAATATTTGTCTCTTCAGCTCTTCATTGGTCATTAGTGGCTGTTTCTTCATGCAGAAAACAATAATTGCAATTTAAAATGTATATCTTCCAAAGTACATTTTTTTTTTGTTATAATGTTCCTGCTGTCTTTGAATTTTTGCTGCGGGGCTGAACTACTACATTGTCAATTATCAACCAATGAATTTCTGCATAGTAAAATTGTTTTCTTACTCTAGGTTACTGAACTACTACATTGTCAATTAACAAACAATGAATTTCTCCATAGAAAAATGAAGAAACTGTTGTTTTCTTCCTCTAGGTGACAGGATGGATATAAAGAGCTGATAAGGTCATACAACTTTGGCTCCCTACACCATTGCCAGTGGAGGTAGTTCCAGGGGAAACAGACTTCTGCCTCTAAGAAGTCACATCCCAGTCATCCCAGCAGCCTTCACCATTACTCCATGGTGGTTTAGCAAAGGTGAACAGCAGAGTACCTTACACTGAGAAGGACAGGACAGAGGGGAGCTTGTATGATGAGGGACCCACATCAACCTGTCTTTCAGATAAGGTAGGAAGGTGCATTTCTGGAAATTATCATGTTCATACACAGAACTGAATTTGGTATATGTTCTGCACCAGTGCTGTAACCACTCATACCAATATTCAGGACTGAAATACAATAATTTCACGACTATAAGGCGCACCCTTTTGACTAAAATTTTCCCTCGAACCCAGAAGTGCGCCTTACAGTCCGGTGCTCCTTATCTGATCTACAATTTTGCGAATTTTGCTGACTCCTGGGGGGTGCACCTTATAGTCCGGTGTGCCTTATGGTTGTGAAATTACTGTAATTCTGTGGAGGAGTTACTCCTGTAATAGAATGTGTAATATACTAAACATGTTACTAGGTGGAAATGTGTACCCTCTGAAAATCTAGTCAACTTTTGCTTCATGCCTGATATAGGGCTATAATCTGTCTCTCTTTTTTACATACTAAATTGTAGTGTTTCCTAAATTATAGACTCTTCAGATTTCTTATTAAAAACAGGCATTGCAAAACTGCTATTTAATTTCTAGGCACATCTGGGGAGACATTATTATTATTATGCCTTTCAGAAGCATGCACAATATTTATGGCATGATATAATTTATCAACTATTGCCACTAAGAATGAGCTATTCCTATTTGAAGAGTGTTTCTAAACAAAACCAGATCAATTGTTAAGTCGGCAAAAGCAAAACAAAGGGAAAGGCATGTAATGCATAAAATGTTTAGAAATATGTTTCTGAATTTGTAAAAAAAATTAACAGCAGCTCTTATTTGGAGTTGTGTTAGGACCATATAATCTTAAGTTCTGGGTGAACAAATACTGCTATATTTAGACAAAATATTTGTAGTATTTCAGCCTACAAGTTTTCCTAAGAAAGTTGCTCTTCAAATTGCATGGTAGGAAAATTCTACATATAAAATGATTATATGAATAAAAAAAGCTGGCTAACATTCCCAAAAGGAAGCCCTTCACTATGGAGGTTCTCTCAAATTATACTTGTGTTATTTCTCTCTGTATTAATCAGACTTGAATGGAGCAGCCAGACCACAAAATTCTTGCAGTTCCCACTCTCTGATGCAGGGAGCTACATGCCAAACCCACAAAACCATTGGTGACTAATCTTTATATTCCAAGATAGCTCCCACAGGAACAGAACTCAAGCGCTCCTTTGAAATTAGGTGCTGTGCTACTCAACCTCAGATGACTGGACACCTTCTTCACTGGGTAGCTGGAGCCCAGAGCAGTGCCTTGGGGAAGCAGCACATTTCCCTGTTAGGTTGCTCATGCTGAACAGAGCAATGCCTTAATTAGCCAAGTAGCAGGGCTGGCAAGAGCCTTTTAGGGTTTAAATGCCCTTGGCTGCACTGGTACTGCCTCCAGCCAGGATCTGTAGCTCAGGATCCTCCCCTGAAAGCAGCACCTTTATACAGTATGAAGCACAGCATCCATAACATGTGTCAGTCATTTTTTAATTTTTTTTTTTCTAGACGAGATTCTCTAAGTGTTTCTCAACAGAAATTCCAGAAGAGTGAGCTGAAGAGTCAAAATTTTACATTACAGTACTAAAACTGAGTCTCTTGGGAGAGGGATGGTTGATTCCTTTCCTCTCAGCTAACAATTTGTTTTTGTTAAAACATCTTCCCAAAATCTCTCAGTCTCAGTCCATGCAGACACCCTTTCTGAGATCAGCAGCCTGCTTTGTGGCTCACTTCACCATTTGTAGTTGAAGCTTTAAGGAACACAGGAAAATTTGATCCTAACCCATATGAGGATGCATTTGAGTCCTACTAGAATGAATAACATGAGAGAGATGAATAAACTGGAGACATGAAAGAGGAATGCAATTGAGTAATGATGTGCATTCCATCATGATCATTTTCCTTTTTTTCTTCTTTAATACTAAAGTAAAATAACCATGACATTTTTTATCAAATTTCTTGTCTTATATTACTGTTTTATGGTTTCTTTATGCTGTAATACAACTGTTCTGTTTAATAATCAGAGCTTTTTTGTCAAAAGTATAAAACACTTCTTGAAAACTAATTTCTGTCTAAACATAGGAAACAAGATACTTAGCTGCCACATAAACAAAATTTATTTTAAACCCTAAAAACTTAAGAAACTCTGCACAACACAGTGTATTTAGCTAAAAGGAAGGGAAGGGATTTCTCCAACTAGTATAAATTAGGAGTCATACCAAATTCAAAGTTGTCTAGTTTTGTCACACTGCTTTCAGATTTCTGGGATATATAAAGAGAACAGATGAAAATATATTATGACACTTGTGGAATATTGAACTCCCACATCACTCCACAGCATCACTCCTTTACATGAAAAAAATCAATGTGCTTTCTGCAGGTAATCTTAATATATAGCATGCTATGTACAGAAAGAGTGAATGCTCTGGCAAAATTTTGACTAGCTGATGAAAAGGTGGTGGTTTGAAATTTACCATCAATAATTGGTCTTTTTTTCATTTCAGACCTGGGTTTAACAATAGTTTATTGTCATCAGAGCAGTGATTTTCCCCATCTGTTACTTCTTGCCTCTCCCCACAGCACCTGTTATTCGGGAGCAGGAGCTTCCTCTGAATGCTGTGCCTTTGCTTTCACTGGGGCCAAAAGGGACACAGGAATGTTCAACATACATAGGAATGGAGATTCCCCATTTTTAACTCCCCCTTGCTCACTCTAATCTCACCCATCCTCTGCCTCATGTCTGTCTGACCTAGGTGACTAAAATTCATTGTAGGAAATCACACAGTAGCAGGGAATGGGAGAAATGTACAGCGCATTTCCAGTCCACTCTGTTTCTCTGATGATTTATCTGTGTGTACCTCATGTACCTCAAAAACAGCCAAAGTGTTTATGGACAGGATTGCCAGTATCAGACCCTTGAACTCTACCTGTCCAGTGAGCAGCTTCGATGAACTGTCTATATGAACGTCCAAAATGGAGCTGGCTTGCAGGGGCAAACAGCGTTTCCTAATACTGATCTGTCTAGCTATCCCTGATATATGACTTGTTGTTGTTACTCTTCAGTGGGCTTTGAAATATTCTCCAGATTGTTCCAAATAGAGAAAAACCAAAGGCAAACTTCAGGGCTGTGTTCTAGCACAGAGTGTAAAGCAGCAGCAGCCCTTTAAATTGCTGCTGCAACATTGACCAAACTAGGGAAACACAATAAGCCAAAACCTTTTGCCACTATGGTTGGATCAAAGTTTGTGTTTACTAAAATAATAGATGAAAGATGCTCGACAGATTGTTATATTCTCTTCAGAGTTGAAAATGGGGGAGATGAAAAAGCAGGTTTAGGTAAGAAAACATTATTGAAGAGTTGAGACTCAAAACACCCATGGTTGCTTTGCCTTTCATTGTCTTGTGTACTTGTACAGTACTTAGTCAAATATAACCAAAGAGTAACATCCAGAAATATTTGAAATATAAATAAAAATTGTATATACTAAATTTTAATCAATAGAAGCAAAGATATTTTTCTCTGGAAAAAAAGTTGAGACTTTAGTAGTATGAAGGAGCTAAAGAGACTGCAGAGGACAGATAAGAATTCAAGTACTGATAGGTGGCCCTTAGGAAGGAAAGGAAATCAAGGAATTAAGTCAAGTTTAAACTCAGGAAAATACATTGAAAAAGATTTCAGTATGTGCGAGTGCAACTACACATAGTAATGCTAGACTATAAATCCTGTGTCATAAAGACAGTAAAGAGTGAACTTGCAAGGCATAGAGGAGTGGTCAGTATAGGCTTGCTCCAGAACAGTGGATGTGATGTGTCCCCTGGGAAATAAATAATTATAAAATCTGTCCAAAATCTCAGCTATGAAAGGCTCTGGTATTTATTTCTTGTCACTCCCCAGATACCTAAATTACAGGCAACATCTTTTCATTTCCTTTGCTTCCTTCTGGAGTGACTCCTACTCTTTACCAGAGAGCACCTATTTTTGTGCAGCTCATAGTTTCCTATGTTTAAAAATCAATGTTGTGTGGCTCAGAGGAGGGATAGAATTGAATTCCTGCTGATATAACACTTTCTTGCAAGCCCTTCCATGTATTTATACCAGTGGAGACTCTGTGATTTCCAAGATTTACATTACATGGAGCTGGTCCATAAAATTGCATGCTTTACTTGTTTCATTTCTGAGTGACTGTATGAAATCAATCCTAACCTACTCTCATACACCTATCAGTAGAAGCTTAGACCTCAGAATGTGATAAACACAGTCTTCTGGCATTCCAGAGGAGCAAGAGATCCATTACATCTTTGGCAAGGGGGAAGGACTAAGTCTTTGCACTGACTGTATGAAAAAGTGAATTGAAACTGATGATAGTGCAAATTCATATTATCCAAACTACAAGGACTTGGAAGCGTTTTTCATTGTCAGTCACCCCAATTAGCAAAAGCTATATTCAGCAAATTTAAATCAAATCCTCTGTGCTGTGGCTGAAGTAGGAAGTTTAGCTTAAAATGAAGAGTTTGGGCTAATTTGTACATTTTTCTCAGGAGCAGGGTGAATATATGAAACTTGTGAACTTCTCAAAGCTGCTTCAGGAATATAAAGGGCCACTGTGTCATTCCTGAGGGAAAGGTAGTGTAACTTGAGGTTTAAAAGCACTAGAAATATTAATATGTTTTATCTGATAATTTAAAAATAACTACTTCCCCACTTGAGAAAGAGAAAACCTGGTTTTCTAGTGATTTTTCTTATGGCCATTGTGATTTCTTGTTTATATGGAGTGCTTTCCAGTTGCATGTATAGTACAATTTAGGGGTTTCCTTTGTTAAAATAGATCAAAAACTGAGTTGCAAAGGATTTTTGACAGTGTCTAATCCATCCTTCTGCCCTGAAGTGTGTGCACATGTGCCGAAACCATACCTACTGGATATTTTATTGATGTTCTCTTCAAAATGTCCAGTGTGCTGCAAAACTTTACAGGAATGTGGCATAATAGGACATGCAAGGAAGGTGCACAGCAAAGGCAGCAAATGAATGAAAAAGTTTTTCAGTACTATTTTGTGGTCTGCTTTTCCCTTCCAAAACATTTCATTCCTTCTGTTTAATGCTTCCTGAGGTTTTGTGAGCAGACCTTTCATTTGATAGCTGCATCATAAGCAAAACTGCTTGAATAATCCTGAATGACCTACCCATTTTCCTTTTTTTCAATTACATGAGTTCCTCTATGCACAGCACCAGGAGTCCACCTCTCCAACACATTGTGCCCCTCATGCTGACAGATTTCTTGCTTGCTTATATTAATTTTGCAGGACAGGATGTAGAAATCATACTTAAGATGATGTGACACCTATGCTTCTCCTGTATAATTTAGACTTTTTATCCTGTCACAAAAGGAATAATTTGTTATAATTTTTCCATTATGGAATATGTGAGATTATTCCTTCTACAATTTTCATTTTCTCCAAGTTCTTCTCCTGGTAGGTTTTCAGGCATGGGAGATTACCTATCTAGACTGGTGCACTCACTCTTTCTGCCCCTATATCTTGAGGGCAGTCCTCTCAAGCCTGTTTTTTATCAGCTTGGATCCCAGCACATCAGTCAGATCTTCAGGAAGGCAATAGGAAGAAGCCCCCACTGAGTCAAACCAAAGGTCTGTTATCCCAGGATGCAGCCTGCCTGCCATCCACTGGCCAGAAGCAAATGGGGAGTGTGAGAGCAAAGCCAGGGCACAGGGACCCTTCCCCAGTGATTCCCCTGTGTCCTCTGGAGATGCCTCAGACTGCTTGTCTTTCTCAGCCAGCAAAAGCCAGGAAGCTGTCACAGTCACTCACATCAGATCTTAAACAGGAGTCCCCCTTTATTCACAGTGCTATTTTGATTTCCAAAATATGAGTATTGGTCTAATACCGATACTCAACTGTGACGGGCAAAAGACTCTCTAACAATTTAAAGTTAGAAAGGGTATGTTTATTCAGCACTGGGCAGCAGCGTGGGGTAGCCCCCTAAAATGCACTGCAAAATTACAGGTGGTCACAGGGTCTATTTATTGACAAAAGGTTTAAACAAATACATATTCATAACACCAGCCCCTCCCATCCCCTGCTTCCTATGGTAGTTAGCTTGAATAGCTATTAAGCAGTGTGGTTGGCTTTTTGAATTAAGTCTGGAGTCGTTTCTGTGGGGAGGGGCCTTAAAAAAAGGAAGTAAGGCGAGTCTTCCTCATCCTGACCTTTTCTATTAATGACAATACAAATGGCTTTTGGGGCAACTCCAGTTTTGCAAAGAA
>PYHW01009643.1:636005-650088 GCA_013186435.1 Turdus rufiventris
TTTTTTTTTTTTTTTTTTTTTGTTTACTTCTCTTACATTGCTAAGTGGTAACTACTGCAGCTTCAGTAGATGATTTTTTAAATTGGGCTTTCAAAAATTTCCATATGTTTATTCTTGTAGCTCTTTTATGTGAATTAGAGCATTGTAAGTGGAAAGTATCCCACAAAACAATTGATAACAGGTGGGGAAAAAAAAACGAAAAACAAAAAGAAACATTTTACTTTCCTGCAACCTTTCACTATTACCATATTTCCTTTAGGGATAAAGGCAGACTTGAACCACATGCAAAGTAAGGACAAATCAGCTGATATAAATTGGTGTAGCTTGTTGTTTGCTGCTCCATGATAATTATTTACCATTATGGAGAATTTAGAAAGTTTCACTTTTAGGAAAACTATTTTTCTACCTGAAAGAAAATATTATATGGCTTCTTTCTCTGTTTTTATGATGGCTCATTTTGTTACAACAAATAAACAAAAGGATTCTTGTTAGAGTGCATGGATTAGATGTTTATAGGAAAGGGTAAGTTTTCTAAGGTGATTTTTCATTTGGAAAAAGTTCACCTCTCATGTGCTGTCATGTAGAAAGATGAAGGTACTTTTAAAGTGTGAATGTCAAGATTAAAGACCATAATCCAGTGAGTGAAAATATTAACACAGGCTTCTTGAGGAGGATTTATGGAAGATGTTCACATCTAGGAATAACAAGGACAGGAGAAAGTGCTGCCTTTAAAGAACAGACAATTCCATAAGGTAGATTAACAAGGGGAGTTAGCAGATAGGCACACGATATCTTAAAGCTTTAAAAATATTTGTGTTCCAAAGTAATATTTCCAAGTTGAAAAAAGGGCAAATGTTGAGAGGAGCTTGGTGATTTAGTGTTTCTGGATAATTCACTAAATTTTGTAAGTTGTTAGACAAGTTCCAGTTCAGTACAAGTATTTTTAACTATTCTTAGCCCAGTGAAGACATAAAATAGATTTTTAGATAGGATGCTGGTTAGAATTTTTAGCTATTTAGAAAGTTGTTTATTTTTCTCGTCTTTTTTCACCCAACCATTTTAGGAGATGAGATAAGTAGATGGAGCAACTTGTTTCTTAACCTTTTGAATGAAAAATTAGTTTATAATGGCCATGGAAGATCTGCATCATAAATCAATTATTCTGTGGTTTGTGAGCAAATCTTGGCTTTGTTAAGATTACTTCCTTTTATGCACTTGAGTTAGCACTGCAAATTCAAGAGTTAGCTTTGTTTTACATGTAACTGAAAAATACTATAGAAAAGCTAGGAATTACTGTTTATTTACTGTATAATATTCATAGTGAGCAGTATGTGAAATTATGTGAAATTATATGGTAATGTCTCCTTTAACATGAGCTGACCTTTATAAGCTTCCTCTTCTCAACTAAATAAATCTTACAATTCAGTTTTCTCTTACACACCTGTAAATGAAACCACCATCAGATGAGGAATATTAATGAACACTAAACCAAAAATGTACACAGTTCAAGTATTCACTGCTTGCTCATTTTGTGTCCATGCACTGAGGGTTTTTCCTTGCAATAAATGGAGATTTATTCTACAGAATAGAATAAATATTTTCTTTTTTTTTTTTCCCATCTCTCAAAGCCCAAAGGTTTGTGTGGGGATCTTTTCATTATTGGATATAACTTAATGGATATTGTTCAGCAGCAAAAGTGTTTTGAAAAATAAGGAAAAGAATTGTGAACTCTACTTTTTTATTACTGATTTTTCAAGCCAGTCAACAGTGTGAAGAAAGTATAAACATTCCCTGTTGTACTGCTATGTCCAGCAGACAGAACTCACTACTGTGTCTGTCCATCTGCTGACTCATACCAGGGAAAAGTTTCTGGCTGTGGAGCACTGACATAATCCCTTCTCCATCTCCCCTTGAGCCTCCCCACCATGCTTAATAGCCAGGGGCTTCACACAGTCCAGAGGTGTGGAAACAGAAGTTGCACAGGGCAATTCCCACCCAGTGACCCTTTGGAAGAGCTCAATCTCTTGACATAATGGTGTGTTCATTCCCAAGACAAACTCTGCCATCAGTAGTGGGGCACACTGTGCTTTGAAAACCAGCACCACTCTGTGCCTGTGGGTATGTGATAATATGTTTATAACCTCAAGTAGCCAGGAATTTGCTAAGTGCCTTGCCTGCCAGAAAGCCAGCTGGACTTCAGCAACTGCTGCAGCTAAAAACAGTGTGTGAATGTATTTTCTGGACCATACAGAAGGTACCCTCTCACTTATACTGTAAACAATTGGCAGCATAACAGAAACAGGATTGATTGCTTCAAATAAATAAAACCATATCTTGTTTTTATCAATAGCGTGATTATGCTGGTGTTTTACTCAAAGGTAAAGATAGGAAGTATTTTTTTTATAATCTGATGAAACAAGTAGTGTTTTTTTTCCCTGTTGGTTTTGAGGAGCCGCAAGACTTAATAACAAAACATAGTTCTTTCAGTTATGAGTTCTGCTTTTGCTGCCAATTTCAGGAAGATTCTCTAAGGCCGTATTTCACACTAGCATGAATGTAGTTTTTTATAATACTTCCATCAACAACCAAAAAAGTTTGTTACGTAAGTGTGAACATGTCATAACAACTTTTGTGTTAACCCATGTAAGAGTTTCTCCACATAGAACAATTTAGAAGACCTGGGGCAAAAAGGAGTGATATGTATAAAGGAACAGTTTTACCATCTGTTGCCTTTATTTGGGAGTAAAGTGACTTTAGCTGATGCCATTTCAATTCCATCCTAAAAGTAAAGGTATGCCTTTCCCTTCCAAGGGATTACAGGTAAGAAATGTCTATGCCAGCCAAAGATTTTCATCTTTTGACACAATGTCATTTTGGTAACTGCTGAAATAATCCACTCCTTATCTTGCAAGATGCAGACCCTTTCAGGGTTCAATATGATCAATTTTACTGATGTTTTAAGAGTTTCATCTGTCCACATAACCGAGTGTGGCTTGGAGCTTACTGGCTCAGCCAAGTACTGTAAAGCAAGGATTACGTAAAGAGTTGTTTTAAAGGATGTGAATTATTTCAGTCTTGGCAAAACAGTAGTTGAAAAATTTCCTTTGGTTCCCAATGACTCCTGTGAAGAAAAGAATCTTGACTTCTAATGAACTTTAATTTTTGAGTCAAGGGATATGAGATCAATCTTTGGTTTATTTAGATCATTTCTTTCTACAAAATGCCATTGTGCTAGTTCTTATGCTGTCTCCTCCAGATGTTTTTAGTTTTCCGCAAAATAGTTTTGATATTAATTTGTTCAATGCACTTCATTTTGTTTGCATGCCCCATTTAAGGATGAAATATGTGTTTATCAAGATATTCTTAGTTGTAGAGGCAAAGGAAATTGTGTAACGTTTTGTGTGTGTATTCGATAGTTGGTTGTTCATAATAGTGTTTCCTATTCTAGCTTAGAAGCCAGAATCTTCATATTTGAGCCTCAAAATTCTTTTTCATGACAAAATTTGAACCTATCTGACCTGTAAAATACTTATAAACAGAAGTTTGCAAGGCCTTCTAAGATAATCAATCTGGTACAATTGCAGCTAAGTGCTTCTTATCATTTTCTTCTTTCCTTTTTGTACTCATACCTTTACTCTTGTAGAATATTTTGTCATCTATTACTTGCTAGTTAAGTAAAATCTATCTTTAAAATTCTGCTTTTAATATTTTATTCAGCACTTCACTTTTTCCCTCTCAGATTCCTTAAAAACTCCTGCAATTTTGCCATATGTGCCTCTGTAACCCAAATCCAGGAATTTTGGTTGTTCTGTGGCATACTCTGTATTCTTTCCAGGCCTTTATGTTTGTCCTTTTGCAGCCTCTGCGAAAACAGCATTCATTTATTTGAACATGATAGGCAATTTTTCTGTCAGATAGCTCTTTTTGCTGCGTCCTGTGTTAATAAATTTCACAGAAGACAAACCCACCCTGCTATGAACGTCCTGTAAAATAAGTATGTGAATAAAATGTTACAGAAACTAACCAGAGGCAAAGATCTGTCACAAGTGTGCTTAATTACTCTCTTACTCATCAATGCTCTCTGCATTATTGAAAAGGCTATAAAATCAAAACAGTGCCTTCTAGAGCCTGTGTTCCTGACTAAAAGTAGTAATAGCAGTTGTTAAGAATTAGACTCAGGACAAGCTAGTTCATGCTTAAGCCCAAACTCGCAAATGTGGTTTTAGTGTGCAAAAAATTGTGACACATACTTCAGCAACAGAATCAAACTTAAACCATGCCCAGTAAGAAGAGCTTGCTCAATCTAGTACTATTTGAGCTATAATATCTTCTTGGGATACGATCTCAAGCCAGCAAGAATACCAGGAACTTTACAGCACTGCAAACACAGCCAAGGTCTTTTGGAAGAAGAAATCTTAAACCACTGTCAGGCTCTTCTGTGATTCGTTCACTTTGTCACCTTTTATGTTGTTTATTATAGTGTCCTCCTCACCAAGAGCCCTCATCTTTCCTGCCCTGTCCTTGAGGTTTCACTGCAAGCACTGAAGTAGTGACAAACTGATGCACGAAGGACAGCCTCCTAGATCTGAGCCAGCACTGTTCCATCTGCTGTTTAGCAGGGGTTCATGGAAAAGGAGCTGGCCCAAATGCTATTATTAAAAGAGGAAATAATTTCATTTATGCATAAAACCACATTAGCCTTATTTAGCAGAGCCCTTGTTCCTCAATGTGTGGAGTATTTGTTCAGCAGTGAATCCCAGCAGTGCTTGTTTTTAGCCTCGGGCCTTAGGCTGCAGGTAACCACTGGCCTTCTCCTGACTTGGCTTATTGCCTTATCAAACAGCGCTACTTCCATGAGCTCAATGCACAGTTTTAGCATGGCATAATTTCTCAAAACACACATTTTATAGGTAATCTGTGATAATTATAACTTAATTTGGAGAAGAGGAGGGTGAGAGGGCAAAAGGTTTAATTGCTGCTACATGGCTGGAGCTCTGTACCATCAGCAGACAAAGTGCTGTATAATTTGCAGTTTTGTAATATCTCTAATGGTGTGAATATCCCTAACTATTTTCCCTGTATGTTTGCAAATTTCATTGTTAATAACAATCTTAATCTGGTATTCATTAGCCTGTTAATTATACTGTCATTTAGAAACCCTCGCTTCCAATTAGCTTTAATGACAACATCAGAATCATTTTTCTGTGCTGCCATTTTTGTGCAACACTTTCCCGCTTAAACTGTCTGCTGTTCTACCTTAATTAAATTTAATAACAGTAGTGGTAGTTTATTGGGGACTTTTTAACCTCATTTAATGTCAGACCATTTACACTAGTTTGAAGTAGGCACTGAAAAAGTTTGCATTAATCCAATTACTTTTAAAAGAAGCAAACTTCACTTTTCAGATGATTTTAATTAAGGCAAAATCCCCATGAAAGGTCAAACTCCCTACCTGTGCAAATATGTAGAAACATTAGGGGGTTTTCTAGGTACATGAAGATATATTAAAAAATCAACAATATCAAGAAACACTAAAGCACTAATATAAATATGGAAGCCATAATGTTTTGTTTGTTTTTATAGAGGAGAAAAGGGTGAGAAAGATGTGTCATTAGTGACTCAGGATTGCCATTTGGACCGAACTTTTGGCAGGGAATGGTTGCAGCATTTTTTTATCTTGGGAAAGCTCCACAGCCTGAATAATATGCTTAGCATTATGCAGCACCCTTGAAGTTACACCATGAGACTAAAATCATGGTTCTCATTAAAAATAATTATCTTTATAGCCTATGCAAATTTAAAGCCCTTCAGAGAATCTTTCTAGGAGATTAGAGAAAATCATAGAAAAGTGTATTGAAAGAGATTCTAGAGGTCACCTAGTCATCCTCCTACTCAAGCAGTCTTTCTAAACCAATGCCATTCCTGAATTAAAGTTTGCTAGACCTTAGTCCTATTGTGATAAGAACTTGTGTGTTTATTGCACACCACAAAGGTGTAACAGGCAGCTTCTGCTCAGCTTTACTGACTTCTCTACATCTTGCTGTTAGGATCATAAGTCACCATTAGATCTGGACAAGAGCTCCACAGAATCATGGAATCATTTAGGATGGAAAAGATTGTTAAAGCATCAAGTCCGCCATTAATCCAACACTGCCAAATCCACCAGTAAACCAAGTCCCCAGGTGCCACATCAACACATCTTTTAAATACCTACATGGATACTGATTTAACCACCTCCCTGGACATCCTGTTTCCTCTTTGTTCCAATGCTTGACCACCTTTTAAATGAAAAAAAAAATTCCTAACATCCAATCTAAATCTTCCCTGGTGCAGCTTGAAGCTGTTTCCACTTCTTTTGCTTATTAGCTGGGAGAAGAGACCAACCTCCACCTGGCCACAACCTCCTTTCAGGGAGTTGTAGAGAGTGATAAAGTCTTCCCTGAGCCTCCTTTTCTCCAGACTGAACAAGCCCAGCTCCCTCAGGTGCTCCACATCAGAATATCGCTTCAGACCTTTTTTTACAAAAAAGTTGTTTCTCTAAATATACACAACAACAATTCTTGCTTTCCTAATATAAGATGCCAGAAACCCTCTGTCTTCAAGCCATGTGTCTGGCTTTTTCTCAGCTTCACAATTAATAATTTCATTTTTGATTGAGACTATGAGCTTAGCCCTGTGTTTGTAGCTTGTGTACACAAGATGGGATAGGCTAAGTTTCTTGTATCTTCTTCTGTTACAGGAAGGACATTGCTGATTGCACTCAGAACTGGAAAGTGTCCTTTATGCTACTCTGGTTTCACTTAAGCTATTTTTTTTTTTCAAGAACATGAAGTCTTTCCACCAACAGAAGTAAGTGAGTGGGATAACAAGAATTTTTCATCATGCAGGCCCAAATACGGGATGTATCCTTTCTCTTCACCTGAAATTTCTTCCATCTGTTTTTTTTCCTAAGTAAACTTCCTGAAAATCACAGGAAAATGGGTTATTGTTTTTGTTTTTGTGTAAAATTGAAGCTACAGGAATAACTTGCCTGTGTAAATACAGATTTTTGGACTGTGCAGGGCTAGCTGGTATGCAGGAAATCTTAAGAGAGGCTTCCTTATCCTGAAGTGGCAGAATCTTGGCAGGGTCACGGTTTTTTCTGGCTCATGTTGCAGCATCAGATGAAGAAGGGGAAGGATGCAGGACAGTACCAGATTACACAAGAGTGACCAGATGAAAAGACTCCATGCTCCACCAGTAGTTTCAGTGGATATCTCAGTGCACACTCTTCCATCTGTTTTGTCACCAGAAATTCATCTAATGCTGATAGACAATGATCCCATTATTAGATCATATAATTTTTAAAATAGACCTACATCTCTCCTTTTTATAGATTACATATAACAACCAAGATAATGTGTATGACTGCCAGAAGAAACTATTTTTTACTATTGAGGTAATAGGAATAATAAGAAATTTTGTTACCTGAAAGTAAAATGGAATGGGTGGATAATGAGAAGAGCATCCCGTAAGTTTGATACCTGTAGTCCCAGTATGAAATTGTTATGCCTTCCTTTTTATCTGCCTGGAAATAGGGCTGAAAAGGGCTGTAGGAGGAGGGGTGTCCTGGGCAGGAGTGTTCTGGCTGTTATGCAAACAGGGTGCCTATTACCTTTGGCAGAAAGGCAGGGATGGCTCAGAAAGGCAGCTGTGTGGCACCAGTGCGGGTCTGCGCTAAGTGAGCTGACTCACACACCAGACACGATTATTCTGCAGCTCTCCCTGGGCTCACTTTATCTGTCTGGAAAGTTGGCACAGCTGCATCACTCTTGTTAGCTTGTGAAGGCAGGCTGAAGTATCATTGCTCCATAGTCTTTTCCACAGGGAGTTGTCCTCATAAATTCTGTCTATTAAAACCCAGAGTGAGCATCCATCTGTGTCTTTATCCCTCTGCTGTGATGTCCCTGCACTGTGTTGGAATCTGGCAGGGTGAAAATTATGAGTCAGTTACCCCTAAGCCAGCTGTTCAGGACTGACAATGTGAATATCCTTTCTGTGCTTGCCTGTGCATCTGCAGCAGGACAAAAGCATTAAAACCCAGACACATTACTCCCCTACACTTCCATCCTTGCCCTTAAGCAGACTTAGTTCCTTCTACTTATCCTGTGTTTTCTCTTAGTTCTGTAGCAATTTCCATTTCAATACATTTTTATGGGTTACTAGATTTTCACCCAATATTTATTTTAAATATTAATTGTAATTCTATGTTTTCTTCACAGAAAAATTCATCTTAATACAGTGCCTCTTCCCAGTACATCTTTCCGTGTTACAACACTGAGTGTATTTTCTTAACTTACAGTAGTAAAGAAAATGTCTGTCCAGTAGACCCTGTGAGCAGTCATAGAAAAATTTAGCTTGAAAAAGACCTTTAGGATCACTAACTGCTAGAGGGAACAAATTTAGGGAAAATTTGCCTAGCAAAGGCTCAGGAGAAACAACTTTGTCACTGAAGCAGTTTCTCAGTGTAGTTGTAGGTGCTGTTGGTATCTTGCACATCTGAGTGCCTTCAGTGGAATTGCAGAAGCCTTTCCTAGGATCAGGAGAGACGAATGTGCTTTTAGGCCATTGAAGTGAAAATTAGCTGTGATAGTTAAAGGCAGATAGAAACTAAGATGAGGTTCAACTAATTCTCAGTGCAACTCAGAAGCAAATGAAAAGGACATTTCAGGATTACAAATGAGAGGAAGGAATAAAGGTGAATTGGGGGTTGTAAAAAAGCAGGCAGGGAAGAAAATCCTACAATATGATGTCAGTTTGATATATACCTATCTGTTAAGTGTGCCTGAATTCAATAGCAAGTAATAGAATTGTTTGAACCATACTAGTTTTATAAATAATTTTTATTGCTTAAAACTTCAAAATCAAAATGTGAAGATGGATCACTATCTTGTGTGTATTGTAAGATTATTTTTGGTCTACCCCAAGAAACTTCAGGCATTTCTTACCCAGCTTTCAGCTTTCAGAATAATTTTTCACATAGATTTTTTTTTCTATTTCTAAGAAGAAACAAGAATGTGCATGAACCATAGCTTGACAGTTAAAGTAGAGAGTGAAAGGACTTGCTGCAGTTTGCAGCAAAAAACTGAACATTATGTAGTTGAAGTTCAGTCCACAGAACACTGGAGTGTAAAACAGCTGCAGCCAGGGGATGCAAGTGGACAGAGAACTGGTCAGTAAATGTCTCATTTAGGAAATCCTCCCTAAAGTATGTCTTTGTGGAATTTATTGCAGTGTCCCTTCTCTTTCTGTTTCTTGTTTTGGAATGTGCCCAGAAGCAGCATTATTTAATAGAACTTTTAACTGAGGTTTTTAGTGTGTAATTCTGAGGTGACACAGATAGTGTCTAGTCTTTCAGACAGACTCAGTAAGAGAACTGACACTATGAAAAACAGGTATTTCAAGGTGTTAAGTACCCTAAATTCCAGTTAATGATGTGACAGCCAAGAACAGTGAGGACCATGCAATGCAGCATAATAATGCAGTGCACCTGAACAGACATTATAATGAACTAGGAAACTAAAAGTAGAATTCTTTGCATCTCTGTCTCTCATGAGGAACCTCCTTGAATACCAAGAGAAATGCTGAGAAAATGGAAATGGCTTAAGTCGAGGATTTATAAATGAACATAAGTAAAGACAGGCCTACCTCAACCCTTTCCATATTCACAGCTTGTATGTGGCCTCACCTGTTCTCTCTTCTGGATGAATGTTGTGGAGAAATACCACTGATCATGAACATGTTTTCTGTAAAAAATTCACTACCACTAATACAAAGGCAGCTCTTTCTACACAAGCTAAAGGAGAAGTTTTTCTGCTCCTTTTGACTTCGAATATAAATAGCAGAATAAAGGATCAGAAATATTCCACTCCAAGACCTTTTAAACAGGGATTTTACTAGATGCTACAAGACCTTTCTAACTTGCAGCTGAATGGTTCAGAAAAATTGTGTGGAAGCATTTGGTTACCCTGTGACTGAGACATCATTTCTTCTGAACTCTGCTTTTTTGGGGAGCACAGAGCAAGAGTATCCTCAAAGATCTGATGCTGTTTGATAGTAACAAGTGTACCTAATTTCTGTGCAGATATTCAGTCTTATGCAATTTCAGATAACTTCTCTTTGATTCTCTAAGTATAAAAAAGGCTGTCCATGTTTGTATAAACTCTGAAAACCAGAGGATGGCTTGTGTATCTTTGACCCTGTTTCTTGTAAGGCTGCTGCCACTTATTGTATCCTTCCTAGAAGGCAGCATGTAAAACCGGTAACAGGCATAATAGCCTTACTGGAATATTTTCATGGGTAAAAGAGGTTCAAGCATTGTTTGTCACTCTTGCCTGAAGGAGGAAAACAAAATCTATCTGGAATACAACAGGCTGCTTCTGATCTCATGCCCTTGCTGCCTAAAGCTCTTGGCACTGAGGGAAAAGTGTTTGCTTAAATAACCTGCCTGCTACTGGGCAGGGGAAGCATAGCAAAAAAAACCCCTGAGCTTCTAGGAGCTGGAAGGCTCAAATGTACAGTTTCAAAAGAATAATATTAACATAGCATCTTGCAGAGGCCTGGGCTTGTGGTGTAAGAGTGTTCTGGGAGAACACCTACTGAATGGAGATTTTCCATATTGCTTTTGAAATCCCACCTGACTCAGAGAGTGAATTAGGAATGGCAATTTGGTGTATGTATGGAAATCTAATTGCAGATGCCTGGAGAAATGTAAAGTCAAGTCTAGTCAAGAAAAGAAGGAGGTGTGAAGTTTAGTATTTAACATACTGGTTAGCAATAGCATGCCTGCAGGGGGAAAGAAGAGGGGGAGGAAAGTATTAACTACAGCTGTGGGCATAAACACATTGCAGTATCATTCTTGTTCGTGTTAGCCTTTTCTTGAATCCTGATTCATAAATTCAGGAGCAATAGGAAGAAAATTAGTCAGATTGTGTAAGATGTTATTGCACTGACAACTAAGCTAAAGGAAAGATGCTGACAATTCATAGGTCAGAGGAAAAACTTAAGAGACAAGACTATCGGTACAACAAAATTCCAAGATTTGTAGGATCTTTTAAAATACCGGTTGGCTTGTTTAGACTTTTCAGAAAAAAATAACGACAGCTCAAATCCAATAATTTTGGGACTTTCCAGTGCCGAAATAGGAATGTGATTTTCAGATTCAGCAGGAGAAATTGCCCAGTCCAGTGCTTTTATCACTGCATTTACTGCTGTTGTTGTTTGCTGTGTGACGGGACTTTTTAAAATGAACTTTCTTTCCTATTCCATTAATTATCTGAGGATTTTCACAACACCTATTTCTACTACCTTTAAACTGTTGTAAAGTCATATGCTGCAAAGCCAGAGCGATAAGATGTATGGAGACAACTTTGGGCAATATGCAGACAACTGGCTGAAAAGGTTTTAGGAAATATATTTTCAACAAGAAAGGAAAAAAAAAAAGGTGGGGAAAAAAAAAAAAGAAAAAGCTTAGCTGCAAGTATATTTGAAAGCTTTTAAAACATCTCTGTATAGAAAAAAGCAAAATTGTTGCTTATCATACACCGAGAGAATGATTTGTGTTGGAAGGGACCTTTAAAGGTCGTGTAGTCCAGCCCCCTTGCCTTGGGCAGGGATCTGATCACTCTGAATCGCTGCTCAGAACTTGCACAATATTTACTCAATGCAGCAATAAAAGGTGTGGGTTTGTTTGGATTTCTTTTTTTTAAGATAAATTAGCTTTTTACTGCTCATAAATCTTTTTTTAGGATTTAGCAATATATTCATGCACTTTGATAAGATGTAAAATTGGAAGAAGTCTTCTGTCTAAATGCTGACACAGAAACTGTCCATCACTGTAAAATTTCTTATTGTCTTCTACCTTTAAGAAATAGTGCCTTAATTTTTTTCCCCCTAGTCTTTCCAGATGACTGGTTTTAAATTGAAATGAAATTCCATGATCAGCTGCTAGACCACTGGTTTGAGAGAGGATACTGGTAACACATATTTCTCAACAAATTTTTACTTCCTTTCCTCCTGTCACCCGTATCTAGCTTAGTAACTTCTGTGCTTTCAGAGGTTTGTACTCATTAGCAAGTACAGAACTGCTAGTGTTGCAAATGAATTCCCCAAGCACTCCTTTGCAATGCCACCTTCATCTAGGAGTCCCTGGATGAGGGTTTGACAATGCAAATGAAATATATTGCTGCTTCAGAATAAGCTTCCTGTAGGAAATTTTCATCCTGCTTACTCAAAGTATATGCTCATTTAATGGTTTTGGATGATAGCTGTCAGACACTCACCAAAATCTTGACAATATTTTTCTTTCATAATTTCTTTGCAATTCCAGCCTGTCCTATGCTGTCCCCTATATACAGAGCAATAGTTCTACAGGTTTTTCAGAAAATCAGATTTTCAGAAAAGTTTGAATACTGACCCACTTAGTTCTTCTCTTGGAAAAATCTGGGAGCTTTTTGCAATTTGTGCTATTTCACATGAAATGTTTAGTCACTTGAAAACATTTCTCCTGTTTTTCATCTTAAAAAGAAAATAAAGCTACAAGTACAAAGTGAAAATATATTTAACAATTTCACTATTCTAGGAAATACTTTCTGAAATCACTGCAGAAAAATGGATATACAAACATGGCTGTTAGTCAACATCATCTAAAGTTTGGATCTATTTTGGGCATATTTGTCTAGACAAACAAAATACTGTATTCCTGCATTTAGGAAGGGATTTTTAAAAATTTACTTGGTTAGATAGAAACCGCCCCTCTGATTTTTGTCATCATGATCTGTTTAAATAGAATATAATTAGAAACTATGTGATGGGTTTGCTTTCTTAATTAATAGCTGTCTAACTAATAGCAGTCTTTGATTTTATTGTATAACTGATACCAAAAAACTTCTTTTAAAAGTTTGCATTTATAAACATTAATGTTAAATAGGCAATCTATAATAATTTGCTGGAGATACTGTAGAACATATCTTGTCTAAGCTGTTTCTCTAGGAGTTCCTGTTTGAAACTCTTATCACAGAATAATTGAGGGAAGGTTTGCACAGAGGAGCAGAATCTCCTCTTAGATCAGCTGGTAAAAGGACAGGGCAAGCTTCCAGGCACTTTCTTCTGAAGCAGAGGCAGCAAATGCAATGTAGCAGAGATCAGGAAGAAGTCCTCAGAGTCATCTGGGTTGCCAGATGAAGTGATTTATGAGAAAAGTGAACTTTCCATTTGCAGAGAACAGTGAAATAATAAAAAAGGAGAAAAGGAAGACAGTGTTAGGCCACCTCAGCTGAAGCAACTCTACTCTCTGTTTTTCTTGAATAGAATCTTGATCCTAAAACTCTCACACTGTTTCTTACATATCTTAAAGAAATCTAAGAGATATTTAGCCCTAGAAGACATTCCCTTGGCAAGACTGAAGACGTGTTAAAATGCCGAGCTGGTGCAGCCTGTATGGTGCTACTGATTGCAAAGTCTGAGTCTCAGAATTCTAAGCTTTAACAGTTATCCAACTGTCAGAGAGAGGACAGATAGAAATGTTTTATTAACTGCTTTTCAGTCAATTTTGAGCAGTTTCATGCTGCATGTTTACTCCTTTCTTCAGCCCAGTGTCTTGAGAGATGGTGATTCTGAAGTATCATGGCAAGTGTCTCGGGGTATAGGTAGCCCTGCCCTTCTATAACTGCTTACCCTGAGAACTGAAAAAATAAAATATAGTAATTTCATGATTATAAGCCACACCATTTGACTAAAATTTTGGTCTGAACCCAAAGTGCGGCTTATAATCAGGTGCAGATTATATATGGACAAAGAATGAAAAGTTTCTGTTTTAGTTTGGAGGACAGGTGTCTGCTAAGAAAGGCAGGACCCTCTCTTTGAAATGGATGAATGTAAACCCTCTCTCTCCAAATTATTATAATTTTGAAATCAAGGGGCTCTCAGGCAAAGATATGGGAATTAGGAATAACAGTTCTTTACTAGGGAAATTATAATAGAAATACAGTATTACAAAGAAAAAAACTCCAAACCCTGACAAAGTCAGAGTACAGCCTGACACCCC
>PYHW01009643.1:650252-703594 GCA_013186435.1 Turdus rufiventris
TATCTCCTGTGGAAATAAGGATCACTGCCCCCACCCTCAACAGATGGTGATAGAATAGATACCTTTGATCACACTCTGTATTGTAACCCAAGACAGTTGTGGACACCCGGACATGCGACTTATAATCATGAAATTACTGTACTTAACAGCATTAACTGCAGGCCTAAGTGGATCATGTCATGCAAATGTCTCTGATTCAAAGGACAATAGATGCTGCTGTATTTGAGAGAAAAGCGCTTTAATACAAGCACTTTCTAGTACGAGTAATAGAAATGTGATAGAATATAATAAGCACTTTTGTACTTGAGGGCAACTGCTGAGCACATACCCACAAGGAAAGTGTTAGAGTAAATCAGTACAGGTTAAATGTCTGTGCTTTCCAAACAGGGCTGAAACATATATTGGGTTTTTCCATTTTTTAATGAAAAAGCTAATTCCATTTTCAGATACCAAGGATGAGAACAGATATTACATCTCCAGATGCTTTAAATTTGCATATTTTACAAATTTTCAAAGGCGATAATAAAAACCCTTTTTTTTTTCTTTTTTTTTTTTTTCTTTTCCAGTGTTGTGCCCTGAGTCCAGAGTTCTGTTTCTACTCTTTCTGCTAATCAGTATTGGCAATTACTGTTCCTGTTCTGATAGTGTTTGTGAGAATAAGCCAGTAGTTTGTAACTACTTCTATAAAGCTTGACAAAATTGCTAAAATCTGGCACCAATAATTTGAAAGTTTCAACATAAATGACCTGAACAAAATCAATAAACATAGCTTGGAAACTTGGCTGACATGATCACCAGCAAAAAAGACCCAAAGCAAATTTGCTACTGGCGACCAGGTCAGGCAAGTTTCTGAGCTTTAAATGAAAGCTAGGAGAGATATTTATGGGCAAACTTCTTTTACCATGTGCTGCTTTTTCTGGCTAGATTGGAGTTCTTTAATAATTGTTTAAAGTTTCAGTTTAGTGTGGAATATGACAATCAGAGATACAATTTAGTGCCAGTTTATACCTTTGCCTCATAGCTTCCCTATAGTATAGGTGTGACTTGTTCAAAGGGTCGCCCATCCTTCAGAGCAGAGTTCTCTCTGAGCTTTCCTAGATGGATGGCCTGAGCTTTATGACTGTTTTTCTCAATGCCTGTGAGAAAAAAAAAGATGACATGAGGTACCTGGTGCTACTTCCCTGATATTTTTGCGTGCTTTTGATATAAAATGATATTGTGGAGCTAGGTGTATTTTTCTGTAAATTTTGTCTTCAGAAGTGGCATCTATAATTTTTCTTTATATTCCCAGCCATTGCAAGATGCCAGTAGCACAGTTACTGGGGTGTTTTATTTGCTTCAATCACCAGCATATTTTCCAATATGCATTGGAATTCAGTTAGCATGTGTTTTCACTTCATTGAAGTCAATGTTGAAAGCAGCTATTTTCCTAACAGTGTGTGTTACATCTCATGCTGGTCAGTCTGAATATAACAATGTCCCAAGATAGCAAGTGATGGACAAATCTAATTGATTAAATTAATGCCTATTGTAGACTGAACAGCTTCAGCTAGAATTATCTCAGAAATTAACTTGACCCAATATGTGAACAGAACAGTTGTTATCAAGAGCACTGGTGATATCTTCCCTTTTACTTCTATTATTAGAACTATAATACAAACTCCCTGTGAGAATGAATAAGGAGACATCTGCCCTCACTGAAGTCAGACAGATTTATTCTTCAATACATACAGTTGTATCAGCCCAGCTGATTCCAGTGCATCTACAAAATCAAACACCATTCTCTAGCTTCCCCCAAGAAACCAGTAGTGAACATTACAGCAGGTTTGCACAATGCTCTTGGCTCACAATTATGCAGTTTGATGTGTAATCTGTTAGTTTATTCTGTACAGGCCAGAATGGAGATTAAGTGCCCAACCTACCTTGAAGATGGTAAAAGCTGAGACTAGTTGTGTCAATAAGCCCCTGAAATTAGGAAAAGCAGCAAAATTGTTTGACTACTGGTTAACAGTTAGATAGATGCCTTCACTCTACCTGATTGGTCATATCCCTGCCTCTTGTCACCCCCACCCTTTCTTTCTTGTTTTAATGAGTTTGAGGCAATTTTATTTTAGTAATAAGGAACTTACTATCACAGCATGAAAGATTTTACTCTTGCAAATCAAATATATAATGGAGTCTATTACTACCAGGCTCTTTAAAAAATTAAAAATCATAAAAATCATAAAAAGCAAACAAATAACAAACAAACCAAAAACAATTCAACAATTTTCCGGTAGTCTGAAGCAAATGAAATTACCATTCTGATTTTTCCTGAACTATGGGTTACCATCTTGCAATATTTACTGTGTTTCTTGGCAATCTCTGTCTCACGATGAAGCTTGAGAAATTAAGTATAGTAACAACATGCTTTTTTGGCTTCCATTTCTTCAGGGTGAAAAAATGGCATATTTGGATTTCTTCTTTTCCATTACTGCAATGTAGCTTCTTTGCTTGCTGCCTGAAGAAAAAGCTAGAGAAGAAAAATTATTATATTTTGGGAGAAAATGTTCATTTCTAGAGGAAATTTACTGTATTCTAAAGATGTTAGTTTAGTATCAATACTTTCATATTTTTCAAAGTGAATAAAGTAGCAACTAATGTGGTCTCCAAGACCATGGCAAGAGGCTAATAAGATTTTTTTCAATTTCTTTTCCTGCTTAGCAAAATAGCTCTTTTACTTTCCTAGTTGGTCTACTCGGTCCTCAACCATTTTACAATTTGATAATAATGTAGGGGCTGATGTCTCAGTGAGAAATCATCCCTAAAAGGGAAAACTGTCAAATGAAAAAACAATAGAGAAATACCACTTGTAGCATTCATTGAGTCGTAACAACAGCTTTTGGGCCCTGTGAATCTTAATCTCATTCCAGGCAAAAATTTATATGAGATCTGGCTTTCAAAATGGGACATTACATTAGGACAGCATTTATGTTGCTATTCAGTGGGGAAAAGGGCAATGAACTAAATGCTGAAGTGGGTCATTCTCAGTATATTGTGTTGCATATTAAATGTTTTAATAAGCTCCTTTACAATAGCATCTCTACTTTCAGAGAGTGCTGTCCATTCCAAGGGAGGCCCTGCCATGTATTTGGTTAAAGCTCTGAAGTATTGGAAGGCTTTCCTCCAAAAAGGAATCTTCATTTTAAGATAACCTTCAAAACCAACAGCAGACTAAGATGTATAAGAGAAACAGAGCACTAAAGATAACAAATTGTGGCAGCTCCTGAGTCTCATTTTTGCCCTTTGAAAACTTAGGTTACCAGAGAGGGAACTTTTTCCCCAAGGCATTTCCTCAATGTTTGCCAAATGTTGCTTCATCAGAGACAAATGGTCAGAGCCACTGAAGAATCCTATTACAGATGCAGATGTTTTTGTTTCTTTTAAATATGTTTCCATGTATAACTGCAATCCTGAAGCTGTAACTGAGATAAAGCATGTGTAAAAGCTTTGCTTATGGAGTTCTCCAACTCAAACTCAGTTTTCCCTCAAGATGCATTAGAAGCAAGATGCTTCCAAGTGTGACAATGGTTGCTTTGCATCATAAGCACTTAATCTAGTTCATGTAAAATACTCCTTCGTTGGCAAGGAAACATGCTTCAAGCATTTCCTTGCACAAAATTCAGCAGGAGTTCAACAAACTGCAGTACAGCTGCTGAAGCAGTCAGCTTGGACTGCTTTGGGTATCTATGTTTCATTTATTCCACTATCCATTCTATTATTTCCTACACTCAAGCTAAAAAGAAAATAGGGTGAACAAACAGAATGAAGGGGGAAGTCAATGACTCTGAAGGAGTCATAGAAGTGATAGGCAAGACAATGTAAAATAAAATTTGGAATTGCATATACTTGAAGCAAATGGAAGCCCATATGTTTATGTTTTACACAGGCCAAGCTTCCCGTCTGATGGTCTCTGTCCTATCTACAGATGAGCTGACTGAAGGTATGAAGTCATTGTATACTACAGGCCTGTTTGCAAAGGTGCTTCAGATACAATTTGTAGATGTAATTGAGTAGTGTATAATTTCTTGATTTTTTTCTTCTGAACACTTCCCTTTTCTTTCTCTATTTTGCCAGTCTTTAGAGCCTCTTTGTTGAGAAGTTTGCCTCTCTACAGGATCCTGACTTTTGTTGCCAGACCATTAAAGCCTACATAGAATCATTGTTACATTGGGAAACACACTTCTATTCTTGCTGCCAATGATATAGTTAAGAAAAACTGTTCTTCCCTGAGTAGACTAGCAACAACAGGGACCAGTGGCAAATTTTAATGAGCCATTACTGAAACACAGTTTGAGAAATGCATAAAATCAGTCTAAGCTTTCTGGTCATAATGATCTGATTCTCTTTTTTCTACAGCAACAGATCATCTGGTAATAGCAGGTGATACCATATTCAAGAGAGAAAGAAAAATGAGTTGAAATCTCTCCCACCAAAGTTTTTTAATATTAAACCAAATTTCCTAGTGTGCAATAGGTTGGTGTTTCCAACATGCAAACAGGAGTCACTTGGCTCAGTAACATCTTACTAAGCAAAACCAGAAAAGCAACAACAATGGAGATGACTGGGATAAATGCTTAATTTATGAAATGTAGTTACTTAATGTACTTACTTTTCCTGTTTCAGAGAAACCCACAAAGGCAGCTGTACTATCCATACACCCCTCTCCAGTCAATGAGTATTTAATCACTAGAGTATGAAGAATGCAATGTCTTTCCCACTTGAAATATTTTAAGCACCAATTCAGCAACTTTAGACTTTTTTGAAGAGAAGCAGATATTATTGCAGCATGTTGTCCCAGGGACTCTTCAGAGGTAAATCTCCAGTTTGGCCATAAGTGGTTTGCTCTGCTTTATAATGAAGGACTGCCAAAACTGTATAAACAAAAAAATTGTCTCTCCTTAACATTTCATTAGGCCCTTTCATTCATCTCTCCTCAACATCCCTGCAAAGCTCTCTGTAGAGCATGGGGGAGGGCTCCACTCCAGATGTCTCTGGAGTAAAGAGCTTTCCCTTCCTTTTTGGCCTCAGGCACTGATCTTAAATAAGGCTACTATTGCCAGATAGTGCTGGAGGTTAATACCGAACATAAAACTTCCCTGAGAGACTATTAAATCAGTGTTGACCTGATTGTAATAACACGTAATATTTCCACAGATTGTAAGCAAGTAAACAAGCTTTGGCAAACACCTTGCATAAATGGACTTTGAAATGGAAAAGACTGTTAAAAAGTCAGAAAGGATACAGAGACTATTTTCTGAAGGGGGGGAAAGAAAAAGTAATTTTTTTGTAGAACAGTACTTCACTGATTTAGAAACTTCTTGTATCACTAATGTGCAATTTCTTGTCTTGGACAGCTCTGCCATAAAATGCTATTGGGAAAGCTTCTTAAAAGCATTAGTGTCATGTCTTGCTGGGATCCACTGGGGAAAATGTACTTCAAAAATCATGTAAGGAACCTGAAAGAACAGAGGAAAGTCTGTCTGGGATTTGGTCCTCTTTTGGATTACACACGTGCCAACAGCTGCTATAATTGAGATATTCCGTGTTAACCTTTTGATCATTCTTCACGAGAAGTACAGGCGGGAAATGGATTGCCTCTTCAGTTAAATTATGATTGGGATAATGTGAACTTCAAAGCAACAATGCTGAAGAACTGGCAGTAGTTCTCCAAGTATATATCCTATAAGTAAATACTTTGCTCCTTTGAAAAGAATCGCTAGTTAGCCTTGAATCCAGTAATGTTGGTAATGTGCCTAGAAATTGCTGATGTGCCAAGGGGGAAGTAACCAACCTGTAATTTTCTGGATTATACATTATCCTTTCAATGGAAATTTGACCTTGCTTAGACAGCTACTTATACCCTAGAGAGCAGTCTTGGTGGCAATTACTCCTGACCACATGGAAATGTGCCTGCCACGTGTGTCTGCTGCAGTCAGAGATCAGCCCAGTTGATCTCTGATCTAGAGCACACACGTACTCTATCCAGTGCTCTCATGTGAACAATCTCTGCCTGGTGCACTTGTGATTCTTTGCTGTGAACAGGCTGTGTATCCACTTTAGGCTGTGAAAGAATTGCTGCATGCCTAAGAGCATACATTATATCTGCATTTCTAAGTATGTTTGTCTGGCCATTTGTGTAAGCTGTAGACCATTAGTTTTAAACCAGTGCTGCTTTCCTCAGACTCCTGTTGGGACACAGAACTGTTGCTGCTCATGTTGCAAAGTAGAGAGTGTTTCAAAATCAGTGTCTTGCTCACGGCATGCTTTTTTTACTTAGTTTTACAAATCCAGGTCTTTAACTGGAGTATCCTTGCTTTACAGTATCTATTGTGAACCAATTGTTTTAAAAGCTATACAAGTTGTGAGAGTCTTATGCAGTAGCTGGTCTTGTGGATATACAAATAATGGTTCTTATTTCTTCAGTGGATATCTAATGTTAAGGGGATTTAACTTCTTCTTGGATGTAGCCTGCAATCATCCAGTCTAATATTCCATTCCAAGCACGTTTAATAATCACACTTCAACATCATTTTTTTAACCTCTTCTCTTTTCAGGTGTTAGTGTCATGATATTTGAGACAATGAGCCTGTCTGGATCTGGTTCAGTTGACATGGGGTCCCTCGGCAGGCAGCTGAGGTTCTGTCTTCCACTAATTGTACCTGGCAGCATGGCAAAGGTTTAAATGTTTGATTTGTATCTTCTGTCATTCTGCCTGACATCACAGAAGCCTCAGGTTTTCAAAGTAGGAGGGCTTTGACCAGGTTGAGCAACCTCAGTTATTTATAGTACACAACTCAGTGGCTTTGGGTTGACACCAGCTTTGGAAAAGAAGTTGTGGTGCACTTCCTTTGCAGCTCTGCCTGGCCTCAGCCAGCTTCCATGAATCCTGTGCTTGGGTGGGCTGGAATGGACTGGTTGCCAGAGGGGATTGATTCTAAACTCAGTCTACTGTCCTGGAAACTCTCTCCTTAAAATTATAGAGGCTCTTTGGAGTGATCCTTTTTGGGAGAAAATGGAGACTTCGTGAATATTATTCCCTTTCCCCTGTACTTCAAATGAAATCTGGTACTTAGTTCATTATTCAAGCCTGTGGCTTGTCCTGCCCTGCAGCTCAGCCACAGTGGACATTCTGTACGTCAGCTATAAACATGTTCTCAGTGATACATGACTTGCCTTTCTTAGCTCTTTTATTGGCAACCACACTTGCTCTTTAGCCTCAAAATGAGGCTAATTTTTCCACTTCTAAAGCCTAATCCTGCTGTTTCTCAGTGAATTTTACAGTCCCCTGAGAGTGTCAGCTGTGATCAGCTGCCCACTGTTTATCCACCCCAGCTGCAGGAACAGCAGAAGACTTCTGCATTCTGCTTGTGAGCCTAATGTCTCTGCAAGCATTACTCACACCAGGAGCAACCTCCCCTTCCTATTATTGCTTCATGACATGGAGCACTCTTTTCTTTTCTTGAGGTAGTTGTGGTAACGGACCCCAGAATTGCTGTTTCCCATAACACAAAATTGCCTCTCAGCTGCATATTTATCTTCCTATGAGGCATGTTGTTTCCACAGAATATTTCCTGGCCCTTGATACATGCATCCTCAGTTTGAGTTCCTCATTTCTACTGGATTTCTCAGCTTTATCCTGTGTGCATATTCCACCTCAGTGGTTCTTGCTGGGAAAAAGAGAAGGTGTATCACAAATTGCATTTAAACAAGCCCAGGGACAGAAGTTAAATACTGTAAGAACAACAGTAATGGATTTAGCCATATGCTCATCCTTTTTCATCCTAGTGGGATTCTGCCTGCTGCTGAAGCAAGAGGGAGAGGGGCTGGGGAAATTCCAGCTGTCATTGAAACATACTTCTCTACTGGTGTAGTTAATAGAAGAGTACCAGGTGGCGTGCAGTACATTGAGCAGATTCATTTTGAAGAGTTCAGCTGAGGCCATCTATTGATTATTTAATAAATCCAATTTTCAAACCTCTGAATTGGGATTAGAGAGCTTCCGATTGCATGAAATACAGCAGGGATGCAGTGTAAACTCACCCCAAAGATCCAGATTTGTTCAAAAGCAGTATATTTAACTTTTATTTTAACTTGTGATACTGTTCCATTAACTCATAATACTGCTGTATTACACTGTTGTATTAGCAAACTGACAGATTAAGCATAGTTTATTCACACAAAACCAGCATAAAAACCACTCTGGGCTGTGTACTCTGGCTAATCTGACAAAACAAGCAAGGCCTGACCCAGATCAAAGCAGTACTTCTGGGTAGTCATGTGTAGCCCTGGGGTTCTTTGCTGGGGACCTGCAGTGACAAGCACACAATGATAAAGCGATCTCGAGCCCTTGGCAGAGCTCTGGGTGCTACTATTCAGTCGGCCTGAGCCATGGCTAATGCCACGAAGGGAAGCTGGGCACCCACAAAAATCTTTGAGGCTATATAAATTAACACCTTTATTCTTCACGATTTGCCAGCAGACTGTTTGGCTCTAGCCTCTGTGGGAGGGTCTCACTTGCTCCTTCCTGTTTCTGTGGTTTTAGCTGCTTCCGCACTTGGAAGACCAATTCACTCCAAGAATGGCTCAAGAATGTTGCTGATCTTTCCCAGACATTATTTGTGAATATATGATGGAACAGATGAGGAGCAGATGAAATTTAAGATGAGATTCTTACATTATCCACAGGTGCTGTGTAAGGTGAAAAGAATGTCAAGACAAGACACAGCAGGTAATGTTGCCTAGGCATTTCCATTTCTCATCCTCACATCACAGAGCTCCATTTTGACTTACTGTGTGATGCTGAATCTGTTCCCAAAAAAAAACAAAAAACCTCCAAACTATATTTTCCCATAGTAAAAATCCCTTGACTATATCCTTTGAGCCAAACCTCAGAGTAGCTCAGTACTCTGAGCAAATTTTTAACCCCCACCCCCCCCAAAAAAAAAGCAGAACAAAACCCTAAAACCTATTACATGTTCAAAGTTTCAGTTTTCCCAATTTAGCAGTCATTATCAAATGTTAGTGAGAGGTGTAATCTGAGTGCCACTGCAGAATGAAAATATAAGCAATGTCCCTGCTTCAGCAACTCCTCTGTTTTATATGTTGGGAACTGATACTGGAATCCACAGCATGTAGCCACCCTATTTTGTAAATCCTACAAGCCCCATAATTTTGGCTATGCATTATAAAGTATTGTCTTTGCAAACCTACTGCTAATTTTCTGGGGTATTTAAACTGATGTGGGCCCTAAGTTGAGAGGGCTTTTGGTGATGTCTCATGCAGTTCAAATGCAGTGGGGCAGTGTCAGAGGGGTCTGCTGGGTGAGTCCCACTGTCTGCAGGAGAAAGGGAGCAACCAAAGGTCAGTAATGGAAAGCTGCCTTAGATCCCAGCTGAGATCTGTCTAACAGAGCCATGTCCTTCTTTTCCTCTAGGCACTCCAAGGAGCAGAAACCTGTCCAGTGGCTCTGAGCATAGGTGGCTCAGAGTTTAGAAAGGATGGCCTTTAACACTGAAAGCTATGTTTACAGTAAGAAAACAATTGTATCAGCCGTGGATATGATTAATCTCATTTAGGGGGAGCTTGTTTCACTTTCCTCCAGCTGTTTTTTGCTTTGAATTCATAATAGCTGTGCCCACTATGAAGCACAGGATGTTTCTGTGTCAGATCTACCAATAGAAAATGCTACAAAGAGCCAGTCTGGGACACAAGTGCCTTATCTGGAAGAAAGAATCCCTGTAAGATGGGCAAAACCTAAATCCTAAGCCCAGCACAGAGGCTGTTTAATTCTCCCCTGAGCTATTTGCTGGTGCTTCATGTTTTCTGCATTCCATGCTGCTGAGAGCAGGGCAGGACTTGAACACCCAGGTTTCCTCTGGCAGCTTCTAAGCCAGAGCAATTTATTAATTTTTTTCAAATTTTGCTTCAGCCATCTAATCTCCACTTATATGTATAAAGGAGTCACCCAGTTTGTTTACCAGACCTGGCCAACAGCTAATGAGGTGAGTAAAAAACGGATCGAAGTGATTCAACTAAAAAGGCCAAAATAATGGTGGAGTTTATCTGGAAGATTCTTTAGTTTCCCTTCTCCACCCACCTGCTTTGTGCTTTTTGAGTCAGGGAGGATGTTCAGACACTCCCTATCTTTGTACTCCCCAACTTTCTGTCTTACACGAGGCTGTCATGTGCTTTTAAAGATCATTAAGTGATTAATTAAGTAATTAAGTGATATGCACTTAATAGCCTCCCGGATAGCTCCAGGGGACAATTTGGAGGACATGGATTCTATCATATTAAAGTACTTAGATCTGTACTATTAAGATGCCTGTCCTGGGCAACAGGCAAAATCAGAGAGCATAAAAAAATGCTGCTCAGAAGAGCTCCACTTAAGCAATTTGTGTCACTACTGGGTTTGTGCAGCTGATCTTTTTACTGCTGTCTGCCTTTTGGCCTTTTGAAGAATTAAATACACTAGGGTACAGTGCAGGGGTGTCTTATATCCTCCTACACTGAAACACTGCCCCAATGCTAGCTGTGTTTTAAAATGTCACCCTGTCTCCAGATCATCTGGTTAAAAAACAAAGAAGAAGAAGAAAAAGAAAAACAAGAACTCTAAGTGTAACAAAGAAATTCAAAGGAATGTTAGTTGATGCAGACTTTAAAGGAAACAGCTCAAAGTGGGATTGTCACTCTTGAAGTTCTCAGTCTGCATCATGCAGCAGAGGGAATTCTGGAGATTTTTGTCTAGGTCACTTGAAAAGATTGACAAAAGGTGATCTTGACATCAGTGGCTCCTGAATTCTGTCTCATGTATGGTGCCTTATTTTATATTGACCACTTAAGCAGCAAAACTACACAGACTGTTCTAGTGGAACACAGAGGAGTAAAGGTGCCTGCTCAGTGGAGCCCAACACACAAAACCTGCCTGGGAACTGAGGGGAGCTCCCAAGCACTGCCCTTGGACCTGCCCTGGGAAAGTGAACTGGTTCTGAAAACTGATTGCACTGACTGCAGCCCAGGTGTTCAGCCATGTCTTGCCAGGTGCCCAGTGTTTACAGCATAAAGAGAACACTCTGCTTTACCCTAAGAAATTACATGAAATATCCTTTGATAAAGTCTTTTGAAAAATTCCATGCAGTATTTCCTTGGTCTTTTGACAGCAAGAGAAACGAGGAATCTTCAGAAGTCCTAACTAAACACGAAAGGTAAAACTGATCAGAAAAAGAGAATGGAGAAAAGCAGATTTTCATAACAAAATCTTTTTCCAAATACTGTGTATTTGTGGCATTTGCACCAATTCCAGGAACTGACATAATAGTGTTTTGATTAGCATTTTGATCAATTAAAGCAACTGATTTATGAAATGGCAGCTACTGGGTAGATGTTGGTAGAAAGGGAAACTCCTTAGTGGTTTAATTTAGATGCTACCAAAGTCACTGCTGTAGAGGTGTGCTTGGAACCCATATTTTCTAAGCATTCCACATCATAAAGTCCTTGTGCTTCCTCAGTATTTACAAATATAGCCTTGTATTTTTTTCCTTATCAGCTTTCTCATAGTTACTTTCTCTGGGACTATTTTCTATTAAACCTTTATTTGTATTATTTACAGGCACCTCTGTGTTATTATTCCCAAGGAGATTTTCCTGTTGACTTCTTTATTTGTAGTAGTTTATATTTTTCTTTCATGGCTGGCTATAGGTTTTCCTGAAATGACATTCCAATTTTAACATTGCCATATAATGTCAGTGTTAAAATGTTTTTAAGAAAGAAATACACTGTGATAATTTAAGGTTCAGAAAAGGAAGAGGAAGCTGTTATAAAGGAAGAGTCTCCTCTGAGGTCAGGCAGGATTCAGCATAGAAAGTTTGCTTCTGGCACCTTCAGTCACCTTGAGCAGCCTGTGATTTCTGAGGGGCCACATTCTTTCAGATCACTTGGGCTCCTTGCCCAGTGAAAATCTCTCCAGTAAGGACAAGGGGAGAGGAATCTAAGAGTTTCCTGCCTAGAAGCTTTCTGAAAAGATTAATTACTCAGTGAAAGAGTCAAGTAATGAGAACTGACATTGCTTTTGTTGTAGGCCATTGGGTCCCTGGATGGTCGTTCCCATTTCCAGGGCTAATCTCTAAAGTAAATAGTTTTTGTTGACTGTCAGTGGTGTGTCACTGTGCAGTGACCTGCATGTGCAAGTGCTCTGAACTGAGATCTCGTGGCCTCTGTCACGTCTGTACAGGGTGTATCTCCTGCTCCCCAATGCCCCCTGCCATCAGTTCCTTTCAGTCTGAAAGGAAGGAGATTGAGCAATTTGTCACCGCTTGTTCAGAAGTGGCCTTTGCTGCTTGATGTCCAAGTCCTTTCTTGCTGGCCTTTCTTCTCTTGCTTTTGAACCTCTTTTTCATTTCTTAAGTGATGCATTGCTGCATCCCTCCCCCTGCCTTTTTCTGCTGTTTTCTGTTCTCTGCTTAACTCCTTCCTTCTTTATAGGTTATGGCTTTACCTGTCTGAGCATGCGCACACACACACAGAGAATTTAAGTAAATAGAAAAATCTACTTTCAACAGACACCTACCTACTTTTTTCTCTATGATTTCAGTGTTGTGGGGTTTACTGTTGGTCCCTGACTAATTAAAATTATCATGACACCAAAGCAGCATGCACATGCCCATCCAATTATTTTTTATTTAGTTTTTTGTATTTGTTATTTCCTTTGTAAGCCATATGAGAGCACCTTCCAAGGGACTGTTTCTTTGAAAACTGTTGGTCAGGGGATGATGTATTAGTAGTGGTTTCCTGTGCAACTGCACCGAGTCTTCCACAAATATAACACTGAGAATACTTAAATTAAAAATCTTCACTTTTATTAGAAAATTTGCCTTGGTCACATGAGAGTTTTCACCTGGTGACAAATTCCCTATTTATATCTATATATATCTACTGGCAGCCTTTAATATGCACCCCAAAATATTTAAAACATCACAAAGGCAGAAGGTGAAGCCACTCAGAAATCTAGTCCTCTGTATCCCACAAAAGTAATTTCTCTGTTCCCACTGTCACACTCTGCAGCACAGCTGTCTTCCCTGGTTGACAAGACAGGACTGCAGTTTGGCTTTGGGAAGGAAACCATGTGCACACACCTGTATTCTGTGTACAGATATGCAAGAATTTATTTTCCATGTGGTTCCCCTGTGATGATTCTTCATGAATTAAAAGGTGCAATGAAGAGATTCTCACTGTGACGAACCCTGCAGTGCTGCAGCTGATGACACGAGACAGAAGGGAACCAAACCTGAGACATATCAGCCTAATCAAGTAGATTGTAATGCAGCACTGTCAGTTTTTGTCCCTGGTCCTTTTAACTACTCAATTTTCTTCTCATAGAATGAGCCAAAGGATATCAGGGAGTGACTGCATGCAGAAGGCATCACAGGGATCCATTCCCTCCTCCTCCAGGCAGCTGGCCAGGAAGCATACCACCTTATCCCAACTGGAGGGGAAACCAGGGATGTTTTCAAAACTAAATACAGGTTCAGCAGTCTCTGGTACACATGAGGAAGCTGGATTTCAAATATCCCAGGCATTATATAAGCTGATATCTTGTGCACACACCTCTGAAAGGTTTAACCTGCTCATCTGGTAACTGAGTGTCTGAATCTGTAGGAAACAAAGCTCTGCCCTCACCTCACAGACCTTGTAACCTCAGTAGGTGATAAGAAAATGAGCAGATGTAAAACCAAAGGTAGCATGCAGCTGAGCTTGAGAGTTTGGAATAAGTGCAAAGGGAATAACCACAGCACAGGGGCAATGAGTTGCTGTCAGCTGTTATGTTTATCAGAAGGTATCAGTAAGTCTTAAGCATAAATTTGAAGTGACTGTACATTTTCTTTACAGGAAGCTTCTCATTTCCAAAAGGAATGTAATAAAAGAGGAAGAAGAAGTAGCGCAGTGTTGGAGAGCACCAGCAGCTGGAAAGTCACCTCTTATCTTCTTGATCAGCTACAAGCAAGCACTGAGCAGTGTGTGCTTTGGTAGAAGAGGGTAATAGCATGGAAAAGATTTGATCCAGTAGAGGTAGATGAGGAATCAAATATGAAAATACTATAGAGGTCATAAGTCAGCAAAATAAATTTTTCTGCAATATGTTAAACAGTTTTCTAGGGAAAGGAAGTAGATGCATTGAAATCAGGAAGAGGAAGCTTCAGGTGTAGAGGTAAAACAATGAAAACTTGAATCAGAGCTTTACCAAAGGAAAAGGACCTGGATTTCTAAGGCAGTCTGCAGGTAGAATGAACATGATTTGTGTTGAACAGGTTGCCTCTTCTCTTGCCAGCTGTGTGCATTAAAGAGAAGACTGCTTTTGCCATTCACAGGTTACTCCTCTTACAAAATTACTGAAAATTTCCGTGCCTGACGTTATTTAGAAAGAGATACAATTAAGGAAATCCAATTATTTCAGTTCCCTCTGTTTTTCTTCCTCTTATTGTTAAAATTAGTTCCTCTGCTAGAATCTGCAAGCTTTTGCAACTTCTGTTTTAATCGTTATTCCCGATGTAACCATTATGTCAGCATAAAAATCCTCTCAGCTTGCACAGTGCTCTTCTATAGTTCTGAAATCCTGTGAGAAGAATTTTGTTCAGGAACCTAAAACTTTAAGGCTATCCAAACTGTGTTTCTGAATTTTTACCTTTTTTTTTTTATGTCACTACTAAAAGCAAAAGCTCACACAACTCTAGGGCGTTCTTTAATTAACCCTCATCTAATTCCCACTCATGTTCACAGAAATATTTCCTTTCATGTCAGTGAACCTGATCTGAGTAAAGTTAAAGCCTTGATAATGCCAATCTTACTTCAGCAATATTAAGGATTGTTGTAATATGAGCCAAAAATGAGCAAAGCAAATCAGGAAGTTTCCTGGTGGTGCAAAACTGGGGGGAGTCACTGATACACCTGAAAGCTGTGCTGCAATTCCATAGAACCTTGAAAAGCCAGAGAGTTGCATGGAGAGAAACTTAATGAGGTTTAAAAAAAGGTAAATGCAGGGTTCTGCATGTGGGGAGGAATAACCCCAAGTCCCAGCACAGTTTGAGGAGTGACCTTCTGGAGAGCAGCTCTGCAGAGAAGCACCAGGGAGTCTTGGTGGGTGACCAGTTGACCATGAGCTGGCAGTGTGTCCTTGTGGCCAGGAGGGCCAGTGGTATTCTGTGTGGCCAGGAGGTTGAGGGAGGTGATCCTGCCCCTCTGCTCAGCCCTGGTGAAGCCCCACCTGCAGTGCTGTGTTCAGTTCTGGGCTCCTTAGGACAAAAATGACAAGGAGCTACTGAAGAAGGTCCAGTGAAAGAACACAAAGATGATTTGGGGTCTGGAGCATCTCTCTTATGAGGAGAGACTGCAGGAGCTGGGCCTGTTCAGTCTGGAGAAGACTGAGAGGGGATCTCATTAATGCACATAAATATCTCAAAACTGGTGCCAAGAGGAGTGCCAGACTCTTTTCGTTGGTCCCCAGTGACAGGGGAAGGAGTAAAGGCCATAAAGTAAAACACAAGAAGTTCCACCTCAACATGAAGTAAAATTTCTTCACACTGAGTGGCAGAGCCCCAGAACAGGCTGCCCAGGGAGGTTGTGGAGTCTCCTTCTCTGGAGACATTCCAGCCACACCTGGGTGAGTTTCTGTGTCACCTCCTGCAGGTGCCTTTACCTTGGCAGGGGGCTTGAACTGGATCATCTCCAGGGGTCCCTTCCAACCCTCACTGTTCTGTGAATGCCTATTTCAATATATTACACAGAAGTTTCCTGCACAGCAGACATTAGCGAGGATTTTCCAAGTACAGTTTTCCAATCTTTATTTAACATAAGCCTTAGATATGTGATATGTAACCTACGATGAAAGAAACAACCCCTCTGGTTTGAAAGGACAGAGAAGCTGACAGCACATGCCACGCCAGAGGGAGATGATTAGCCAGAGGAACTGTAAGCACCTGGAGCCAGTTGTCCCAGTTGTCTTTTCTGGAGGAGCCAGTGCCCAAGAGGAGTCAACACTCAAGTTATCCTAGGGAAAAAAGGTAAGATGCCTTTGGCTTTGTTTTGGTTTACTGGTTTGTTTCCTTAACAAGATGAGAACAGAAGTCAACTTTGAGCCATGAATTTAAAAAAAAAAAAAAAAAAGAATATTTTGTATTGTTTTTCACTCTCAGTTTTCACTCTCAGGTAGAAAGGAAATTGTTCAGATTCTGCTGATGTTTTTGTTACTGGAAAGCATAGATGTGGCAACCCAGTGGCTACCAAGCTAACCTAGGGAAGGGACAAGATAGTATAAGACAATATCGCTACTCTAATTGCTATAGGCTCTTCAGATTGAGGATCCAAATTATAATGTTATAGCAGTATTTATAAAAATATTCTGTATTTTCCATCAATCTGGCACATGGGGCTATGGAGATAAAGGTGACGTAGGAGGGTGTGTCTTTAAGCTATGGGGTGAAATTTCTCTTTTTCCTTCAGCAACAATACAATGAGGAAGGTGGGTAAAGCTGAGGCTGTGATTCTGCAGTTTTTCTGCACTGACAAGCACAGGCTGCTGCCAAAGACGCAGAGCAGCACATTTTGACAGCAGGCTGTCCTTATATTTAGAGTCATGGAATTACACAATAGCCTCAGTTGAAAGGGACCCACAATGATCATCAAAGTCCATCTCCAGGCCCTGCATAGGATTCCACCCTGTGCCTGAGAGTGTTGTCCAAATGCTCCTTGAACTCTGTCAGGTTGGTGCTGTGACGACTTCCCTGAAGCCCTATTCCCCAGCGTGAAGAAACTTTTTCTGATATCCAAACTAAACCTCCCCAGACACAACTTCAGGCCATTCCCTCAGGCCCTGTGACTGTCACCACAGAGAAGAGAACAGTCCCTGCCCCTCCTCTTCCCCATAAGTTGCAGACTGCAATGAGTTCACCCCCCATAATTAATTCTGTTACTTTAGGCTTACTTATTGATAGGATGGGGTATTACTCTGGCTTGCACATAAAAAGCAGCAAAACCCACAAAGGTAACATATAACTCCCAAAGTACATAGGCAATCTTATCTTACCTGCTACACTCAATTTTTGCATAAATTTGATGATGAACATCAGCCATCACAATGCTTTGGAGAGCACTGAGTGCCTGGACATGGTAGTACTACGTGCCACCATTTCTGCTGTGCTCGGGCAGTGGGACCCAGTCAAGTGACAAGTTCCAGGCTTTCTCCCTTTCTTAATATGAATGTTCTGTCTGCAGGAAATAAGGATGAAGAACTTCAGCTCTAATCACTACTGATGGTTCCAAATCTTCCTGTCACTGTGCTAACTCCAAAGATCACATCTTCATGAGCATGATGCTGCCAGTTCAGACAGATGCACAGACTTCAGGAGAGGTACCGAAACCAATTATTCTGTAATTAGCAAAGGAGAGGTACTAATCCAGACAAACCATCCAAAATCATTCCAGATTACTTTTATGCACTGCCTTGCATGAGTTTTTTGTTCACTTGTAAGTAATTCAGTAAATTTAAATCAAACTTAAGAAAACATTTGTTCTTCTCATCCACACTTACAGTTTCTTTTCTTTCTTGGAACAGTCACTTTCAGAAATTTTCAGATAACTGGTTTCCTTCTAATTATCTACACACCCTGCCCTTTCACTCTGCATGGCCAGAGCTCTTTGATGGTCGTCAGTTGACCAGCTTCTTCAGGCAATGCCTGAAGTGAAGTCTCCAGTTTATGTGCTTTTTTGTAAACAGCCTCTCAACATACAAAACATCCAGAGACTGCAAAGGATAGACGCTATTGCTATTAAAAACTTTTTCCATCTATAAACCAGAATAAAATTGTTTTGACCCCTTTAAAAATTTTCTTTAGTGATGATGCCTGAAGGGGCACTGATAGCAGTCCAGCTCCCATGGTRGTRCCCAAYCTCCCTGATCTCTGCTGCCTCCTGTCCCCATCCTCTGTTAATTTGTGTTTTATAAAAGATGTGGCACAGAGATTAAACGTGTGCAGAGACTAGCAGAGTACAGCTTTGATCTTTGACCAGCTCTTATTATCAAACTCATCAATAGTAACATGGAGTTCCTGGAGCAGTTTTGTGTTCAATACTGTTCACAGGGAGAATTAGCACACAATTTCTCCAGTGTCTGAAGAAAGATGATGTTCAGCTGGTGCACAGATAGCATTCCTCTCTTTTTCCTGCCTACCTACTGCCATGAAACATGCAGAAAGATAGCATACAAGAGACCTTTTGTGTGAATTGTAGCTAGTCAGAGGTACAGAATAATGAAGGCAGCAACTGAGAAATACCACAGCCATGACTTATGTTTTACTTCCAGATCTTCTAGGCTAAAAATGGGCTACTTTATTTCCAGTTAAGGAAAAACAAAACTGGGATGATACCATTGCAAGGGGTGTGCAAAGTAAGGCTGTCTCACTAGGCTGTAGACAGTAACACATCATTCTGCTCACAGATGGAAATGTAGAAAAGCAGACATGTACAAAGCCTTATCTTCCTTAAGTGTGAATTCAAGACATTTTTACTTTGCTTCTTCATGTTAAGTCAGATCTGTGTTTCTGGAATTACAGTGCTTCATATGAAATCTGAAGGTATCTATAGCCAAGACTGTGAAGAGGATACCCCAGATAACCATCCTCATGAAAATCTATTTCAGTCTTTAATTAAAGTCACTCTTCTCCTGAGCTTTCTTGGGAGAAAAATCTAGAGGAAGTAAAATGGGATCTTACTGACTCCACTTTTCCCCTATCTTCTCAGAAATAGTTCCATTAAAAGGTAATCTTTGCAGCAATTTAAAACCTGGATTTAGAGGGTGCTGAAAGATTTGTTTTTTCTCCATGAGAATGTGTTTCAGGTTTCACATGCAGAAATGGGAGAAAAAGGTCACTCTGGCTCACAGTCTGCAATGTTAATCGAGCAAATGCTGGGGACATAGGCCAGTGTTTTGTGGTTTCTGGCTGTTTAACTGCCAAGGGAATAATCAATCAAGTAAATAATAATAGATTATTTTTATCTTTCTTAGACAGATTTGGTTTTGTTAGCATCTACACAGGAAACATCTGAGCACAACCTTTCCTTGAGAGTGTGACAGCCATTGATTTACATGTTCTGTGCCATGGGTGGGAGAAAATTCCCCATTTGTCACCACCACTGCAACACTTCCATGGATAGAGCAGCTGCATCTCTAGCACCTCTACAGCACTTGCACTTTGAGCAACAGCAGCCAGCAGCACTGTAACATAAATGTGTCCAAAATAATACTTCAATTTAATTACCTATAAAACCGTATTCCATAAAAGAGGAGGAAGAAAAGGCCATTACTTTCTTTAAATAGATTGAATTTCAGTAATAATCCTGAAAATTCCTTTACCTTTGATTTAACAAATGCAGGAAGGGCCTGGGTAGTCCCTAAATCAGCTGTGCACTGGTAGAAGGAACTTGGTACAGCAGCAGAGATTTAGTGCTCTAATTAAAAAGTCTCATGCTATTGGAATTTTCCATTATGAGAACAGAATGTTTATCTGCCTCACAATTATGATGCTATCTTGACTTGTCTCATATATCACAGATATTTAGAAATTAATTTTGGGGGAATTTAGAATGTGTTCTTCACAACACTCTCTTAGGAAGGTTGCAAAAAAATGTGTTGTTCATTTAAAGGACTTAAAACTTGTTTCCAGTGCTTCTATATTGCATTCTGATACTGGGCCTTTTCTTTTTATTATTTTCACATCAGGAAAAAGAAAAAAATTAAAATAAAAAGAGAAAATAAAAGAAAAAAGAAAAATCTGTGCTTCTCATCTTCTTATGGTGCAGTTCTGTAGGAGCTTTTAAAACTTTTCTTATGCCAGAAATTCTTCCAATTTTCTGGGTGTGTAAGGCATTGTATCACTGCCTATAATTCTTCTGAGCAACCTATTCCAGGTTAGTTTCCATTTCAAAAGAACTTGCTCCATTTGAAAGCACAGTTTCTTTTGCTCCTTTCTAAATATTTCATGGAGGTCATGTTTCTAAATTATGCAGGAAAGACTCCACAAAAAAAGAAAAGAAAAAGTAGATTCTATCAGTAATCAAAGCCATAGAAATGGTATTGTCTGCTAAGTGGTATCTGGGCATGTTCCTCTTTAATATAAAGGCAAGAAGGTAATGCAGTCCCAAGTATTTAGGAAGTCCTGTGAAGAACAACAGCAGAACTGAAGAATTGGGAAGATATTTGATGATTGTGTTTTCAGTTGCAATCCCAGCACAAAATTCTTGCTGCATATCTTTTTTTCAACTTCTGTTATATATACTGTGAACATATACAGACATATGCAGGCTAGGCAGTAATTGGTGCCGAGTGATTGGCAATAATGAACAGTGTGCTGAATGTTGAGACAAACTCTGAAAACAAACACTTCTGAAGCAGACACTGCTTTTTGTAAGGTTCATTTCACAGTTCACTTCAGCTGGACTCACCTTTTTCATATCTCCTGTGTGGCTGTACCTGAATGGCAGCACTTGGTTGTGGTGCTGTGCTCACAGGATGTGTGCACATCCAGTCCCACCCCACCTTGGATCAGCACAGAGCATGTGGAGTTACACTTAAGTTCCTGGTGCAGGACTTGTGGCAAAGTTATGATTTGAGAATAAATCTGCTGATACTTTCAGTCTGAAATAACTTTATCTGCATTTGCAACTTCACAAGGAAATAGTAGCTGGTTTTTTTTTTTAAACGTGAACATTTAATATTAATGTTAATATTTCCCTGCATTTTTTCCTGTTTTTTCTTTTTTTTGTTAAATAGATGCAATTTCTTTTTTATCTGTTCTGAATTTTCTGTTTGGAAGAAACAATTTCCACTTGCTGCCACTGAATTGTTCATTGGGCTCGTTATCGCCAATGAGATGAGCAGTGGCATGAAATTATTAAACTTACTTTCTGCTGGTAAGTGGGGAATATTTCCACCCTATTCCTTGTGATCTGACCTTTGGCTAAACACATTTCTCTTGGCTACTTGGATGGTATTTCTTCCACTGGATGCAGTGTGTTGCTTTATCCTGGATGAGACAGTAATTCCTGCAGCATTTCAAAATTGTGTTTGCAAGAAAGAAAATGTGATCTTTTATACTGCTGAATGATGGCAATTTTTTGTCTGCACAAATCCTTATTAGATGACAACAAAATCTGATTATTATGCCTATGAGAATTAATTTCCATAATGAAATTTCATTATTAATATTTTAAATGAATTTGTGTTGCTCTGTTTATATAATGTAGTGTTTAATCACATAAGAATCTAAATCAGAGCTTTCTGGTGCAACCCACTACATAAGAATAACTCTTGGGAGATTTCACAGAGAATCAGGAGTTAATTTACAATGAAATGAAGAGGAATAATGATTTTATTATAAGATTTTCCTTAGTTAATAGTAAAAAATCCAAGATTATAAAAAAGGGGAAAAAAAATCCAAAAAACTCCCAAAGTGAAAAAAGCTGCCTATCAAAGTGAAAAGTGGCCTAGTTGCAGTGTGGTATGGGCTTGATTTACTGGAATCCAGACAATGTCTGTGGGTAACTGTGGGAGTTTTCCTAAGGAAATTTTTTCTTCTTTTATTTTTAGGTCATTTGAATGCTTACAGATGTGGCCGCCCTGTAGACCAAAATATGGGGAAAATGCTGAAAAATGGGAACCAGCAGCACAGGCTTACTCACACCATCCTCACAGCATTGCCCATTCGGATTTGGTCAGAGGGAACAAAAAGGGAAATATTGTTCCTTGTCCTGCCAGAGGTAGGTTTTTAGAAACCTCTTGCTCCTTCTCTCTGTCCAATTTTTGCAATTAGTTTTATATAAGTAAAAACAGTCTTAGTACAGTAACCCCCTAACTCTAGACAATTAAGTAATTTTTCTTTTCTTGCTTTCTCACTCTCACCTCTCTCACTCTATTTAATATTTTTCTTGGTTTTCAGTGGAAAAACTTGCCTGTCAGGTACAACAGAACATGTGGGCTCAAGTCCCTTTGTTGCAGGGAAGGGAGCATTAAACAAGGGTCTCCCTCACTTTTTCTTTGGCTCTCTGTCCTGTTGGTCTCACCAGGCACCATGCAGCTGACAATTTACAGGGTCTGGTTTTCTCACCTACTGGGAAATCACCGTCAGATCACAATGATAAATGGGGTATTTAATCTTGAGAAAGTTAATTTTTGCAGCTAGACTTTGTTACCAAATTCTTTTCCTATTACAGTGATTAAGGGCTGGCCAAGAACAACTGTCTCCCGCTGAGGGGTTTAAGTGCATGACCAACATGATCATTTTTGCAGTCAAAGCAAATAACTCCATTTAATTTTCAGAGAAATAATGTGTAAATTTATGCCTGTTTTAAAGTGAATTGGTTTATATTGAAATAAAACCAGCAAATATATTGCTCCCCTGGATACAACATCATTTTCCCTCTTAGTACAAGATGAATGCAAAGAAGTGAATGGGACGTGAGCTGCTAATGCATCACTTAGTTTCCAGCAGTGCCTTAAATGATAAGGATTTAGTCTTGCAAGACACCGTAAAGCTGAGTGAAAATTTTCAGTGAAAAGGGGAAAAGAGAGGAAACTGCAACACAAATACATAATTCCTGTGTTTGGACAAATTCATAATTGATAAATGTGAGGATTCCTCACAGGTACAATATGACCTAAAGTTACCATATAGGAAATTTTGATTTGTCAGGGCCTCATGAGAAAACAGGTGGAGACTCTTTTCCAAACCCAAGTAAGGAAAGGCAAACCTACTGGGGTAGGAGAATCCTGCTTTGAATACCTCAGTAACTCTGCTTGCTGATGAGGTGTGCATTTATTGGCAGCTATTGTTGCTGTGCTGCTTCCCCCCTTTCCCAACCTCCCCACACCAGATCTTCCCATTTTTTCTTCAATTAGCTCTCCTCTTTGCTAGTCTTCTTCTGACACATAGGAGAACTAAACAAGGCTTTCCAGCCTGATAGTAAGATCAAAATCTGTAAAATAAAATGGAAGGTGGGGAAGAAAAACTTTGAACAATAAAGAAAGAACAAATAATTTTGATTAAGATCATGATAATGTGTCCTCAATTGTCACAGCAGTCTGGCCACCAAACTATTAAAAGTGGGGGTTGGGGGGAATCCACCCTAGCATCTCTCATTTTATTAAAACACTGTCATTTTTAAGTGCTGCCATAAATTTACCCACTAGATCCATAAATCCAGACTTTGTGCCCAAGTCTAATTGCAGATCAGAAGGTGCTGTGTCCACGTAGGTTTTCATGGATTCACTTCACAATAATTAATGTATAAAGGCTCTTTTGTGTAGACCAAGCCAAAGATAATACAAAGAAAGCAGCAGTAAAAGAAAGCAGCTGCAGAACAACAGAGTATCAGTAAGCCTGGATTTCGTGTGCTGCCATTAAACTTTTTCACTTTAATTCACTTTCTTTAGTGGGTCTGTGGTGATGTTGAGCTGATAGGTAGGAGGAGGTGTATAGATATGAGTAATTTGTGAAGCCCACTGCATCTGGGATGTGTTAGAAGCTCATGAGCTCTTCTGCCTGGAGCCCAAGAAAGCTGTTTGTAGCATAAGTCAGGCAATATTAGGAAAAACAAACAGTAAGAATTGATGTAAGTTATCCTGTTGTGATTTTTTTCTTCTTTTATTGAAAAGTTTTGAATTCAGAAAGAGAAAAGTTGTCCAGTAAAATTGATAAAGTAATTCTTTCAAGTGTTTATGGTGCCTTCTGAGACAAACACATCCTGTTGGTGTCTTTTTGTAACTTACTGAGTCTCCACTGCACATGGAAAGGATGAGCTGTAGGAAGTCACCTTTGACCATCTCTGAAATGGAACTTCACTGGACAGCTCAGATAACCTCTCTGTACTCCTCCCAGGCTGTTTATCCTTGTTTCAACCACCAAACTTTTCTTTGCAGTCCTGCTATGGCTAGCTGTTAATTACAAGAGGATTTTAGATGTTCTTTTTACTGTACTTTGGAAGGGATTTTTAAATTAAAATCACTCTAAATTGAAAATCAGTGATCCTTGCTTCAATATAAAGGAAGTTAGATAAAATGATAATGAAATTTACTTTTAAATAATGTAGGCCTGAGATAGAAGGAGTTTGTTAATGGAAAATAAAATAACAGGAAGGTCAAAAGGTCAGGAGTTAAAAATGTAAGAGAAAATAATCATACAAGGATCACAAAACACACAATTGACCTCTGACAGACATTCAGTATTCAGAAATACATGGATTATCTTAATTTACTAAACACTTAAAAGGGATATAAATCCTCAGGTTTCAGGTGAATGGAATTAAGAATAGCAACTTTCTGTACATAAAGCTATCATTTCTTCATTGTCTATAAGGTAATATCTTGGGATATTGCAGGAGCAGGTTGCTGAGGCTGATTCTGGCTGGTGGGTCATGTTATATTTCTGCAGGGCAAGTGACCACAAGGTGAAGTAGATGTGGTGTGATTTCCCCCTTCTAGAAACTGCACTCCTTTTAGGAAGTCTCTGGGTCCCTGCTGTCTCCTAAGATGCCCTAGTTCAGCTGCTGGAAAGGAGACACATCCCAGGTGACCCATTAGCAAAGAGAGCAGCTGGGAAGCACATGCAGAAGAAAATAGGATCCCACAGGCCTTTTCCTGCTTTATTGTGCTTTGTTCGGGATTCTCATCAAAGGTAGTTTTCCTTTTAAGATGATTTCTTGTTTCAATTCAGTCATCTTTATGAAAATGCTAATAACCTTTCCATAGCAAGAAAATGGGATTTTTTTTTAAGTTTTGGCCAACAATCCAATTTTTTTTCCAGCCTCATTCCAGCAAAGTCTTCTGAAGTCCCCAAGTGCACAGACAAGATAGATTGCAGTAAACTTTGTAAGAGCAGATTCTCATTTGAGCGGAGTCACAGGCAATACATTTTTATGCCTATACAGCAGCCAAAGGCTCTGATGTGGTAATTTTCACCTCCTTTACTTCCGTTTCTCCTCCTTCCTTTGTATTCACCTCGGTGTATTTACATCTAGAGACACATGGCTGTGTATCTGCATTCATAACCCAGAGCTGAAAGGACCTGTGCTACACCCATCAGAGAAAACACCAAAAAACCCCAAACCAAAAAACAAAAACAACAAAAAAAGCCCTGAAGTTTATATGTGCAATTTTAACAACAACAAAAAAAAATTAGAATTTTGATATTCATCCTGCTCAAAGAAAAATGATTAAAACACAAATGGCCTAATGTCAGTGTAGGCACTGCAATCAAAACAGGGAACTCTGTAATTCAATCACAGCTATGAGGCACACATAAAAAAAATTTCATCACAACTAAGAATGAAAATATTGAAAAATGTGGTTTAGTTTTCTAATACCTCCTGTAATACAGAAGCCCTGGAATGCACATCCAAGACTGGGAACTGGGATGTGGGAATTAGCTAAAGAGAGAATGGCAGTGAAGATTCTTTAATTCAAAAAGCTGAGTGCTCAAATGCCACAAACCCCACTAAAAAAGTACTACAAAAGATGATGCAAACAAACTGCCAGCCACACAATTATTCTCCCAGCAGGCTCATCAGACAATTCCCAGCATGCCCTCCTGCCTCTTCTGGGAATGTTTTTGACTAAATCTAACAGAATGATGATTGCAGTCACCTCCTTTTGCTGTCACTTGGGATACAAATTGACTGCAGTGTCAAGTCCTTGAAGGAACTGATGGTTCTCACCAGCAGTGTTTGACTGTCAGATGCAAAACACTTGGCAGACACACAAGCATGTTGAAAGCCATTGGAAAAACATACTTTTTTTTTTTTTTTCCCCAAGACTGAGAAATCGTTAGGGAGGAAGCATGCTAATATATGCACTTTGGATACATTTCTTTTTAAGAGAAGAGAGGAGTTTTTCCTATCACTTTCAGGTTATTTTAGGAAAAAGTACAACTGGTCTTGGAAACTTTACAAGCAAACCATTCCATTCACTCTTCCTTAGCATAGGCACTGTCTGTGCCCTTATTAGGAATAAGCAGTTTGAGCAAAACTAACTTCAGAAGCTGGTCATAGCACTTGTTTCATTCCTAGTCATAAATATTCGTTTAAAGAATTTGCTTCCAAAAATTGACCTCGATATCAAAGCTTGATATGTTTTGAGCCTGTCCATCTTGGGAGGTTCTACTAATGTTGGATAGGCACCAAAATGCATTTCTCCCTCTACAGATGTGGAGCTGAAGCAGTACCTGGAACATAAGTCAAAATGGCCCTGTTGAAATCTGGGAATAAACCCCTCCATGTGAGTACTGCTGTGTGTGCCAACACAATTTTGTGGGAGAGATAAGTTATGAATCTTACGGTGTTTCTGGTTGCTTCACAAATTCCTGTCCTTTAAGGTGGGAAATGGCCATTCCACTCTCTCTCTCTCCTGGCTGTCTCACATGGGTCACACTATCTCTTCACCAGTGCAGCAAGGCATGTAACTCGTGAGTTAGGAATAAGGACAAAATAAATCAGCCAGAATGAAAGCCCTGAGGTGTTCCTTCTGCTGCATCCTCAGAGGACAGTAGGAGTTTTTTGACTGCCCATTTAACATTGGCAATGAGCTCACTCTTCCTCCAGCTCAGGTTTGGCTGCCCTGTTTTAGGTAGTCCTAGGAAGGTAGAGAGCACTGCTCCTACCAATTGTTGCTTGTGAAAAGGTTATGAAGGTGAAAATGTTATCTTTAAACCCTCTTTATATTTCTGAATCCTCATAAAGCAAGCATTTTAATTTTGTTCTGTATTTTTTTACTTGACTCTACATGGTTTACAAGCTTAGGAGAACTAAAAGATCTTTTCTGCCTTTGGAGAAAGCTGTCCTCATTGGTGACTATTCAAAATGTTTGACTTATTCAAAACATATTATTTTCATGTCTAAGTGGATAGATCAGTTTCAGTGTGTGAAAGAGAAAGTCTGCTCTCATCTGTCATTGAGTTTATGGAAGTGCATATTCTTGGATCAGGCTCCTCTTTTTTTAAAGGTATGTACCCACAGACTTCACCACCTCAAGTTACAGAATCAAAACTGTTGAAATGGTTTGTCATGGGTTTTACAGTCTTTAAGGGTAATATGTTGGATAATCACAAAAACACAGAATATTCTCTGTTGTAAGGAACCCACAAAGATCTTCAAATTGAATTCTTCAGTGAATGGCAATACAGGGATTATAATGGGTGATTTTCTCCAGATTTCATTGTAAATAAAGTTAACATCGTAATTCAGAATATTCTTCCTTTACAATACCTCAAGAACTGCAAATAGAAATATGATCCCCGGTCTTTGTGAAGCTGAACTTCACATAGTGAGATAGCTGGCAATATCCTGCATCTTGTAGAAATACTCTCCTTCAGCCCTCAAGAAATCTTTCTCCTTTGTCTGGCCTGTTCCACCACTTTCTCCTGGTCACATTTCCTGTGTAAAGGCTGCTTCTGTTGCGTCTCATTCAGAATCTCACAGAGCCAGCCCTGAAAATAGACTAATTTGAACATAGGGCTGCAATGCTTCCCACAGGTTACATTGGTGATAAAGGGTGCCTGAGAACAAGTCCTTACCACCTTCCTCTTATTTTCAGGGGCCCAGCCCCGCTCCATCTCTGCTGTCTGCTGCTGAAGGCAGAGCCCATCCCTCCATCTTCCCAGTCCAGCAGTCATTCACTCAGGTCCCGAAGGCACTGACCCACTGTTTTATCTGAAAACTTCTAGTTGAAGATGTGGTCTGAGAAAAAAGAGCATTCCTTTCCTTAGGGGTATGTATTTCCCCCTGCACATCTCATCGCAGCCTGATCTGTTTAAACATCAAAAGTACTTGTGTAAATATATACAACGAGGCTAAGTGATTAGAATAATCTAATGCAAATTTCAAAGATGCTGAGGAGATCTGAGAAATCAACACTGTCATAAGTTTCATTTCCACAGCATGAGTGGAAATAATATTAGTAAAATACAGTTTGTACTTCAAAGAAAAGCAGTGTTGAAATGCTAATAAGTGAGAGGATTGCTGGAAGGTGGGGAGGGGAACATGGCAGGTGCAGGGTAAGCTCTTTCTCCAGCTGCAGATGCATTTTATTTGTTCATAAATGCCTTAGAAATGTAATAACCTCTCTGTGAGCAATGAGGCATTATTTTCCATTAACTTTTTGCCATATACTTTTTTCATGCATCCTCATTTGTCTCCTGGGCCTGACTTTGACTCCACAGGCCAGCACTGCCTGGGGCATGGCCCTGGCCACTCTTGGCAGCACCGGCGACAGCCTCCACAAGGACTGAAAATAAGAGCCATATAAACACCCCCCAGGGAAGGAAAGCCGCCTCAAAGGCAGCACCCAGCCTCAGCCACCCCTTTCCCAGAGGCAAGGATGCTTCTCTCTTAGACCCAAGAGAACCCAGCAGGAAAGCAGAACATGGTGCACAGATGACTCAGGCAAGAAAATGCAGTGGAGGCGTAGCCCCTACAGGTGCCACCAGTCTGATATCTGCAGTTTTGTCCCCATCACATCCCAAAATGGCACTGTGTCAACCTGCTGAAGGGAGTCTAGGTGTGAGGGCATCATGTCTCCTGTCTGATCTAAACATCCACTTCAAACTCTGCGAAGGCTGCACAGCTTTGCCTGCCAGCAGCCAGCTCATAAAAAGCTCCTGGGCTCTGGAGCTGACAAAGCAGAAGCAGCCCCCTTCCCTTGACTGGAAGTGGCCCATCTGGTCCCTGAGCTGAGTCTTTCACCTCTTTTCCTTCCTGTTTATCCACTGAGTCCTAGTGCAGCTCTACTGCTCAAAGTGCTCATTTCCTCCATGGCCAATACTTGCACTGAAAGTGCAGTGGGCAGCTCCCCAGGGAGCTGATGGAGAGGTGGCACATCAGGGCTAGAATATGTCTTGTTTCCTCAATTCTGAGGACAGGCATTTTCATGAGGAAAAAAAAAAAAAAAAAAAAAGGAACATTTTTAGATCAATAAGAGGTGAACAGTTCAGAAATAAAAGCCTTTCCTTCAGAAATGCAAATCATTTGGATTGCTGTAACATCTCCAGGGCTCTAATGATCTAAAGCGCTGCCTTTTTTGCTGTCTGCAAAGCAGCCATAGCTTGACCTGTGAAGGACAATTTCATTTCAAGTGACCTAGGGAAGCAATAAAAATGAAAAGACAATATGGAAAGAAATATCTATTTGAACACTCATGGCACTATTTTTATTTGCATCATAGAGATCATCGACCAGTTCTGTGTAGTTTCCAAATTGTAATGTTCCACTGTAGCAAATGTGCTGTTTAAGGTCAATCATAAAACAGCTACAAGTACAATTTAAGCTTTCGCAATTGCAGGCAAAACAAGAAAAAAGGTTCTTTGTATTCCATCTGGAATTCTACTCACTCTATACACAGTGTTAATAAAATACAGCTGCAGCTCGAGCCAGGGGTAATCAGAAGTCATTACCATCAGAAGCTGTTCAGTGGCCTGTGTGACTTGTATTTTGTTGGTCTTAGCTCAGTGCCCATTAGACAGACATCTACGTTGCAGGCAGAGCCATTGTGCCATTGGCAAGCACCACTGTGACACATATTCTCACTGAAGTCCCTTTCAGAAATGAAGTCCCTTTCAGGCGGTGTGTCTTACGTGGAGTGAGGTGATACTTCTTCCCCTTCTGAACATCCAGAACCAGTCCCACGTGTGTCTACAGCCAGAGGCATTGCTGCAACAAGAGATGATGCTGTGTGTCTGTAAAACATCTCTGAGTGTACAACATGCAGCACAGACAGCCAGGGCTTTGCTAACTAACTGATCCCTGATCAATTAGAAGAAAAAATTGGTAAGCGCATGACTTTTCTCTGCCCTGTAACATTTCCCTAACCTGCCTGTGGTTTTTTTTTTTCTTGTGATATTGCCACATTCAGAGCATAATCCTGAGGCAGGAGCTCCTTATCCCCTTTTCTGATTTGTCCTGCTTTCTCTAAACCAGCACTTCTTTTGGCATGGGAGAGACATCATTTTCCATCCCTCTGTTGCAGGATCATCCTTTCTGAGGCACACAGGGAGGTGCTGCCAGCAGAGCATGCTGTAGCCCAGCTTTCAAGCCTCACTGGATCCATATGCTTCCAATGAGCAGGGTGATTTTTCCCCTGGTTTCTGCATGGCTATGACTTGTAGCTATCTCATCCATACAACCATGGCCATATGCTCTTGGGTACCAGCAGGAGCAAAGAAAAATTCCAATCTTCAGGGAGCTGTGTCCATCATTATCCCAGCTGCCACCACAACAGGACAGGGCTGGGGACTCTCCAGTTCTCCTGTTGAGACTCTGCTCTTCTGTGACATGACATTTTCCACTCAGATTTGTCATACACCTCCCAGGCTGGAAATCGTATTTTGAGTCATTAAATCCCCCAGTGCTATCTCCAGTAATATGTCTCATAGAAAAATGTCTGGAAGGCCTTTTTTGCTGTGAAAATACAGTAATAAAGTTGGGGTTTAAGGCTGTAAGGATCTAGAAATATGTATTCATTCATTGAGATGGTTTAAAAAGAGTACAAAGCTAAGCAAGTAAAAATAAAGTAGGTCTGATTTATACAGTAATACAGTAAAAGGGCTGTGCAGGAAAAAAAGCAAACAATCATTTTATGTATGTTTATGCACATTAACTTTCTAAGTGATTATACAGTCTCTAACATCTAGATTTTCATGGGGTTTTGTAATGCTTCAAAGGAATATAGCTGCAAATAGACAAGTATAAGTTTAATTTCCTTCATTTCAGTAACAGCAAATGCATATTTTTTCTTTCAGATGCTGCCTCTTCTGTCAGTAGTACTTAGATTTTTGTCTGCTTTTCTGCTGATAGAATTCCACTGATGTCAACTATAGCAAACTTTCATGCTTGCTAAATTTGTGAACAAGAAAGGAATAAGAGCCACACTAAACAAAAGTCAATCATCAAGGAGTAAGTGAGGGATTTAGCCTGCTCCAAGAAAAGGTAAGTGAAAGGGCCTTTATATAACTCTTCCTCCATGCTCAAATGTAATACATGGATGGTGTTATTTAAATCAAATCTTATTTTTTGCCTTCTTTTTTCCTTGTGTGCTCTCAGAGGTAATTCTATTGAAAAGGCTAAAGCTACTGACATTTTGGTGTTGTGAAAGAGTGAGAATGTAAGCCAGAAATTAATGGGAGTGGATCCTTAAGTATATGATCCATTAAGTTGTGTTACAGCCCTGAGAAATGAAGCATAGAGTATTTCCTTAAAATCAATGTCCCACAGGGGTGAAAGCAAGACTAGGATCTTTCAATGCAACATCTCAGTAAGTACCTAGGTATAAATATAAAATACCTCTGGTTTACTGAAAGGGACTGTCCTGAAAAAGTTGCAGTGCAGCTGAAGACAACCCAGGGCCTCTAATCCCAGTCTGGATGTCTCCAGGCTGGTGTTCCCAATGCTCTGTACCTGCCAGTGGCAGCTCACTGAAGGGTAGGAATAGGACCTCAGGACCTCCCATGCCTGGCCTGAGGTGGATCTGAACTGATGTTCTCGGGGCTGGTCAGCTGCAGGAGAATTCTTTTCAAAAGGATGAAATAAAGAAAATTACTCTCCAGGGGAGTTCTTTACATTGCATACCTGAACCTTAAATACAGAGAGAAGCCAGGCATTGAAAGAGTGCCAGCTTCAAAAACTTGTTGGCACTGACAGATGTGGCTGATCAATGGTGTTTTGTTGCTACAAGGGGAGCTTCAACTGAAGCTGTTTCCCCTTGGTCTGCTGCCAGGGACAGCAGCAGAGGTCTTTGAGGAGCTAAGGAAGGAAAAGGAGTCTGGAGGAATTCCTTTGTGGCAGTGACTACAGACCAAGAGAAATCACTCAACCATGTACATCTTTTATAGCCAAAAGCTTTGCAAACATTAAAAGCAGTCAGTATGCTGCTGAAAAGAAAGTTAACTCAATCCTCAAGCTCTCTTTTCACTCTATTCTGTCTTCAGGTTCTGTGAGTGGCAGGGAAATGAAACACATCTGAAGACAGGTGCTTCTCCATCCTTCCCTCTGCACTTGGCATACTGGGATCCAAAAAACCAGCAGAATTATGAAGCTGCAATTGCCCAGCAGAAGGGCTCTCTTCCCACTGTCTGCTCAAGGAAAAGCAGAATCACAGAATGGGTCAGGATGAGGTCACACTGGGTCATCTGGTCCCAGCTCCCTCTCAAGCAGGGTCATCCCAGAGCACACGGCACAGGAATGTGTCCAGATGGTTCTTGAATATCTCCAGTGAGGGAAACTCCACACATTCTCTGGGCAGCCTGTTCCAGTGCTCAGTAAAGAAGTTTTTTCTGGTGTTCAGGTAGAACTTCCTGTGCATCAGTTTCTCCCCATTGCCTCCTATTACTTGGCACCAGGGAGATAAAGCCTGAGCAGGGATTTTTCCTTGATGAGGGGAAAACTTTCCTTATCCAAGCCCAGGAAGCAGTTTATACAGGTTAGTGTGCCTCAGCCTGGCGTTTCCCTGGTGACCCCCATTCCAAAGCTATACTCTGCTGCTTCCACTCCCTGTCCTGTGCAATGTCCCCCTGGAGCACATGCTTGTACGTCCTGCACAGCGTGGCCAGAGCTCCCAGGGTGCAGCAAACACACCCCCCCAGGCAGCTCAGGCTGCTCTAGGAGGGGCTTCAACCTCTGCAGTAAATTGGTCAGGACAGCACAGCATCAGACTTGCAACATCAGGCCAGATGTTAGAGATGATGTCATCTCCACTGCACACAACCCTGCTTTGGGGCAGCATCACCTTGGCTTGGAAAGCTGGGGCTCCTCCACTGCTTTGGGCTGGTTTTTACCACTTTCACAGTGACATCAGGCTCCTCAGCAGAAGTTAAACTCACACATGTGAGCCACACATTGACATACTCCAGTTAGCACCTCTTGGGCAGTACAGGAGTTAAGCTGAAATTAGCTTAACTAATTTATTAGCAGGACCCTGGTGTGACTGACAATCATATGCAGGGTCCCTGTAATGTCAGACTTAAACTAACTCAGTCTTTCCAGCTCTGTCACACCCTTTTTGAAGCAATGATTTTTAATTTTTCTTCTGGAAATAAAACAGATGTTTTTAATAAGTAAGCAGAGCCCTTGGGTGCTGCATCTTTTCAACCAGATGACAGTGTGACCAGGAATCATCTCTCAGTGTGATAACTTTTGCCTTATCTCTAAAGTAACACATTTGCCTGATCAATCAAATATAAAAAACACAATTTAAAACAGCTGCATTTTGGGTTTCTGAAATTCATTACATCTTTAGATTTTACTCTTATCCCCTAAGCTGCAATATAATTTCAGTTAATAACCTCCTCCTTCACCTCTACCTTCGCCTTCACAGTATAGTCCCATTTCATCCCTCACCTTTAAAAGCAATTTATTTGATTTTTTGGTTACTGGGGAGGCAGGGGATGGGGGACAGGACAGCAGTGAGGAGAAGGAAAAGCTGAGTTTGTAGAGGAAAACAGGGTTGCTTTCATGTCTTGCTTTTCTTTCTGCACATATAAATTTTAGGCAACGAGTAAACCTTCCCCATCTGTGACTATGCAGAAGTAGGTTACACTGCCTAAAGCAATTGCAGTAACTCACTTGCCACTTTTATAGAACTCTCTGCTTTATTAGTTTTATGCTGATAACTTTACTTTCCAGGCATATAAAAGGTAGGTAATTGAAATCACAAAGGCAGTTTAATACCTGAGCTATCATATCATCAGCTGGATGGATCTGAAACCACATTATTACTGTGTTAGTTCTTTCAACAAGGTAGTGACATAGTTTTTGTAACTGATTGTTCTCTGTGTAAAAAGGACAAGTGACAGAAGGACCTTTTTTCCTGACAGTGGAAGTTCTGTAATATTCACAAGCACAAATTTAGGACCATCTGGTCAGAAGCTGCTCTTCTATGGATAAAGGCACAATGGGATAAACCTGCAATCCAAATGTTTGGAGTAGTGGGATTAGTAAAAGCAGAGGATTTTACAAACTTTCTGGATCTTCAAAGTGTTGCAGAACTTGGGTTTATTCATATCAAAAACTAATGCTTTTGTGGCTTACAGGCACAGATGGAGAAACAGTTTTCACCATTTCAGCCATGATGAAATATTTCGCAGTGGCTAACAAAATGCACGAGTGAAATTAAAGACTTCTCTTTCCATGGAAGAAATAAGAATGATGACCACAGATGTCTGGTGCAACCAGATCTCAGGATCACTCTGAACTGACTGATAGCATGCAATTCCAACACCTCAGAATGTATTACAGTATACAGTAGACCTGGGAATTCCACCTCTGCACTTCTACTTCATCTTCCACACCATTAAAAGGTATTCCTTCAGTCAGTCAAGCATGATATTGGTTTCTTCTTCCCTGCAGAGTGTGGCTGTAGCAGCAGCAAACAGCTGATCCAGTGTGCCATAAATTTCCAATTCAGATGGCAACAGAGGTCTCAGTATATGTGAAAGCTGAGTTTGGAAAAACTGTTTTCAGATTGGAAGGCTCCTACAGATTAGAAGCAAGGTAAAGTGCTTCATTGTTCATATAGTAACAACTGGTCTACAGCTGGCTAAACACAAGCCCAGCTGTGCCCAGGTGGCCAAGAAGGCCAGTGGTTTCCTAGCCTGGATCAATACTGTGACCAGCAATAGTGCAGCCAGCAGGACCAGGGCAGTGATTGTTGCCCTGTACTCAGCACTGGTGAGGTCACACCTCAAGTGCTGTGTCCAGTTCTGGGCCCTCACTGCCAGAAAGACACTGAGGGGCTGGAGGGTGTCCAGAGAAGGGCAGTGGAGCTGGGAAAGGTCTGAGGGAGCACAGGTCCTGTGAGAGGCAGCTGAGGAAGCTGGGGGTGTTTCTCTTGGAGAAAAGGGGGCTCAGAGGGAACCATCTCATTCTCTAGAACTCTCTGACAGAAGGTTGATTGCCAGATTGGGGTCAGCCTCTTCTCCTAGTCAACAAGCAGCAGGACAAGAGGAAATGGCCTCAAGCTGTGCCAGGAATGGTTCAGATTGGACATCAGGAAGAATTTCTCCACAGAAAGTGTGGTTACAAATTGGAATAGGCTGCCCAGGGAGGTGGGACAATCACCATCCCTGGAGGTGTTCACAAAACAGCTCACTCAGTACCATGGTCTGCTTGACAAGGTCAAAGGTGGGGCTCAGTGATCCCAGGGGTCTTTTCCAACCTATTTAATTCTGTGATTCTGGGACTGTGAGTGGTCACTTGTTATCTCAGCACATTTCTAACATTCCCAAGATCAATTGCACAACTCTTGTAATTTAAATGACAGGAAATTATTGTTTGCTGATTTCCTGCACTTCAAACAGGCAATTTGAGCTGAGTCTTCAGTGAAGGTTTTTAAACCTATAGCCACTAATTCTGTATGTGTGCTCATTAATTTTGAATCTCAAAAATTAAAGAGTTCTGCTGTCTGCAGAAAACCAAAGCAAACAAATAGTTTTCTGTGCTGGTCTTTTTGTTCAGCTTCAGAATGAAATGTTGTGTGCTGTTAGCTTGGGTTTGCAAGGCTCTGAGCAGAGGCATTACTCGAGGGAACATGAACTCTACAAGCAGCTGGAGCTTGTGCTCTTTGCCTTGGTCCTTGATTAGACTTGATTCTTTAGGCAGAAATGGCTCCCTGGAAACCAGCAAGTGGTGCTAGGCTGAGATTCTTGAGACAAGAATTGCCTCCTGCTGTTCCCAGCTGCCAGTTCTAGGTAAACTGAAGTGAATTGTACTTGGGCTCTCCTTCACTTACCATACTGCAAAAGCAACTTCCAAGGCTTCATAGGTTTGATCTCACACACCAAACAGTCAATATTAGTGACAAAAGGAACACTAATACTGGGGAAAGGGCAACACAATGGTGCAGACCCTGCCACAGTTGCAAGTGTGTCTGAAAGGACCCAGGCAGTTCCCCCTTAGGTTGCACGTGTTCAGAACAAGTGGGAGGTTATCCAAGGACAGTCCACAGGCTGCATTTTGCTGGCACCCAGCCCATCCTAACACAGTCATGGCTTACTGGACAAGACATCAACTTCTGCAGTTCAGTTGAACCTAAAGGTGAGTGGGCAGCAGTGGGGCTTTGGCAGGAGGGAAAAGGGCTGAAATTATGCTGAGCAAAGGACCACAAGCCACAGAGCACTGTTCAGCACCTGGGGAGCTGAAGGACTACAGAGACAAGTACAGGAAAAACAACCCTCAGGTTTATTAGTAATGTAGTCTGGCAATATTCCATGTATTAGAACAAAATGCAGATGCTAGACTTGGTCCAGTAAAGAACATGACAGATCATTTGGCTTTTGTTCACACCTTAGGGTATTTCACCAAAGGACCTGAGCTTAGTTGGAAACAAAACACTGTGTCCTGCAACTTCACGGGTCAGATCACTGCTTGGGCTGATGTTAATTCTGTCAGCTGCAGCAATGCCTATCACCCCAGGGCACACTCTCCTGCTGGGCTGCAGCTTATGACAGCAGCCATGGAGCAAGTGGGAAGACCTCTTAACTTTCTCTATAAACCTGGAAGCAAGTTATTATCTGAGAACCAAACATCTCCAAAAGGACAAAGACTTTCAGATATTTTTTAATGGTATTTTAGGGACTCTGGCTTATTTTCAATGTTAATAATCAGATACAGCTGTAATTTTTTTTAATACCCAAGAAAAAATTACAGCACATAAAAGACCATGAGGTTATATTTTAGTTTTCTAGAAGCTGAGATGGTCATATTAATATATTATGAAGGCATTGTAGCAAGAGTGCTAGGATTTTAATGATAAAACATTCAAGGTCAGCAGAAAATATATATCATCATCTGCAAATTCATTTTAGCTCTAATAAAATAGCATAGCATAGGAGAGCTGTCACATCTTAAATAGGATAAATATTATTTATACTTTATGCTGCAACATTTTATCTTCTGAAGAAGCAGGAAGGTTCAGCAGGATTCGGTATTTGATCATGTACCATCTGAAATGTGCAGAGCGGCCACAGCAGCTCATCCAACAGCAACAGTCCAGGGCTGCAGGAATTGCCATGCGTGGGGAATGCTGGAGGCCAGCTGAGGAGAGAAACCATGCACAGCTGCCCCACACAGAGTCAGATGGGCCCTGCTGAAGGGATGCAGGTGGGACAGAGGTTATAACAAGAGGAGCAGGCAGTGAGTGAGCTGAGGTGTCAAGGAGCTTTGGCCAGCCTGGAGTCGCCTGACCTGTTGGTGAGTGACCGCTTGGGTTTCTCTGCAGGGGAAATGTGATGGTCGCGGTGCAGCTGGTGGCAAGCAGAGGAGGGGAAAAGCTTGTGGCAGTGAGTGGTTTTCTTTGGGAGTGAGTTCCGGTGCTGGCAGGGCTGGCAACACAGGCTGCAGCAGCTCTGACAGAGCCCAGGGAATGGAAGGAATCCATGTGCCAGCATCAGCAGGATGTTGGGCACTGGTCTGCTCTTGGTTGACTAAAACCTACTGACTCAAACTAAGCTCAGAAATGTTGCTTGCAGGGAAGATTTCTTAAGCTGTTAATTTGCTGATGGCTTTGTGAACTGTTGAACAAAAGAGCAGTGTTTTTCTGAAGGTGTGATATGCTTAGATGGAACATGCCAAGTTTTATGTTGGCCCTGTTCTGCTCAGAAATGCTTTTGATTGTAGATCACAGCAGTGTTCTCGTGCAGTACTAGCAGGTAAATGTCAGGAGGGGATCTTTGAAATGCATGTAGCATCAAAAAAGTAGGGAGAATGTGGAAGGAATGCAACTTATTATCTAACTTCTGAATTATTCTTAATGTTCCAAATCAGCAGTGGTTGTATGTTCTAAATGCCTGGTAAGGAATTGCACGGTGCTCCACAGGAACTCTGTTTGCTTTGGCAAACAAAATCCCCAAGGTTAAGCTCTGCATAATGCTTAAGAGGAGGGTGCTGAAAATGCCAACTGTGAGCATATGGTGGTGTCCTCTGCATACCCTTCCTCCAAAGCACTCAGTACAGCTTTGTTGTTCAGCTTTAGACAGGGAAACATCTTCATTGAATTTCCTGTATAATTTTCTTCCTTAAATCTGTGCTCAGTAGATTATTTGTTTTCTAATAAGGTAAAAATGGTAATAATGAGTTCTGTACAAGCTTGTGGACATATTCTGTTATTCCTGAGGAAGAAAGCAGAGTGCAAATATCTTCTCATGGGATGCAGCTTTGCAGGTTTTTTTTCCAGGCAGGATTCATTTGGGTTTCTGCAGGCTTCCAAAGTCGGCTAGTGAAAGGTCACGTTTCAGTTGTTGCCACCTTGAGCTGGCACACCCTGTGAATTGGTGTTGACATCCAGGGTTAAGTCTTTGCACACCTCTCCTGATGGTGGGAAAATCTCACAGGGACTCATCTTTGTCTCTGCCATCAAAATAAGGTGCTGAATTTAAATCAGACTGGAGGCACCCCAAGGGTTTATGTGCCTGACTAGCAGGGATTCACTTTCAAAATAATCAAGTCCTGTCTCTATGCCAAAAATAAAACAGTAGGAACAGCAACAGGCAACTAAAGCAGTAAAATACTTGTATTACCTGCTATAGAAATTGTGGGAGGTTGGCATTTTTACACTCTAATGCTTTTTTTTTTTTTAATTAGTGTTTTTGTAATGTGAAAACCTACAACAGATGTGACGTAACATCAAGATGAAGTGAAAACATTACTTGGGCCCTGAGGCACTCAGTATTTCTCATTTCAGAAAGAAACCAAAGTGCATTTCAAATTACAGTTACATTTGGGAAACACTTTGTGAGAACCACAGGCTGAAGAAGTGAGATTTAAAAGAATGCAGTGAACACTTTAGCATACTTTAGTGGTAGAAAATAGTAGGAGCTGGGATAGCTACAACAGGCTTTCTCATGCTTTGCAACTGTTTTTCAACAGACCCTGCTTATCTGTAGTAGCTTAATTTGGTAGGCACAAATGCAATTTATTTTTCCCCCTTCCATATTGAAGTACAGGCTTGTGAACCTACTGTTTAGCAAGAGGAAACCGGTGGCTTTTCTATGGATTATTCTTCACATCAGTGGCATTGTCTTGTCGATTTTAATCCAGCCTGCTTATGGAAGCTAAAATCTAGGCCTGCTTCAAATTTCCCATGTGTAGTAGCCACTTACAGAACACATAATCTTAATAAAGGAGTGTCATAAAATATGTTTAGTCTGGAGCTTCATGGGTAGATTGAGTCCAAGCTGTAGACAGCTGCTGCCAACTGGACTGTTCAGCTGTGATTTCGTCAACTACTGTGTGTTCTATTTAAGTACCTACAAAAAAGGAGATGATAAAATTTGTCTATGTCCCATGTGCTTTGAGCTTTTAGCAAATATTTATTAATTACATTAAGACTTTCAGGAGATGGGTAATTACATTTCTGCATCTTGCAGAATCTGATCTCTTCCTGCTTTAAGCAGTTTCATCTTTCATTCTTGAGAGTACTTCCCAGTGGAATTGTTGAAATTTAGAACAAATATTTTCATGCTAATGGTTAACATATTAACCTCACCTTAAAAGCTTTGCCTATCTTCCCCACTTGTGCTTATGCTCATGTTGTGTTCCATAACACCTCCTGACATTTAAGATGAGCTGTAGATACTGAAGATTATTGAATTGTTTCCACTTGGATAAATGGGAACTTTGCCATTGGCCCTTCTGGAAACAGGATCAGGACCGGGACAGATGCATGCAATGTCTTGCAAGACACACTAATACCTTTCTGCCTGAACAAATAGCACTCTCAGAACTTTCAAGTTTGTGCTCTAGCTCTCTTTAAAATGCTTGCTGCTACTTTTGCAGTTGCTCAGTACATTATCATGATCTTCCCATTCATTTTCTGGAAAGAAAACAAGCAATACTGGATTGATCAAAAGACTCCCAGTCACAGGTGCTAAATCACACCTGAGTATAAAGGAAAATGCATTAAATCTACAGGAGCACCCAATGAATTCATTATGAGCTGGTGCTGTCACCATAATAAGCAAATGCAAGAAAAGAGCTTACAGAGGTAATCAGAGCTTTTTTTTTTTCAGGTTTTACAGGCACAATGCATGCTGCTGTGATTTTAATTCAAGTCCTACTTAAGCTGTACTCATGACTCATAACTCCTGGGTATTTCTGGATACATGTCAGAACTGTCCCTCTCTCAAATTAGAACTTCTTTTAACCAGGGACAGGATTTTCAATGAAGAAAATGGAGCCAACATGATTTTGTGCCTGACCTGTTTTTCAATGAAGTCAGAATACAAGTTCATTTTCCTGTTCCCATCATTTACCTTAAGATAACCAAAATGATGCACTTTCTCTGAAAGCAAACTCTGAGGGCCTTTGCCAAACACAGCACCTGCTTTTAGCTGTACTGAATAAGCAGAGAAAACACATCACATCACATCCTATCTGGCCTGTGCTGCCACAGATTGACGTGTTTGTTCCAGCCTGAATCCTCCAGATTACTTTAAATCAGCTTAAACTTGCCTGTTTTGACCCCTGGAAAGCCAGGCATTGCAGGGCTAATTCCTGATCCCAATTTCCAGACAGGCTGACAGCACAGGTGTTTTCAGTGGTGTGAACAGCAGCACCAAAGCAAAGCAAATAAATGTCCACTGAGTAGTGACCTTGTTAAATTACAGCAGGTACCTTGAGCATCTGCTGCAGGCACTGCTGTGACCTCACTTCCAATGGCCATAGGAACACACATTAACTCTGGAGTATTGATCTAGCAAGGATCAGTGCAAGGGCACTTCAATGAGAAAATGAGTAATTCTTTACCCTGATTATGATGATTAATTCTGTTATGTCAGCAGCCTTTGGCACAGCCAGTGACAGCAGCAGATTTCAGAGGGGAAAAACCTAATTCAAGAGCCAAGAACCTTAAAAGAAGGGTTTTGTGTGGTTAATACTATTAATAAATGACAAATAAACAGACATAATTTTACATATATGCAGAAAAACATATACTCTCAGTTGTGTACTTGGTACTGATGTGTAAGTGCATTTGAAACATCAGCCAAGATTTAAAAACTGGCATTGCTGCTGGAATTGACCAGCCACAGATGGACTCAATGTGGAAGTTTTTGGACCACATGAAGCTGAGTAGAAATTCTCTCACCCATGCCAATTTCACAAATAAACAGTGTTGAACTGGCAGGTGTCCTGCTTCTGTCACTTCAAGTTTGGTTATGCAAAAGATTAATCAAAACATCTCTCAAGTAAATAATTTGAGATAGACCTTTGCACATGATACTGGATGTTTCAGTGTTTGAAGGGGATTTGGCTTCCAGACAGTGCATTCACTTGTTTCCAGTTCTGAAGGCATGCACTCACCAGTTGTGCCCCTTCTCCTACAGAGTTTCTCCCTCAGCTGCCATAACCAAGTTGTGCTCTTTGGCAGTTTGTCCTGGATGGATCCCAGCTCTTGTCTTTCATGCATTTAGTAGGAGATGTGTTTAGGAGGGAAGTATCAACACCAGGTTTTCCAATCCTGTTTTGCTACGGAATGTACATTTGGCAATCCTAACATCATTAAAAATGATTCTCAATAGGGTATGCTCTGCCAACACATGACCTTTAGCTGTTAAGAAACAGTAGAGAAACACCACAAAAGCAGGTAATGATATAATCAGTTCAGTATTTGACAGGTAACAAAAAGGTCTCTCTTGCACTATAGCATGGCATTTAGAAAGCTGGAGCAACACTTTAGGTGGCTGCCCTTGTATCATGATCTGTCTGCTGTAAAACATTCCCCTACAGAGGGAAAATAAATGCCACCACTTGGATCTGTAGATGGGTAATTAACATGTTCCCTTTCAAATGAGAACCACTGCAAACACTTCTGCAGGTGTCACCTTCTCAGCTCAGAAGTGCTGATCATTTACTGGCAGGCTTGCACAGAACAGGACTTGGACCCAGCATTTTGAACCCCCCCATGTTTTCTCACATTCTCAGTTCATATACAGTGTTGCTTCCTATCTATTTTTTTTTTTCATCACATGCAAGGAAGAGAGCTGAAGGCTAGGTACAGAAGAAACCAGTTTCCTTTTCATCTAATGGGAAACTGCCTTACAGACAGGCATACAGGGAGGATACCAACATTTTATTTCCATAAAAGCTTTGATTATCTGGGGTGCTCTTACAGTGACTATATACAGCCCCACCAATTAATATCTAATAATAAAAATACTGAAAAGGTGATGTGCAAATACACCGAGAACTACATTGATCTGCCATACTGACATAAACAAGGAAGTAATTTCAGTATCAATTTATACTTTGTATATAACCTGCTCTCCTACTATTCAAGGGAGATCAATATTTATGACAGTTCATTAGAGAATGCAGTTGACTTTTATTGTGCAGACCAAAAAAAATGCAGTCACCACCCCACCACTGCATTAATGTATGAAATCAGTTAACAAAATTATTGTAAAAAATAACTTAATTTCTGATGGGCAAATAGAAGCAAGTTCTACAGCTTTCCCACGTTTCTGTATTGATAGGAGAAACTGGCATTGAACCATTATACTCAGTAACTCAAGGACAAAACCATTATATTGTTTAGGGAAATAAAAATATCCTGATTTTCTCCCCCAGTCCCAAACCCAAGATCAGTTCATTTACAGGAAAAACATTCCTTGGAGTTACTGCAGAAGTCCCACTCTTTACTAACTCTGATATGTAAGTACCTGACAGAGCTATCCTACTGGCATGTACACAACTCAGTGAAGCATTGCTTGGCTCCTTCCAAATGTTTTTAGCTTGCCAGCATACTAAGCTTAATCTTCTGATTCCTCATAATGTGCATACCCACTAGCATAGGTCCTTCCTAAATTCAGATTGCTGAATACATCCGTGGCCTCGGAATCTGAATCTTTCCCTCGCTCATCATTGTCATCTTCATCATCATCTTCTGCTTCATACTCCTCATAGTCATCCTCACGGTCACCTGCATCCCCAGTCTTGCTGGAGGAAAGGTTTTTCCAGTAGGCATCATAACCAGAGGCTCCATCTGCATCTTCTCCTCCAGTCTGTCGGCCAAACTTCAAAGAGCGTGCTGCAGGCAAAGAAAAATCATCACTTTCCCACCAATCCAACATTTCTATCTTTTTTTTTCACTACTTGAAAAGTAGTTTAAATGGCAATTATTTTTCATTTTTTCCACAACTAAAATCTCAAACTCAACAGAAGCTTTCACTTTCTTGGAATCAATTAATGGTTAAGACATGAGACTGCTCAGTTCCAGAACTCAGAAACACCAAAGTTTTTCCTCAAAACAAATGAAGCAAAACTGTACAAAACAATTGAAAGTAACCTGCCTTTACTCAGTTCTCCTAGGCAGAAATTAGTCACTAATGGCACTTGTATAGCTTGTTAGCTAGAGAAACTGGCTTACTTGACATGCTCAGATCCTTTGTCTGCTGAGTTTCATGGCCACATTTAGGGCAAGGAGGCTTTTTCCCTTTTTCCTGCTTGAAAACCTTACTTCGCACGTGATCGTCACAAAAACAAGCCTGTGTGTTGAAGGGAGAATACAAAGCCAAATGTTTTAATCATAGAAGCACATTCTTCAGCAAGAAGCAAGCAAAAATGTGTCTGACAGCAGCAGGGTTTTCTGGCTGGGATTAAAATTTAATGAGATCTCTCTTGCAGTGGACATAGGGTCTGTGCACAGAGGAACCACTCTGTGGTCAGTGTGGTTCCAGGGTTTCTGGGGAACAGGCTGGATAAAAATGCCAATAAACAAGCAGAGAAAGTAACACACTCCAGGGCTGGATTGCAGTGCTGCCCACAAGGAGCCTGGCAAACTTGGTTTGTGTTGACAAGATTAAATAAACATAATGAAATATGCCAGAACAAAACAATGCAGGGGCCTGAAGGCAAGAATTAGAGCTGAGCACTGGGGTGCAGTAAAAACACCTGGAAAAAGGAACTATTTGGAACAGGCTATCAATGCCATGGGAGAGTGCAGGGAAAACATATGGAGGGTAAGAAGAACAAGAGCAGGCAATGAACCAGCACCTGGAGAAATCTGGGCAATGCTGAGGATGAAGCAGGTGGAACTTTTTATACAAAATTACTTCTGAATGTGTAAAACCAATGTCAACAAATCAGCCTGTTCACACAGAAAACTGGATTAGCTGTGGAGATCATTCCTTTGGATGCAGTGATTTCTGGTCAGATAACCACTGTTTGAAAGAACAACTTTTCTAATTGTTTTAGTTCCACGCTGGATCAAAGCATATTCCAAAGTCTTGGGTTCTGTTCATGACCAAGGACTTATTTTATTATCTCGTTGTTTGTTTTTTTTTTAAAGTCCCAAAATGTTGCAGGCCCAACTTCAGCTAAGAGGGCAGGGCAAAGATCACCTCATACTGTCTTGTGGTTAACAAGCAAGCACAGATAAAAGATCTTTTGTCCCCCACAGGTCTGACCCCAGGCTACAGAAACTAATACAAAAGTATGAAAAGTATGAATTTCCTTTTAATCATGGAGAGGAAGGCACGGCAAGGCCTGATACCAGCCTTGGAGGCCAAGGAGAAGGAGCCTAAAATCAGCTCCTCACAGCTATCTTTATTCTTTACCTTACAACGCAGGCAGGAATGCTGCCCCAGCCTGTTACAGGAGACACCTGTGGGAGAAAAGCAGTATTACAAATTCAGGACTTGGGAACTGCACACCTGTCATGTTTTTAAAACCTTGTAAAAGTATGCAATGCCATAATTTAGTATTAATTCTCTGACACAACTGCACAGTGTCAATGTCATTCAGTCATTTTACCCCACAGTACTATTTTACTACATGTTTTAAACTCTAAACCTCATTTTTGACACAAAAAATGAAATTTCAAGAGGGGAAAAAAGTTTAACTGCTTTTTGAGCTTCCAAGCTTTTAAAACCTGAAGCTTCAGAACCAATTTGGTGTTAAGGTTTCATCATACTTTTCCTTTCCTCAAAACATTCAAAAGGAATGCTAGAGATGTAAGAACACTGTAAGCTTGCAAACTTCCAAACCTAGAAAAGTTGTTATATTCTGTATTTTCTGTCATATCCTCTGGAAATGTACCTGACCGCACAAAACTTCCTAAGAGAGTCTATCTGTGTTAAAGAACTGGAGCTGGCACACAAGCTGTAAAGAGCAGAATCAGTGCCCAAAATTTAACTTGTCTTGAACTTCAAATTGTTTTTATTATTCCACTAGAAAGTACAGCAAAGGCAAACACTCAGGAATTGGCAGCAACGTGAAGTTTGGTGAATTGTTACTCCTCGAGAAGCACTAACACATACTTTACCAGTTTGTGTGCAAATACTCATTCCTTTCCTACTTGGGACAGCAGTTTTTAAATCTGAAGTAATAAACATCATGACTTCTCCACATGAGCAGGACAGATGTGGGATTTAGAGAGCTGATGTGTTTAAAGATGGAACTAGAAATGCCGATGCAATAGATTCATCATTTTTTGAGAATCCAAAAGGGCTCTCTCAGATAGTGATGGGAAGTAATGGTACCTTTTTCACAGCTAAAATAGATTTACACTACAATTGCATGACCACAATTGAAAATCATGTATTCTGTAAAAGTACGGGTTTTATAATCTTGTTACCTCACTGACAAAAATCTTGTCTCTACCAAATCTGCTCTATGCCACAAAACACTAAACACAGTGAAACCCTAAAAAAAACTCTCACTGTATTCAGGGTGTGATACCACATCTGTGAATTGGGAGCTTCCAACAATCACTGAAAAAACATTTTTGTGAAACAGCTGTTGCTGCCTCAATATTGCTATGCAGGAAGAGATTCTGGCAGAATACATCAAGGGAAGCTAAGCAAGGCTTAAATAGTAGCTGGCTAGGAACAAAAGTATGGGAGATGAAAAGGAGATAAGAGATATCTAAAGACACCAATTACAACACTGAAATCACAAATATTCTGGACCAGGAGAAATCAATTAGGACAAGAGATTAGCCCGTTCAAAGGAAAACAGCCTTAGATAAAGAGCACCTTGAATCACTACAAGAAGAATTGAGAATGTTGTAAGAGTGAAAATACATGCATACAAGTTTTGGGAAGGACAAACAAATACTTGTCTTGTGATAAACCAAATCATATTTAACAGTGGGTAGGCAAGAAATACTGCTAGAAAAAATTAGTTATTTCAAATATGCATAGTCTTGGCTTGTTTTGTTTTATTAGTGGGGGTTTTTTTTTGTTGTTTTTTTAACTTCTCCTGAGGATTCCCCATTTCAGCCAGAGATGAGTAATGGGTGAGCAGAGTCGGGCATGGCTATCAGATCCTCTTACAAATACCAGTTTCAGTTTTGTCCACACAGTTAATCAAAGTTCAAAAGGACATAAAGTGTTCAGCTACCTGTGCTTTACTCTAAGAGTGAACCTAGCCCAGCATTTGATACACTCACACATATGTACACAGTCCACTGGTCAGAGAGGAAATAAATACGGAAATCATGCTCTGGGACTATTTTTGTCACTTCCCTTTGTGCTCACTCTGTCTCATTGAGTCAGATGATTACTGCTGAGTCACAGTTCCAGTTGTTTTGCTGCAGTCCTGGCACTGCCAACACTCCAACTTTGGAGAATGCTGGCTCCTGCAAGGGCAGCTTCCCCCAGGAGGCCTGTAAGAGCCTGGCAGGAAAACAACTGCCATGTATGCTCTGGCATGGAGGAAAGTCCCTGAAAGAGAAAAAAGTTCTAGTCTGGACAACTGGATACCAAAAGCCAGTACACAGGAAACAGGCTTTTCCCTCTAGCAATGGCAAAATCTCCTTGGGAAAGCTGATAGAGGATTCTGGAGCACAGAGGAAGCAAGTAGAGAGTTTGGCTGTGGTGAAAGGGACTATGAATAACTAACTTACATTTAAATGTCTCTGCTTCCAAAACTTGGCAGCTGGCTTGATGTTCAAACTGATCATCTTCACAGAGGAAATCATGGCAAAAAGAGCAGGCAAATATTCTGCCTCCTGAAAGATTTAGCAAGGCAAAATAGTCAACAATGGGCACAAGCATCAAGTCCTGCTCTGCAAACAATTTAGGCAGTAGTTCTCACTGAAGATCAGTTCTCCCTTCTGTCACAAATGCTTCAAGGTCCTAAATTAGACACTGCCATCCATTTTTACACTGAAAAATACCTCCTATCCTACAACATAAGACAACAACTATGAAGCAATTACTTCTAGTACTTTTCTTCATTTTAATTTGACTGATCACACTCTCATCCAGTCTTTTCTGCTCATCTCTGAGACACACCTGAAATAAACACTTCAAAGGATTCCATAAATGGAGACCAGTATGGTTTCCTAAGCAACTGGGAACCCAAATACCTGTGCTAGTGCAGAAGAATGGAGTAAGAATGGCAGAAAACAGTGTTGGCAATTTGATGCAGTGCTTAATTATGTGAATAATTAAGCTGATAGAACCATTATAATTCAGTCTACATAATAATCCCTGTATGTTGTGGAGCAGGTCATTTACTTTCCCCACTGTATAATGACTATTTTTAAAATGAGGAGAACCGTAGCTTTGAACAAACATGCTGCAAGGACTAATCAGAGAAGACCAAAAAGGCTGTGTTAAGAAAATAGGTGCACTAACTTAATTCAAGGAAAGAAGTGTAATTTATGTTTTCTTCTTTTTAAATGTGAGCAACCTACCATGGTCCCAGACACTTCTTTCACACTCAATGCATTCTGCATCTGCCAGAGGGCACATGCACGCGTGGGTGCTGAGACACTTCCTCCCGTGACACACCCAGGCTTCACAGAAATCACAGATTGCACCCTGCAACCACAGCAAGATAGCATCTCAGGACTTCTGCAACACCAACAGAGACTTATCCCATAATCCACAATGTATCCTAGTATCCATTCTGTCAATGGGCTCCCTTTGGTTGAGTGAGAGTATTGAACCAAACCTGTGTTCTCACCAAGCTGTCTCAGAGTTCATGTTTGTTTGCTATTCATTTCTGCAGGATTAAGTATGATGCAAAATAATTTGGTTATCTATCTCAATTCTGGTTTTTACATTTCTTATCACGCATTTTGCACGTGGAAAATTGTGTCTTCCAGTTGAAACCTGGGATCCATAAACAATAACAATGTTCTGGCAAAAATGAAATTTCAAAAACCTGCAAAATGCCTCTAGACTGTTACAGCTGAAATCACTCATGATCACTGATGATCTCTGCAACTAAAGTCTGCAGGTTTCTGTAGAATAATCCTAGGTTTTAATGAAGGCTGGGAATTGTCTATGAGGCATTTAAGGGTCCAGTATTCTTCACACATGTGCTTGGGGCCTGCCACCAACACAGATCCATTAGCATCCAGGACATGTGCTGGAGTTTGCAGGAGCTGAATCTAAAAATGAAAAATCTGAGGGGTTCAGTATAAGGGAAAAATCAGTTTGTTATGAAAAATGAGGAAAAAACCCATCTTGGCATGGTACATGCTTATCATCCCATAAACGTGTTTTATCATTTTTCCAGAAAGGTTTATACAGAATATCCTCACAGAGCAAAAAAGGCTGTAATTTTGTATACATACCACCATAGCTAGTCCAGTACTGTACACACCAGCATGTTTTATAACACAGTCTGAAGACTTCATCATGCATTTGGTTTTCCCTGTTTAAAATAAAAAGGCAAGCAACCATAAGAAAACTATGTAAAATTTTTTTTTTTAAAAAGTAGAATGCATGTTATGTAAGAACAGCACTTCAACTACATGCCTGTGCTTAACTTAAATCTAGGTAAAAATAATGCAAACAAAGATGTTTGCATTATTGCTGCATTCTGCAACCCACCTTCACATCTCCCTTAGATTAAATTAATTATTCTCTGTTTTCAGTGAAATCTCTTGCCCCTGTACTGAGATAGTAAGACAATGTGTTGGTCTTGCTCTGTGTTCTGAGGCAAAAATTTCAAACGTCAAAACAAAGAACAAAACTAAGGTCAAAGTCCAGCAATGAAACCTTAAAGATTTATGTTTAAAACTGCTGCTAGTTCTGTCCCACCATAAAATCAGCTGAGCTGGCAGTGAGAGGTGGTGGGGGCATTACTGGGTGTGGGGCACTAGAACAGAGCTGCCCTGCTCCCATCCCTCACAGGCTCCTCTAAGAAAGATGCTGTTGGTTTGTAGCCCCCAGTGCTTGATTAAGCATCAAACAGCTCTTATGGTCTGTGAAAAACCCCAGGTCTCAATATAGTATGGTTGTTGATAGGAATGTTTTTCCTCTAGAAACATACTCCAGATTAAGATAAAGACAGATATGAACCATAAGATAGAGAGCATGGTTTTAGTACTTCCCTGCATGATGACAGAAAGGAGACTTATGAGGGTGACACACTGCCACTGCACACTAACAGCCTGGCTTCCAGAAATGCTCAGTATCTGCAGGTCACAACAAAGGCACTGAAAGCTGCACGTCAGCAGCTCTGAGAGTCAAACTCCAAACCAGCCAAACTGCTTAATGACAAATTGAAAATCTGCAATGATGTGTTGAAAGAGTGGAACAACAAAATTCACCTCAGTATGAAATGATTATCAACATCTCCTGCAAGCAAGCAGCTGTTTAAAAGCAAAGGGCATTTTACCCTGATTCAGAGCAGTTCTGTCACTAGGAGTCCTAATTTCCAAGCATCAGCCCTCAAGCCCACATAAATAACAAGAGTTGCATATTACAATACAACCCCATGCAAGGTGAATGATATATTGTTGCTTTAATTGATATTGAATTGATCAGAAATTATGTAATCCCTAAAAAAGCAGTATCTACTGGTGCCTTGCTAGCAGTCAGAGCATTTTTAGTTTTGCTGCTGTTATGAAACAATGCTCTACCTGGTCAATCTACAAAAAGGGTCAGATTTCTCAAACCTAAAAGGAAGTGAGATGAATTTTTCCAAAGAAGACAAGCCATGATCCAGGCTTGCAAATCTCTGGGGGTTAGAGGCATACATACTGATGGAAGATCACTTCTCAAGGAGGATATTCACAGCAGATTCAAAAGAACCTGCTCCACATTTCAGAGGTACTTGTAACACAGGTACTGAGAGTTTAACACCACAACCAGGACTGAGGACAGCTTGTTTTCATTCATTATTTCTACTCACCACATTGTGCACAAATGGGCAACTTCTGAACTGAATTACAGAAGTAACAAAAAGCTCTGTTCTTCTGTCGTCTAGGCACATGGAGGGGAAAAAACAAAAAGAAAGTATTTAACTTTAAATGAAAGCATTAAAATACCTGCAAAATGTCTGAAACAAATATTCGACTACTACTTTTAGAAGGGTAAAAATTCTTACCTTTGGCACTTATCACATTCCTAAAGAGAAGAAATAAAACACTGGTAATTATTTTCATTCTAGGTAAAATATATAAAATTTACAGACCTGCACAGGGAGTTACAATTAGGATCCAAACATTTTAATCAACATGCTGTCTGGTGTAACCTTAAATATAAAGGAAAGATAGCAGGAAGAATGACATTCTAGTGGCATTAAATGCAGTCAAGGTACTAGCACTGGGTTTACATAATTGAAAATTAGGCATTTGAATAGAGAATACTTTAGGTTAATTTACCATTGAAGCATTACAAGGATGTTTGGCCAGGTCTATGTTGGCTCGTGAAGCCCTTATCTGCTTCTCGCGTTCCCGACGGTTCTCAGCTTTCTTACGAGCACCAGTCTTTTTTTTAGGCATGTTGCACTGTCTGTGGGGGGGAAAAATAGGTATGGAATGAATGCACACAAAACTATGCATGTAAATGCATGCATAACATGACAGTCTTACAGTTCCTGCATTAACTGTGCTTCATCTCCATTCGTTTCCTTGTCTGAAAGTTTCTTTTGAAATGTAGAATGAGGGGACAATCCATGAGGAAGTGCCATGTGATGAACCATAAAGAATCTTGTGATCTGGAAAACTTTGCTGACCTGAACTTTTTGTTTAACTATCTTTGAAGTGTTTTGCCTTAAAAAAAACGAAACCATTACTATCTGTAAGTTTATTTGTGATGGACCTCTGCTTTTGGTTTGCCTTGCCTGTTTTATAAGGATCTGTAGGACACTTACAGCATCAACAGGCAGCCAATTTTAGCAGCTTCAACTTGGAAGAAAAATCTTCATTGAAAAGGTCTTACAAACGAAAGAATCCTGACTTTCCTGAACACAGAAATATATTGTCCTGACCAGATACTAAAATCTGCTTTTGATAGCATCCATAAATCAGTTTTCTTACCCTGTAACATTCTGCACTGTGTTTAAATCGTATTAGTGTCATATTTTGTAGACAAAATTATATTGCTGTGCTGCCTGCTGGCAACTGTTATTATTCTAGAGTGTGACATTTCTGACACTGGGGGTCCAAGTTAAGGCTCCACACTAATTTTCCAACCACTCAAATGCTGATTTAACAACAGATTCTAGTATTTATACCTTGACTTCTTCACATTCCCTCATAATGGAAAGCACCAAAATGACAAACTGTTTTCATGAAAAGCACTGCCCCAGTGCCTCCTAAGGACACAGATTACGAGAAATTTCAGATGGCAGCTCTCAGAAAGCTGCCCTGAACTAAGTAACAACAGAACTGCAATGTCAGGTCCCCTTAGCAAAGCTGGTGAGTGAATCCATGCTTTCAAACATCCAATAATAACAACATCCTATAGATCAAAATTCTTATAACTCTTTCCCTCTGAGCTTTTAAGTTGTTTGTTGTCTTCGTCCTGGGCTCAGATTTTTAAAGAAGTTTACCGTCTTTGTAATTTTTGGACTAGAGTTTAACAATGTTATAATTCCAGAAACTGTGACAGCATAAGGCCTGTCTACCTTCAATTCCTTTCAAATCACCCCTTTTGAAACCACTAATTAGTATTCAAACGCCTCTGCAGAGTGTTCTACCTCCACTTTTGGCACACTGTTACCAAATGCTCAGGCAGGAAAGATCCAGTGGGTTCTGTCTGCAGCCCACACCCCTGAGGGGTGCGTGGGAGAGAAAAATGTATCTGGAGGACATAAAATAAGAGGCTGTAGGTCCAAGCCTGGTTCTCCCCTCAGCCCCAGAGGGTACAACTGTGCTGCCCTACAGAGCACTGGAGCTCCTGCACAGGGAGCATTCCATCTGAAGTTTCACTCAGGGGTGAAATGTTGTGCCTGGGTCACAGCAGCAGCTGTGAGAGAGTGTGGCTCTCCAGCTTAATGGCTGATGCCGTGGCACAAGGAAGCAGGCTTCAGATATCAGGAGGCTGTGAAGGAATGAGGTGAACAGTTCAAAGGAAAACCCCTAAAACATGTTATGTGAGTTCTGGGTCCCCAGCATTGCGTTCCATTAATTTTCATCTCCTGTTGCTCTCTTGCTGCGTTATTTGCTAAGGCAACCACAGGCAAAGACCACAGATTTCCCACCACAGCTCCAAAGACAACTGGTGGTTGTGCTATGTGAGGTGTATTATTAAATCCCAGCATCTAAGTTCTGCTGAAGTCACGGCTTCTTGTCCAAAGACACACCCTGACTGCACCAGCAGGTTCCTGGATCTCTGTGCTGAGCAGGACATCTTGCCTCATTACCTGGTGGCACACTGCCCACCCTGCTGCCACAGGCACGGTGAGCAGCTGGGGGCAGGGAACCGAGGGGCTGCCCTTGCCAGGACACAGATACCAACACCCAAAAGAGGATTTCTGTATTTAAGTGTTGCTTGTGGTTGACCATCAAACAACTTCAAGATCTGTGCCACCACTCGTAAAACATTACAATTAAAAATAACCGTATTAAACAGTAGTTCGTACTTCATAGGATCATGAACTGAACGCCCTAATAATGCAAAAATCATTTTCCAGGCACTGTGATGCCCATGACTTGCTCCATCCTTCGGAAGCAAGGCGGCTAAAAACTCACTGCTGTGCTTTGAGTGCGCGGGGCTTTCCTCAGGCGCCCCTCTGACCCATTCCCTCCTCAGGACCGGCACCTCGTCCTGCCGGCAGCCGGCCGAGATCCGCCCCGGCACCGTGGGGTGGCAGCAGGGCTGCTCTTGCCGTGTGCACGGACAGCGCCGGCCTTCAGCTTTCAGCGCTTTCCCTCATCCCCAGCACTGGGGCCCCCGAACCGCGCCGCTACGGGGCAGTCGGACACCGCTCCGCTTGTCGGGCACGGAAGCCGCAAGGGCCCGCAACCGCGACCCTCAGCGCTTCTAGCCCGGCCCCTCTGAGGCACCGCTCTCCCAATCCCATTCCCAATCCCATTCCCA
>PYHW01009643.1:703601-718084 GCA_013186435.1 Turdus rufiventris
TCCCATTCCCATTCCCATGCCCGCTCGCACCTGGCTCGGGGGCCGCGCGGAAGCCGGAAGTGCCGGTGCACCGCGGTGCGCTGCCCGCCCGGCCCGCGCCGCCCGGCCGGAACGTTCCGGGCAATGATTGTTCCCCTTTCCCCTCACGGGATCTTTAAAATGAAATGTTGATTGACCTAAATGGTAGGGATACCATTGAGCTTTAAAAGGGAAATTATACATAAGAAAACCCTGCACATAGAGCTCTGTCTCATCTGAGTTTATGCAAGTGACTTATTGCCTAGAAAATCCTTTGTGAAAATCATTAGATGTATTGTGAGGGTTTGATAGATATTTCACACAAGTACGATCTTTGTGTGCTTTGACCATCGATTCACTCCAGTGAGGTTGTACTTGGTCATGTAATTGTTCCTGGAAGCTGGCTGCTGGTTATGGAATGTGATTTTCACTTCATGAGAGACACAGGTTTTCACAGGCCTTTCCAGGAAGACGCTCCTAACTCTTGTGAGGCCGCTGTTGATTCTCCCACAACATTTTATTTTTCCTTTTTTTTTTTTTTTCCTTAAAGGCTTGGTGTTCACAGCAGGTCGGTGGGATGCACAGAAAACAGCATTATTGTTCAGCCACAAAAAAACGTCGTGGTGGTCACTAAACTGGACACTTCTCCTTCCTGAGAAAGTATACGCAGAAATAATTTTTAATTATTGTTAGTAGCCATAGCCACACGCTGTTTAACTAAAAACCTAAGTAGAAAACACCATCTTTTTTGAGATGTTAAAAGCGTTTTTGTACAAGTCTCACTTTTCTTAATTAATTAATCACCAATATTCTTGTATTCTGCTTGTGGCCACTGTAGTGTGTTTTAGGCAGCCATGAAAGCAAGAACACAATGAGGATAGATGTTACAGAATTGGAAAAAAATACAAACAGGACGTTTTAATCTATTTTATAATCATTATCCTAGTCAGCTAATCTGTGAGTGAATGGAGCTGTTGAAGAAAGGACTGCTATGCATGCACAGATGTACCTGGGCATTTTTGCATAAATTAATAAATGATAATGAAGGAGAAATCTAGAAAAACTCCAAGGAGATATGTAGACGCTAAGATTTTTATCTGAGTTTTATTTTACCCTGTGAAACAGTATCTGCCTCAAATATATTCCAGAAACCACCCTCTAGATGGCAGGAGTTTGTCACTACACTCATGAACATAAAATTGTAAAACTTATTTTTCAGAGCCAATAGAGTAGGCTAGGACTGTAATACAAGTGAATTTAAAAAAAAAAAAATTGGATTAAAATAGCCAATTTAGAGTTTACAGAATTTCCATTAGCAGTGCTGGACTAGTCTCTGGGATTTGTTGCAGACTTGTTTCAAAGAAAATGCAGGAAGTAACGAGAGCCAGCCTCATTTTCAGAGGTTTGTTGAGTTTCCGTTGTGCAAGAAGCAGTGGAAGGACAGGGAGTGTGTCTCTGAGGGGTTATCATTCCATATTACCTTACAGAGCATCAGGTCTGTCATGTCTTTATCTAATGCCTGCTGTCTGGCTGGCTGAGATAACAGGTGAGGGCCACCCTACACTGCCTGAAAAAGGTGTTAGTCTAGTCAAGAGCTTTCAGACAGCACATGTGTTGGTGACTGTCTTCACCCTGAGCTCAGCTACCTGCAGAGGACACTAGAGAGAAAAGTGGAAGTCACTTCTGTAAGCTAAATGATGCAATGACAGCAGAGCTGTTGGCATTCCCACACTAAAGGCATGACCCTGCAGCAGCATGCACTGGTTTTCTCTTCTGTTCCACCCTGCCGTGCCATCATGCATCTCATAAAGTTAGTTTTACCTACACAAAGGGCCAGAGGGTTCTAATAAATCAGAATCTCTCAAAAATAAATGGATGTCTGGATACAAAACAGTGACATTTTCAGCAATATCTTTCCACCTCGCTCTCTTTCTTGTTCATGTGTCCAGGCAGAGCTGTGGCACTCTGGGTTACGTACTGTTTGCTGGCCAGATATATATTTTGAAGGCAGTAAATTCACATTTCAAATGGGAATAATTCAGCAAAAGAGTGTTGTGAAGTGTTGTGTGAGGGAAGGTGTGCTTGCTTTCTCCATGGTAAAGCTGAGAAGTGCCATGGCAGCACCGTGTACCAGCTCATGTGGACACCAACCATCTTCAGAGCTGTTCTGCTCACTTCTTCCTCTGCTCATCTCAAAAATCCTCTCCTTGCTGTGCTGTGAGAGCAGGTTTCAGGAATGGACACTTTCTTATTCCTTACTCATGTAATAATAAAGGACTCATCCCTTCTCACTTCTACTACTGAAAATTGTGGAGGTCAGAAAAGAAAATCAGGAAATTAGGTGTGTGCACAGCCTCTATCAGAATGGCAGTATTCTGGGGCAGATAAGACCTTCATGTGCAGTGACAGTGGACTATGCTGGATGAGAATGAAATATTTTTACTGCTTTTTGCTGTGATATCTCAGTTCCTTTCAAAATAAAAGAAAGCACAGTATCTCTCAACTTGAAATAAATACTGACCTGAGTTTTTGTCATTTACTTTTAATTGAACTGAAATTTCTTTTTCTCTAAATAATATGCTTGTTCTGATCTAATTAAGCCTCTATTATCTACTTGCCTATTACCATAATTATCTTCATTATTGCAATGTCTCCTTGCAGCATTCAATATGTTTGCCTCCCTGGGGATTGCATTGTAAAATAGGTGCAGCATATACCTTTCTAAATGACCTTTGAAATGGCATACATCAAATTTAATTTGTTTTTAAATCCTGGCCTTGCAGCAACTGACCTTAAAAGTCATGTCAATATTTGTTTGATGGAAGATAATTTTTTCTGAAGACATTTCTACTTGCTGATTTAACTACATAAAGAAATGGGAAACAACGAAAATAACTTGAGGCAAAAATCTTTACTGATGTCTACTGAGTTGGCATGTTCAAATATAATATTTTAAAATAAGCATCCTAGAAACAGATGCTGTAAAGATTTCTTGTGTGTGTGTTTTCTTTTCCCCCTGCTATTATACCTGATGCTTGCAGTCATTAATCTTAGCCCTGGAAAGTCATTCCCCAAGAAATTTCTAGGTGGTTATTTTGTCTGGTCAATGTTTGTGGAATGTATCAAGAGGGAAAAGAAGAAAGATAAGAGATAAACCAAAAGGAGAAAATTTGCTGTTAGAGTCTTGATTCAGGGACCTCACTCAACTTCTTTATTAAAATCTATTAATCTTTCCTATGATACTCAAGTTGCATTTTTTCACATTTCTTCCACGACTTCAACAAAATACTGAACAGCATTTTTATCATGGTACCTCACTGGAGCTTTTTTATTTTGTTTTTTGAGGTGAAAAATATGCAGTAAAGCTAATACTAGGATTTATGTGCACAATTAATGTGCCATCATATGTTAATTACCATATAATAATTAAGATTGTTGAGGTGAGAGGATAGTGCAAGACTCATCAGTTACTCATTTTGTAACATAAAGGGGAAGCTATAATTTTTTGCTACGGAGAAAGAGCTTGTTGTCTGGTGGCAAGTTATTAGTATTGCTTTTCCATGATGAGATTGCAATATCATAAATTACCTTGTTTCTCTTCCCTCTGATCCCATCAAAAGGCTGGCACATGGTGATAAATTTGCTGCACAGGTGACACTGGGAGGCTTTGTTTGTGAAGAAGAGGAGGGAGATGCCTGATAAATGGCATCACCTGTGTGACAGAACTGAAAAAGGTAAAAAGGAAAAAAAAAAAATCAAGGTCAGACAGAGGGTGACTGATGACAAGAATTTCTCTCTCGGTGCTGGAGGCTTGTCAGGTGGATGTGGCAGAGGAGAATGAAAAATGTGAATGTTTTAATTGGTCACAGGATTTGAGAGTAATTCACACAGGTGATCAGGAGGCTGCCAAGGTGATCAGGAACCTGAAAAGCCAGTCCCTAGGAGGAGGCCAAAAGGATGTGCTGTATCTGGCAAAATGAAAGGTTAGAATGGGAGAGTGGGGTTTCTATCTGTGTGTTGAGTTAGAGGGGTGAGTAAAATGTCTATTTTGGCACAAGAGCAAATGGGTGCAAAACTTTACAACCTGGGGCTATGTGGGGAGAGAAAGAGAGAACAGTGGGAGAGTGTCAAGGTTCAGGGGATGTAGCTTTGTGATGTATGAAGAGAGCTGACACAGTTTAATCTGGAGAAGGGAAGGCTGAGAAAGTCTAATTGCTGTCTTTGAGGACCTAAAGGAAATTTCTAGGGAAGACAGAGCCAGGCTCTTCTCAAGGGTACCCAGTGACAACATGACAGGCCACAGTCACAAGCTGCAGCAAGAGGAATTACAACTGATATACAGAAAACAATTCTTGGAAGTGAGAGGGGTTAAGTAATGGAAAATCTGTGCTGGAGCCCCAAACACTGAGTCAAGAAACTCTCTTGGTATTTATTATGGATAATGGATATTATTATTGAAACAACACAATGAGTTAGATAGGAGGGGACCTCTAGAGCTCACCTATTCGAGTCTGGTTAGGCTGGTCAAAGCCTTGCCTAACTGAATCTTAAATGTTGCCATGGATGGGGATTGCACAATGGCTCTGGACACCTTATTCCCAGGATTAATAACCTTGCCTGCAAAGTTCCTGAGCAGGGGAATCCTGCTGATTTCAAAGGCAGTTGGACTGTGTCCTAGATGAGTTAGAATATTTGTTTGCCATATTGTTCTGAAATATCTGTTCTAACAAATTCAACATTTCAGCTGTTCCGTGTTTTTCTTCCGTTATTGAGCTGTGTGACATGTCCCTCTTTGGTGTCACTTCTTATCTAGATAGCAATTTTTCTCCTTTAATTATGGTTTTTCCTTGTTGAGTAGAATTCATTTGTAGAAATCTTATGCAAATATGAACTGAATGGTTTTCCTGTCTAATTACAGCTCCATTTAGATGACATTAATATCAGTGGCACTGAGCACTGGCTGAATTAAATACTGAATTTATTCAGCTAATGAAAGCTGAAGGACAGATCATTTGTTTTATGGCATACAGCATGGGTGGCTTAGCTGTTGATTCAGAGAGAAAGAGAGTTTTTGCATCAAGTGTTCACTTGCCTGACATTGTAAGGAGCTCTCTCTTATCATCTTTCACAAAATTAACAAGCTCCCATCCTATTTGCCCTCACTGTGGATAAAGAACAGAATTGCACCCAGTGTAGCATAGCATCCTACAGCAATTCATCTTATATTGAATTTTACAGAGTAGGTGATATAATACCTGTATTATAAATAAGATGTTTGAATGCAGGTAATCGAGTGTCAAATCAGATGCTTATGGCACGATGAAAAATGACACTTGGAACCATTTCTAGGCATGGATATCAGTCCTCAGTATTCTGACTGATTTAGAAAACCCGTTTGTTTTTGTTCCACTGCTGTTAGTTGATATTCTGAAAATAGTTTCTATTCATTCTCATTTGTGTTTTATTAGATTTCATTTATAGTGCAAAGTTGTAATAACTGTTCTATTGCTTCTCAAGTACCTGTACATTTAGACTTATTGAAAAGTCACTATGAACAGTCATGTGCTCACCATTTCACCAAACTCCTTATTTATATTTATTGTGGAGTAATGAATTTGTAGTCGTACTCTGAGCTAGAGCTTATCCAACTGGTGATGTATTGTGAAATACATTTCCGTTTTTATAACAGGTGTTTGAAACATAGTGCTGCTAAAAAGCTGAACAAAAACCTTGTTGATGGATTATGAGGGGGAATTGAAGAGTTTGCTCCAATCATTTAATTGTATTTACACATTATTTAAAACACTAGTGAAAACTGCAACATTGCTGTATCTAAAGACAAGACAAAAGCAAGCAGTTTCTGCAAACAGCATTTGGGCTGTGAGCTGGCTTCTTTGCTCATTTTTACTAGGTTATATCTCTTTTTGACAAGACAGAGTTCTGCAGTCTCTGCACCGAGTGTGTGTCTGATGGGTCGCTGGAAGTATCGAGGTGTTTGAGGTTTGTTTTACTGTGTTTCTTCTTGGTGTCATGTCTCTGGGCACACTGTTGCCATCTGCAGCTAGGACGTGGCTGCGGATTTTATACAAAGTTAAATATCTGTCTCCAAGGGCCTTGAGGCTATGAATTTGCAATTTGCATGATGATGAGTGAAGTTAGAAAGGACTGACTTTTGGTCACTGCCTGCTTCTCTTGGCCTGACCTACTCTGAGCTTGAAGACCTTCCAGGCATCCTACAAAAGCTAGTTGTGTAACAGATTTGGGCTGGAAGATGGATGGGATGCCCCTGGAAGCCACTATGTTTCCACAGCCTTTTCATTTGTGTCATTACCCAGCTGAAGGAAAATGTTGCTTGCATTTGTTTTTTTCAAGTGGTTGCTTGGTGGAGTTTATTTGCATAGTGGTATTTTTGTCACTGATCAGTTAATTATAAATCTGATTCGTTTCAGAGAGCTCAGACCTTTTAAATGAGCTCACAGTTGTCTTATGTTAAATCCAGCTAAAACAGCCTAGAATGAACTGGAGCACTGGCCTAGAAAGGAAAGGCTTCACAGCCCATTACTGATCCCCTGAGCCATCTCATCCCCTTTACTGTCATGTAATGTTTGTTTAATGTAAAATTTCCATATAAAGCCAAACAAAATAAAACCCAAAATGCAGAACAGCAGCTCTTTGCCGTTCAGATATTAAAATGTGACGGTAGTGAAAATGAGATTTCCTTTCCTAAGTGCATTAGTGACCTCAGGGGGACCCTCACCAGGGAAATGCCACAGTGTTGAGAAAAGGCTTAGCTCAGAGGAGAAGGTGGATGAGCCTCTTTTGGCACCGTGGGCTGCAATCACTGGGGAGTTTTGTTCTCAGCTTCAAGGGAAGAGGAGGCCCTTGTGGGAGCCTGTGAAGATTTCTAAAATCGATGCTCTGGGCCAGGCTGTCACTGTGCATGTTACCAAGTGGATCTGGGCAGGAGAGTGTCACTGTGTGACTGACTGAGGAACCACGTCATTCCATGAGTCACTGAGGATTTCTAGGCATGAGTGACTGCTTCTCTGCTCCAATATGAATAAATAACATGCAGAGCCTCCAGTCATTCCAAAAAGGTTTAATCAAGGCTATCAAATAACTAGATTGTCAAAAAACATTCCTTGCTGGATTTATTCATGAGGTTTCAGGGACTAAAGTAAAATCAGCATCCCAGCAGTTTCTCCTGGGTCGTTTAAAGTGCCCAGAAAGATCAAAGGAAGACATCTAATCAAGATCTTTGAAAATGTGAAGCCCAAGAGGGATCACTTGTGTGAAAGGTGGCAATGATGTGCTCAGAGTCCTGTGCACATTTGCCCTCTCATGGGATGCTTTCTAGCTCAACAAGTGCCAGTGCGGATCACTCTGTGGATCTGTCGAGTTTTGCGCAGCATTGGGTGTTGACTGCAGCATTCATCCATCGTGGATTTGGGGATTGAAGGTACTTGGCAATGAGGGGAGAGTGTGTAAAATGGGAAAGACAGCCTGAAAATACTTGCTGAAGGTGCTGGGAGAAGGCATGGGAGAGAATTTCAGAGCTCCCTCACTGAGCGTAGGATAAAGTCACACTCACTGAGTGCTGAGTCTGGCACTTTGAGCAAGACCCTCACCTGGGCTGCCCCTGAGTCCCACGGTCCCCTCTGTCACCTTGGCCTCACCCTGCCTCCGCCCCACCTAGGGGAACGTTTGTGTCACAGCCTCCCCCACTTGCAGGTCTGTCCCTTCATCTCAATCTCTCATCACTGTGCTCCCACCACCACAAATGAGGCAAATGAGGTGAGTGAGCCGTTCTGTGGATGGATACAAAGACATAGCAGAGATGCTATGGAGTTACCAGAGCTTTTCTAAAAGGCTATATTTTTTCACCACAAAGTCAATGAGTGAGACTGAACTTGGCCTTGAGAAGGTTTTGAAGATAATGGGGCAATGGTCCTTGTTAGGGAGTGGTGCAATTTCTTCATTTCACAGTTGGACAGTCACAAGCATAAGGAGTCAGGGAATATCTGTGCCCTGCATCTCTTATAGAGCAGTGGAAGCACTGGAAAGGTGTTCTGAAAGAAAGCTAGAGAAATTAGACATTCTTCTCTCTGATTAACCCAATCTGCCATCACATCAGACTTCCTTGGATTCAGCTCCAACAGTTGCTCTTCAGCCTGGTGCTGATCTCATCCAAATGGGTGGGTATCTAGCAGATAGCATTGTTTGCATCTGAGGGGAAGGGGATGTAAAGTTTGGAATGGCTTTTTACTTGTCGATATTTTATCCTTGCTATGCTGGTCATACAACAAATGCAGTGCGACACAGCCCATCTCAGAGCTGGAGCCGAGGTGCTAAAATAAAAGCAGTTATTGAAAGCTAGTCAAATATTATCCTCTGAGAGTTTGTTTCCCTATCTCTGTTGTGCAGCTACATCTCTTGTGGAGCAGTTGCAGCTCATAAATAGGAAGTGGGAGTACTACAGAAATCCTTGGGAAAGAAGGATGCAGAGATAAATGCAGGCAAACATGAAATACAATTATCCAGTTTGTAAATGGGTTGCTACACAGTTCTTACTGCCTTTCCTTTGGGGAATTTTGCTGACACAGACTTTTCACTTTCATCCTGTGATGGGAGAAGGCACCTCCTGTAGTCTCATACACGTGAGTAGCCTTCAAAAGATTGTTTGTTATGAACTAGAAGACAACATCCTTGCTGCCTACTCAATCACTGATGGGAAAGGCTGTGAGGTTTTCCCCGGTGGAGGCTTGATGGCAATTGATGGATAAGCAAAGCCTCTTGGCCAGCCCTGGATAATCCTGGAGTGCTCCCCCTGTGTCTGGCTCTTAGAGGGCAGGCTGTAGGGGTGTCCTGGCTGGGCAGCTGCTGGTGGCTGTGACATATCTCTTTGCCCACATTCTGGTTTCTGTCCTGAGCTTGTGAGAGTTATTACCTTGTTTCTGGTCCTCAGAGATATGTCCTTGCTCCAGCCCTTGGCCCGAACAAGGGGACAAGGACCTTGAGATGAACCAAGCTTAAGGTCAGCACTTCAATCCCCTGTCAGCCCACATATCACAGGATTGTAGTCCCTGGTCCCTTGTTGGCCTGCACACCTAACCATTTGTCTGTGGTTTTGGCACTTGCCTTTCCTGTTGCAGTTTTTCATACCTTTCTTGCTGATTTCAGAGCTGCTTCCTACAAACGGGAGAAAAAGTAAAATTGAAGTCCTTATTATGCCAGAAATTCAAATTGCTGCATATCTCAGTATTATTTTGCTTTGAAATAGGATCTTGTTCAACAAAAGTGAGTGAAATAAAACTGTGAAAGGAAGGGAAGCAGGAGGGAAGAGAAGGAATTCCCAGGAATGTTCTAGGCGGTTTAGTGCAGTATGGCTGTAACACATTGCCTGGTGTAGTTATGCCTGTAAAACTGTAAAGTGCAGGGAAAGCTTGTATAGCTTCAAGAGAAAATCCCAGATATGCCTTTTGGCTCCTTATCTGACCATCTGCAGGGAATCAGCAGTCAGAAGAGACAAGCTGAGAGAAGATATCACAAAGAGTTACTACATACAGCTACAAGAAAGGCAGTGACTTTGGGAAGGAAATGTTTGGGCTGAAACACTAGATTGAAACCATGAGCAGAGAAATTTGGGAAAAAGAGATTGCCACAGATGGAATCAAGGTTTTATATGAAAAAAAAAGAAGTGTAAATTCTTTCATAAGTTTTTCCTCATTTCATGAAAGTTGCAGGATATCTTGAACTTGGAGCTTCCTAAAAAGGCCTGGATTTGCTACTGATTGCCCATTTGTGCTGGATTCATGTGTCTGGCTATAAAACAACTGATTTGGCAGACTAATGAAAGCTGGCATACTGGTGGGCATTAATTAATAGAATATTTGGGTATATGCAAAATATTATTTAGCAGAAAAACTTCATATGAAAGCTTACATTAAAGCTAATATTTGTTATAAGAATTAATAGAACTTCGCATAAAGTATGCTGCAATTTTCATGGGAAATACAATAGAGATGTAAAACAAGCAGAGTTGGTTTTTTTTTTTTTACTCTACAAAAAGTAGCCATAATAAGTTTAAAAAAATTAGATGTTATATTTTTATCACTTTCTTCTTAGTTCAACATAAAAATGGATTTTGTCAGGCCTAGTAATATAGCTCAAATATTCAGACTAGTTGAACATTGGACTATGACTCATGTAGTATAAAAAATAACTTTCTACATGAGCAAAAAGTCATCTATTTGGTAGAGCTACTCAGTACATTGCAGTGTCCAAATGTAAGCCACAGTACAGTGATTGCCTTATAAAGTATGTGTATGCAATTATTAAGAATATTCAATGTATTTTGATTTTTTTCCCCCACATAACTCTTTTTTCAGTTTGACTGTGTGTTTCTCTAATGTTAATTAACAGCAACACTGGTAAGAAAAAATGAGATGATAAAAAGTTGATAAAATGTGAAGTAAATATTAATTGTGGGATTCTTTATTTAAAAATTAATATAAAGTACAGTGACAAATATACTCTATAGTTTAAAAATTGGCATATAAATATATCCATGAAATCACTGAATTGGGTTTCTTTCCTTTTGCAGTATTTGTCCTGTAGGCTTTTGGTATTTCAATAAATTGTAGCTGTTTATGAGGTTAGCCTGCCACCGGTGCTAATTGAATATTCCTGGATTGTTAGGTTTGATGTGTGATGAGGTTTCCATGGTGATATCCACAGAGGACACCATGGCCACTACAACAATTTCTTTGCGCTGATGTGACTCTCACGTGCCTATCTAGCTGAGGATGCCATCCCAGCTGAAAATCAGTAGGAGTTTGGTGTTGACTTCAGTGAATTTGGTGTTGTCTCTGTTGTGACTGAGTCTGGAAACTGCTCTGGAATCACACAAGTCTCAAGTGTTGGCAGTGTGTAGTCAAGATAATACTTCTGGTTTGAACTGGTCATTGTGTTGCTTGAAACCAAGAAGAATTTGCTGGCACTCAAACCCACTCCCAGCCTGACCATGACCCCACATGAAATAAGTTATGCAAGCCATTTCCCTCACAACTAAAGCCCTCTGGATAATTTGATTGCATTGCATGGAAGCCCTTAGAATGGAGAGGGATGATAGGGCATGAGGAATATGAAAGCACAGAAGCTGGTTCTCTTTCAAAGAGCTTGCATCTGGATATGGATGGGCTTCTGAAAAAGACTGGGAAAGAAGGAGGAAAGGAGAATTGGCAGTGATCAAAGCAAATCAGTTGCCTGGCTACATTGAGATTGATATGTTGCCAGCTGAATAATTGACACTGGTTTAAGGAGGCTTTTGAAGAAAGACAAAAAAGGATTTGCTCTTCTGTGTGAAGCAGGTGGAAGAAAGTATGGCAGTGCTTTTTGGGAGCTGAGTGAACAGAGGGTGGCACTGTGAGTGAGGATGCAGCAGTGGCAAAACTTGAGAGGGATTGCAGTGCCCATTTTAAGGGAAAGTCTGAGGCAAAATTATGGCTTGAGCAATGAGGAAGAGCTAGTGGATGAATATAAAAAAGGGAGGAAAAAGGCCAAGATAAGATGGTGATCTCATTTTAACAGTACTTTAAATTGCCTTAAAAATGGCAAGTGCCAGGACAAGACAAAAGGAAGCTGATGAGATGGGTGAAGGAAGCTGCATGAGATGGGCAAAGTTCCTGTTATGACATGAGATGGGTTCCTAAATAAGACTTTTAATGGGAAAGTGTAGTTAAGAAAGTCTGTAGTTTTCAAGAGTTTATGTGAAAAGAAATAGCAAGTTTTAGAAGTAATCAGGGTAAGAGAATCTTGGGAGTATAAGACTATTTCCAAAGTTTTCTACCTCCTTATTCCAGTGAGACAATCTTGGATCAGATAACAATAGAAAAGAAGCTTTTTTTTTTTTTTTTTAATATTTCAACTGGTTTTTAAAGTCGAGAACTGGACAAGGGACAAGATTGATTGTTGATGGCCAAAAGATCTCTTAAGGAAGGATGTGAGCTGTGATTTTTACTATCTCTTCTTTTGGACTGATAAGTAGCTGCTTCTCCTAGCAAGAAAAATGTCTCAAATAATATCACCTTCCCTGACCCTTGTGTTAAAGTTGAACCATGAGCATGTGGAAAGGTTTAGGAAAGAAATTTAAGGAAATGTATTAAAGCTACATATTTTTAAAAATTGCTTTGAATTTACTACAGAAATTTTTTTTAATAAAGAAAGAAAAACAGTATCAGTTGTGTCAGTTTTATGTTCAGTTCTGTAACTCCTGAAAATACTGAATTAATCCAGTACACTTGTGAAGACAGTTTTCCTCCTAGAGTGCAGAGAAAGGCTTCTCATGGAGCAAGGATGACCTCTTGTGGTTGGTTCTCTGGTAGAGATTCAGGCTCGGCCCATGTCTAAAAGAGTTTGATATTGATTAAACGAGGGAGAGTCACAACATACACTAACTATTCCTACAGCAATCCTTTATTTAAGTGGGGAGTATGAACATATTATCAAAGAGGTTGATTTTTTTTGCCTCTTTGCTGGAACTTCACTCATGTTAAGGTTAATGTTCCAAGTTGAAATGGCTTTTCCAAGCTGAAATGGCTTTTTTTTTTTTTTAATAATCCATAAAAGCGAAACAAAAAAGCAAATAAACTTTGTGTAATTAAAGCCTTCCAGATAAATGTTCCTGTCAGTCTAAATAGGTACAACCCAGAAGTTGTGGCACTGTGCCTGTATATAGGAAAGTGCCATATTTTCATTGTTTATGCTGACTAGCTGAGCTAAAGACTAAATATTCTGCATCAGCTGGAGAAATATGTATTTCAAAAATGTCTTGCTTATAAGTAATCTAATTTGCTCTCACACCGTATGATGTTTTTAATACTTTGTGCTGACAATGCTCTTTTAAAGTTACCACTGCCTCTAGTCATGTAAAAACTTGTACTCTTTAAGATTGCACTGTTTATGTTTAACCATGGTCTGGAAATTCAAATCTATTGACTGACCTACTTGTGCGTTTGAGAGGGGAAACAATTTTTCTTTTGTAGAACATCAAAATCTTTGCTAGACCTCCATTGTGCCTCTGGTAGGTAGTGCAGAATGCTGTGGAATGTGATGTGCAAGAAGCCCTGTGGACAGACCTATTGTTTGTAACATTTTTCTCTTTGGGTATGCATTGCCAACGTTATTGTAAAATCTGTCTCTTGAAGATTGGGAAGTCAATACCAAAAAAAATATCAAATATCAGTGAAGGAGCACATCTAAACAAGAATGGAAAGCAATGTTTCTCAGCCACAGCCTTCCTTTCTGTGGTGCAGAGCCCTGACTTGCCCCCATGTGGTGAGGAGAGGAGGCTGGAATCTTCTCCTGCCTCAAGGTGGAAAGTCCCTGTGCCTTCTCTGACTTCTCTGTATGCCCTAACGAGCTAAAGGGGTGAGGGCTTAATGAAAAATAATTTCAGCCTTCTGTTTTCAAAAGCTTGCCTAAAATTTTCTAAAAATTTAGAAAAATGTTGTAAAAGCCAGAAGGCTTGACATTTGATAAATATGGCAGAATATTTCTCCTAGGCCTCTCTGGATTATTTGGAAGCATGAAGGCATTTGGGGAGAAAACTTCTTGTTGTCTTAGATGTGGCAGGACAGGTAGCTGCCACTAGGACTAAACCAAGCACTCTTTAGAATTGAAGTATTCAAGGTAAAGAAACCAGAACAAGGCCATGCTGTGCCTAGAGAAAAGAATATTAGATTTTTACTAAATGCATATTTTGTACTTCTTGTCATCACAATACAGGCAGGGCAGCTTTGCTACCTGCTGAAATATTTTTGCTAGTTTTTCTTGATGGTGTGGGTAGCATGATGAAAGTGAGTTATAGTGGAATTAAATTTCTCTATGTTCATGGGTAGCTTAGAAGTGAGCTAATGAATTTCTACAAATTTACTTTGAAGATCAAAAATTAGTTCATAAAGTTTGAGAAGCATAATGAAATATAAAACTTTATATGCATCCTTGAAATGCAAACAAGTTGAAAATTTACTTTTTTTTTTCTAATGTCTCATACAACATGGAGCTAGGAATGGCACCTGATATTGAAAACAATGTTAACAGTTTAAATGTTAATAACATCATTAGTGTTGTAGGAAATCAGAATAGGTGATCATAATGCACTCTCTTACAGGAACCCTAATTAGTCTTTACTATCGGTAGCAAAAACAAACAAACCCTCAGTGACTCCAGAAAAGCCTGTTCTTCTCCCAAGACAATATTATAATGAGCCATTACATCGACTCCTATGACAACAAAACTTTTAGTCTCTCCACAAAAAACAGCTTTTAGACAAGATATTGTCTAAGGCATATGCCAAATAAAGGTGTAATGTAATAAAGGGATTTCAGCAAGTTTTTTTCAGCAATTTAACTCTGTCAGACAAACAGCAATATTATTGCAAACTGCTGTGCTCAATCATGTATTAA
>PYHW01009643.1:731337-746614 GCA_013186435.1 Turdus rufiventris
CTGACTGGTGATCTGGAACACCTCCTTTTGCTCTATAGTCCTTAGGAGAATGGCTTGCTCATGAGAAAGCAGTGCTTTGTCCTAGTCCCATTGATACTTTGTCTTTAAAATGGTATGTTTTAGCTTGGGTTGTTAGAATGTTGTGGCAGTCTGTGACTTAGTGTAACTCACTAATTGCTGCAGATATATTTCTGTGCTATCTCCTCTCACATCACAGAAAACTAACTAGTTCAGAGTCTTTTCCTGGTGAGAGGACACTTTCTATGTTTCTCATGTAAGCAAAAACCTAAAAGAACCCATTATTGTGCAGCACTTGTTTGATGGAGCTCCTGGTGCTTTGTCATGTGAGATGACTGAGTTTCAAGTGACCTCTGCCTCTGTACACCACGAGCCAGGCTGATGAAGAGTTAGGTCTTTATGAAGGGATAGCCCAACAATTTCTCCACTTCCTGATAATTCTACATAGCTAACCTGCACAGAAACAGCATTCATTTCAAGACAAGCCCCACTTCTGCCCTTTCAGCTGTATTTGAGTAACAGTCACTTGATGACTCCTTTGGTGCAGAAGGGAGGGAACAATACAATCATTGACTCATAGAAATCAGATATGGAAAAGATTGAGTAGTCCATGTAATCTTCCACCTTACTAATGCGGGGCTGCTTCCTACAGTGTCACCATCCACTCCCATCACAGTGCTTTTTGCTTAGCACCTTGCACAGGAAAGGATTTTGGGGTGCTTCAGAAAGAAATGCAGTCTGTGTAAGGAGAGTGGTTCTTGGGCAAGATATACAAAATGTACAAAGATTTTGATTAGTAATACTATACATTGCAGCAATATTAAATTCACATAACCTCCACAGCAGCTAAAGATAAGGTTAAAAGCCAGCTGTATCCATTGTATGTCACAGTCTAGGGGAGTTATATAGCAATTGTGAGAAAAAGGAAGTGGCGGAATATTTTGCAGCTGGTTGTGTGCAAACAGGCTTTACTGTGTGTGTCTTTATTTGCAGTGGGATGTGATCCCAGACTTTGTTGATGACCAGTGCTCTCCTCATTTCACTCCTTAGTGTTTTGGTTTCTTTGGAAAAGAAATCTGGATGGTTCAGCCTCAGGTCAGGCACTGCACAGTTTGACCATTCCTGAATGAGGATGAGCAGGGGTCAAGGACCCCTCAGAGTATCCTGCTTTTCGTGAGTGTATTTGGATGTAGTGTCTCAGAATGTAATTCTCTTGAGAACTACAAATTCTGTTACCTGGAGAAGAAAACCCAAACCTCTTAGATGAAGCCTTAACTTTTAAAATTCACCATATTAAATCTACCAACTGTATATCTATTATCTGATGCACTGGCCACATTAGTATAATTCTTCAGCCAGCTGAAAATTACTTAAGTTCTTAGCAATGGCTGGAAACAATGGGTTTTAGTTAAAAAAAAACATGGAGGGAAACACCTCTTCTTTTACCAGTTCTAATAGGTTGTAAATATTGTTTGCTTATGAAAAAATCAATACTATGCAGCTGTGTTTTACAGGAGAGACCTAACAAGGGCATTCTTGACTTTGTCTCCTCTTCAATAAATTACTTGAAATGACCCTTAGAAATCTAAACTGAGGAGAAATGAAGGAGATGACAAAAAGTTAAACTGTTTGTTTTATTGCTATTCTACGCTGAAATATTAAAAGCGATCATGCTTTATTCTGTGCTACTTAAAGATAATAGCTTTTAAAAATAATTCTTCATTTATTTTCCCTCTCAAGAGTGGCCAATAAATAATGTCAATAAAGTGAAGTGCCTGTTCATTTGCCTCTGACACTATAATCATGGTGATACTCAATTATACTGTGGGACCTAAGGGTCTGTCACAGTTTTGGTCTCGAATTTGATGTGTGTACCTGTGTTTATGTACAGGATAGTCCTGCTGTAAACTGGAAAGGTATTTCAGTTTGAGACAAAATTAAAAGGAAAGAAATGTTTATCTTTTTAGTTTGCAAACCCCAGAAACAAAAATTGCAGCCATGTAGCTCCATAGAATTCTAGCTTGAGTATGTCTTGTATACTTCTTAAATAAAGATACAAACATTCCATCTGCACAGGAATGCAGTTCCTCCAGGGATACATGGAATGGGGTGGGTTGGCAAGTGCTCCCTTGTGCTACACACTTAATGAGACATAGCTTTTTAAAATTAATTTGTATTCCACAGAGTTTGTGAGCCTTTATCCGGAGAGAGGACCTCAGCAGTGGGATGCTCCATAACAAAGCAGTTGGTTTTGTATGGTTTTCTGCCAAGACAGCCCTTTACTACTGACATATTTGTGTATGAACCATCATCATTTGTCACTGAAATGGGCTTAATGATGCAGGATTTTATTCTTCCTCGTAATTTGTTCCATATCCTAGCCTTCCTCCCTTCTTGTATGCTCTTTGTTTTGCTTCTTACTGTTCAAATCTCTCCAAACAAGCCATCTCTTTTTTGCAAGTCATTGTAAGAATATCTCACCAGATAATATATGTATTACATTATTAAGGGAATTATGCATCACATTAATCTCCGGCTTCCAGCTTTATAAATCACACATCATCATTAAATTGTGCTCCTCTTTTTGTTGTTTCACTTTGCAGTCCTTGTCAAAAAATTATTTTTCTTTTTGGCATGGTCACTGTTATGGGCACTGTTATGTGCCTGACGTTACACAGGCATGTTCAGAATGGTAGTTTCATCTTTAATTAACATATGTGCCTAATCTTAAGATTGCTGTAAAATGTGTCAGCATTAGTTGAATATATGTTGTGGGTTGCCTGGGTTCAGACCCGGCACAGTAAGCTCTAAGGTTTTATTGTTTTGGTTAAATTGATTTGTGAAGCCCTTGAGAAGCTTTTGCACCTAATTGTTATTCTCATAGTAGCAGAGCATTTCCAGATCCTCAGGATCAAAGCTGTGGCTGTCTAACAAGTTTCACGATAAAAGATTTGCATTTTCCAATTATGCAGGGGTTCTCTATCAGTATCTGATAAAGATCTCTCTGGTTTTACATCCTGTGATACTAGCTAAAATGTTCCTATTCTTCTTCCTTTTCCATTTCAGTAGTTTCTGTTAGAAGACAGAAATTATTTCTGATTTTCCTTTGACCTTTCAAAAATCTCTGTGTTAGAGAATATTAAATCTTTGGCCATATTTCTGGTACCTGTCTGTGTTTGTACTCAAAAACAAATCAGTTTTTAAAACAGGACAGTCTGATGCTGCAGTCACATTCATGATTGCTTCTTGTACTTGCACAAAGTGTGCTTTCCCCTCTTGTGCCTTTTAAAGCTTTGATTATATGCTTATTGTCTCCTAGTCTTACCTGCCACTATCATGTTCCTTGACACAGGCAGCTTCTGCAAGATTGTGTAATCTCTGTGCCTGGTCTCTTACTGCTCTTTATGTGTCCATGTGTTTGAAGTGCCATCTGGTTGTCCATCAAATCCAGACCTTTACTAAACACTTTATCAAAATTCCTCGTGCTGGAAAATGAGGAGCTGCCTGAGTAAAATACATTATGTCTTTTTATAATGCTGTCTGATGTATTTGCCTTGCCTTATCTCTCCTTTCTCTTTCTACCTAATTTTTTCTTTCCTTTGGTTTGTTAGGCTTTTTTTTTTCTTTATTATCCCTGCTTCCAGTAAATCTTTTCCTTGGGCTTCTCACCCTTTTTTTTTCTCACCTTCTTCCCTTTCCCTTTATGCACCTGGTTTTCATCTCTACTATTTTGATTTTTTTTTTATCTTTGTGCCCACTCCTTACCAGGTTGACAGAAGGAGCCAAAGGCTATTTGCTTTGCATAAGTACTGACTGTAAGAGGAAGCAGAGCAGGATTATGCTCTTTTGGTGGCTTTTCCTGTGCAGCTGACTCTGGGTTTAAAGAGCATCTGCTGTCTGCTGCTCAGGGTGTGCCCAGAGGAGGGGACACCAGCAACTGGGAAGTCATGAAAAGAGTGACACGCACAGCACATTTGCTGTGCGTAGAAGGGGTTTGTGCTGAACACTCCCAAGTTGTTTTCATTAATTCTAAGTTATGGTCTCCTCTCTTTCATACTTTTATAGAAAAAGATTCAGTTTCCCCTCACACTGGATGCTAGAAAAACTGATGGGAATTTTCCTATCAGAACTGTTTTTCTTAGGCAGTGAAATGGATTTGCAGCAGAAAACTATTTTGGAAAGTTTTTGCTCTATGGAAAAGATCTTACAGGTCTGGTTTGAATAAAAATTTTATTTTAGTAAATATTTTATGTTTCTGAATTTCAGTTTCAGCAGCAGTTTGGTTTCCTTCTTCCTTTTTTTGGATGAAATATTACATTTTAATCAGCTTCTACCAGCTTTAAATATTAGTTCCCTTCCAGAGCACAGACCTTTTTCCCAACTCACTTTTCTCTGGGAATCAATGCTTGCATCTGATCATCATCAGTATTATTTAAAGATACTGACCTCAGGTTTGCAGTGCTGAATTTCTTTTCCCTGTGGCTGTGTGACAGCAACTTTCTGTCTTCCCCCAGTGCAGTCCCTAAGCAGTGTAGGGTCTTTAGCCCTTGCTGCATGTCTTTACTAGCAGGTTTCAGCTCTGTGTCTAGATACACACAGGAATGATACTCGGTGTGAGGTGAAGATTGCTCTCACAGACAAAGGCATAACAGGGATCAGTAGCTGTCAATGCAAGTGAAATAAATTCAGGTTTGTAGTATGATGCAATTTCCTAAATGGATGCCCATACCTTAATGTTATTTGTATGGGACTGGATAGTTCTCTAAATGTCAAATCCTGGTAAAAATGCCCCATTCTCTGGGGAAATTATGGTGGTATTTGTACAAGGAAGGTTAGAGGTGTTCACAGTAGTTCTTATGGTTTTAGGGTACTTCTCTGGAACTACCATCCAGCTCTTTTCCACACTTGGAGACCCAGAACTGCTCCCACAGGAGCTCTGCACAATGGGCAGAGATAAACCCAATGCAATGAAGCATCAGCTTTTCACAACAGGATCTCTGCAAAGCCCTTAGCTGGGTGACAGTGATGAACCAATGTCAGCTTGATATTTCTTTGTGACTGTTGCTCGTAGGGAGGAAACTGCAAGAAAAGGCAGTTGCAATAAAAACTGTCTGAGCCACTTCTATTTTTTGTGTCTGAAGGTAGCTAGCAAATGCAGAGAGGTGTCTATAAGCCTCCACCAACCAATCATTTGCTGAAGATCATCTTGCAGCATGACAGACGTGAAAGCCTTTTTCTTCTAAAACTTCTATTTAACTGTTAAATGCCAGCACAAGGGAATATTGTGATGGAACTCAACTTAGAGCAGCAAAGCTGTCACAGGTGAGGATGAAATCAAAACCTGATGGAGCCATCATTCATTTTGCCAGAGAAACAGCTGAAATAGCCAGTAGGTCAAAGTCACATGGATGAACCTGAATTCTGGAGAGGTGAATTCATGTTGAGGAGAAAATAAAAGCCATCAAAGTAGGTGGTGACCGCTGTGGTCTCCCCATCATGTGGGAAGTCTTCCTCTCGGAGACTGTGAAATGTCTTTGACTAATCCATATATCTTAAACTCATTTCAGTTCTGCACTGACCCCCATTTCTCACTGGCACCCACTGTCATGATCTTTGACATTCTCTTGTTTGCTGCCTCACTGCTGTTTGTCCCAGTCCTTCCTTGCTGCCTTTACAGGTGGTGGGATCATTCCTTGAGATGATGAGGTTCTTGGTCAGCTCCAGTTTGAGCTTGTATGTTTTTCTCTTGTTGCATTTAGCAGTTTTGCATGTTTGGGAAAGGTGGGTTGCATTGCTCCCAGAGTTCTGCCCAGCTGGATCCACAGGTGAATTAGGTAGAGAATGAATCCCAGGTGAATTAGATAGGAAAAGCCACCAAACAGCTTAAGTGCCTGGGAAAGCCATGAGCTCTGTCTAAAGCAGCTGGGATCCTCTAGGGCACATGGATTCTTCAGGGAGCTCATCTGCCATCTTCACTCCCCTGACCTACTGCCCCCTGCTTAAGAAGATACACAGGAAAATTTATTTTTTCAATGTAAGTGGGAKTTTTTTTGTTTKTTTTTTTTTCCATCTAGAAACATTCTCTTTTCTCTATTGAATACCCAGACAGTCTTTTTTTCTCCTTTTTTTCCYTATTCTACTCTAATAACCAGAACTTACTGATATGTAAGTTATGAGAGTCCACAGAAAATTTTTAAAACAAAAATATGACTGCACAACTGTTTGTTTCCAAAATTATGGCTTCTGATGGTTGTCAGTGCAAAGAAATTTTTGGCGCTAGAGAATTGATGTTATCTGGTTTCTAAATATGCATGACATCACTTTTTCTGAAGTAATTAAGAGCTTCATTTCCATTAACTAATTTATGTAACCATCTTTCTGCTATTATAGGTACAGAAAATAACTGAATTTTTAGTGGAAAATATCTCCTGTTGAGTACCTTGTACGTTTGAAGTGTAGAATCTGTTCTTAGTTCTTAACCAATGCTGTGTTGAATTAACATAATGATTACTGTTGTCTTTTCATTTTCTGGCCACTAGCCAGGAATACTTTTTTGCCAATGCAAAGATAGCTCTGCACATGCTATCACAAAGCTGTTATCTTTGGCTCTCACTAGCCAAATGTGTTGTAGATTAGCCCACAAAAGAGGAGCTACTGTGCATATGTAAAGCAATAGTCTCCTTGGTAGTAATGAGAGCAGGGAGGCAAATTTTAATGGGCTCTCACCTGGACTAATACAGCAACTCCTAAAATTTCTTCCTTGCAAATCAGACCAATTTAAAAAAACACTTCTCACTTTACTAAGCTAGTGATTTGACTGTCATAAAACTTGGTAGTAGGTATTTTAAATTTTTTTCTAATGTCTACATTACATTAAATTAATTTGGAGAACACTCCATGGCCCAGTTGAGGAAAAAGTTTGCACAAATGGTTATAGTTAAGCTCACATTTAGTTCTTCCTGAGAATGGACTAGAAGTTGAGCACCTTGACTAAATGTCACTTGTGAGAAATATCACCTATGAAAGATGCAGCAGTGTCTGACACAGCTCAGAAGCTTATTGCTAAGAATGTTAGTGTGGTCATCGTGGGTAAAGCTTATGCCCTTCCACAGCACTGTGAATACTCAAGATCCTCACAATAAGCACTTTTATTTGAAACTGTAAAAATAAGATACATGTACTTTATAGATCTCATTAAAGAGGTGCGTAATAGATACCAATTAAAAGAGATCATTAATTTTTCCTTTCTCTACATAGTTTGGCTTCTCTTTTTTGGGTTATCAGCCATGTCTGCATCACAGTAAGAAGCCAAGGTGCCTCTCAGCTTCCAGTGAGCACTGTGCCCCTTCCATCTGTGAAAAAGCTGGCCACCCAAACCCTGTCAAACCCAGCTGCTGTCTGTTCTCTGCTGTGTTTTATTTGGTGTTTGTCACCATTGCATGCAGAGGAACAATCACAGCTGTGGGAAGCGTGGACAGCTGTTTAGTTATTTGCAGATGGCTTAAAGATGTGCATCAACCAGTCATTTGTACTTGCCAGAGGAGGTAGGAGAGTTCGTTTAGAATAGCCACACAGCATTTCTTTGCTAATCAGGGAGTTGCCTAATTTGGAATTACATGTACATACATCTAAGGCCAGTCTGATGCATAGCAGCTCCTTACCTTACACCCATTCCAGTTTGGGAACAACTTATCGTAATGTTTTGCAGTTTAGGTTCCAGTAGATAAAATTTTGCATCCTGCCTTGTGGCCTTATCAGTCGGTCAGCTTCATTTTGCTTTGAGAAACTCAGGACAGGTTTCCTTAATGGTCCCAGCAGTACATACCAGTTTTGCATAGAACTTTTAGCCATTGACACAGTTGTTTGAGTTATGTTGAGATGATGGGAAACTCTAACCAAGGAGGAGGGAAGTGTCAAATTAACAGATGTTCCTCTTTCAGGCATTCCTAAGAAGCTAGCTGCCATATACAGTTAAAGGGCTCTGCCTGGAAATAATGCAATTGTTACTTCTAAAAACCTCCAGGTGCCCCACAGCAACTGTGTTAACTTCACAGAAGGACTTGCTAGACCAGGTAAATATTAATGTAGGAAACACAAGTACTAATGAATACCTGAGGTGACTCCATAGTGTCTTGAGTACTTTGCAAATCTGTATTTATCACAAGCCTCAAAGATGTTCCATAACCCCCAATGTGAATGGCCTGCTGTGGGAGTGGAGGTGATCAGTATCTGTGAGTGCTGTGCTCTTCACAGGCCTGGACCCTACTTCATCTTCTCCTGTGTCTCCTTGTTTAATAAAACAGAATTGGAGTCCATCCCTCAGTGAATTACTGCAGGTTTGATTAATTTATATATAAACCTCGTGTTCGTGCTGTTATCCAACAGCTGTCTTCACTTGTTGGCAAGAGTTTCAGGATCTGAGAATGCATTAAGTCTTTATTCATAAAGTGATATGATACGAAGTCAGCTTAAAAAAAGGTAATTACAATTTCATTTTGGTTTCCATCTTTAATAATGGCCATGTCCCTATCACTGAAATGGATAATATTCACACCATGTAAGGTTCTAGAAGTGAAGAGATTGTACCTTTGGTTGGGAAAGGGTGCTGCTCTGTGCAGACTTGGTAGCATGAAAACTGAAAGAATGTGTGAAGTTTTAAATAGGTGGGTGAATTTTAGGTCCACTTTTCTAGCTACTTTGAAGAAGCACACAAATGACTGGAAAAGTCACAGGATGTTCATAGGAAAGAAAAACTTCTCCAGCAGCAGTATTCTGATCTCAGTTGGTCATGCATGGAGTATTGGGATTATTCTGGGCTCTGAGCTGACTTTTCACAGGCCACACTTTCCATATGCACACCACTTTTCAGTTCAGGTGCTGATTTCTGAACTTTCAGGTTAGCCACTCCTTAAGGGTCTCCAAAGTTCCCATTTAATTTAATTACATTTTTGCATGTTATAAAAAGAATTCCAATAACTGTTCTGTAAATTCCAACTCCCCAATCTTTCCTCTAGAAAAAGCATTCTGAGATTGCTAATTTCCAGAAATGCACTTACCTATGCCACCAATTTGTGACCTGACTTCTGAAATCCTAACCATGCTGAAGTCAATGGCAAACCTTCCTAAGGATTTCATTGCCACATAGTTAAACCAGGAAAATAAACACCTGAACTAATTATATCTTCTGCTCCCCTCACAGTATTTAACACTTTGTCAAGTACAGAAGAGCCAAGAAATATAATACCAGGCTTTCACCAGCACTGGTGATGAAGTATCAACAGTTAGCATTTCATATGAATTGTACACATCTGTTGGGTTCGAGCAAAACCTCAGGCAGCACCAGAGCTTCATTAAGATAATTCTGTAATTGCATAAAATGATGACTCAGCCTGTGAGTGCCTTGAACCTGTAAATATTAACTGGCATGAGTTCTCCAGCACATTTAACAAAGGGTCCCCCTGGCCTTAAGTGAATGTATGAAATATGTAGTCATTGTTGCATTTATGATATAGGTAAAAGTTAATTTTCTTACCTTTTGAAGAGCTTGAAAATAATAGGTCATGTCATTACGTGTATTTCTGACAGTGGGCTTCAGAACATTTTTGTTCTGAAATCTCCTGACAGCTAAAATTTGGCTCCTGCAAGGCTTGTGGCTTTTGTGTGACAGGAATTGGGTGGTGTGGTACTGCTAGAGCTGTGTTAGGAAGGGGCTGAGAAGCTTGGTGTGCGAGATGCACATCCCTGCTAGCTTGTCTCCAAGGTCAGGGAGAGAGGGAGCTGCCTGACAAAAGTCCAATTTGAGAGAAAATCTCCAGAATCTCAAGCAGGTATGGCTGGATGCACTGCAAAAATACCTGCTCTAAATTTGGAGGGTGAGAGCAATATGGTTTTCACACCTTTCTTTCCAAACTGATATACTAAGAAGGAATGGCAATGATGACAGCCTCATCACGAGGGGAGTGCTTCTGTGGTGGTTGTTAAGAGAGTGCTCAAAATTAGCATTCACAGTCTCCAGTGAAGGAGTGGAATCTGTGTTTTATGCCATCCATCCATCTATACACCGAACAAATGTGGACAATTGTCATGGAAATAGTTACAGACACGTCTATCCACATTAAGCCCAGCAGAGCTCATTTCCGAACTGCTTCCTGTCTGACCAAGTTCAGATGGCATTTAATATGGGCTGAATTAGAGGATTCGTTGTTAGATCTTGAAATGCATGGCTGGTTGGTGATCTTTTTTCTTTTTCCCTTTTTTCCGTCATTCAGCTGAAGAGACCAGTGTAGGCAATAGCACATGGTGATTTCAGTGCCTTCATCCTGACGTGCATATTGTGTTTTGAGTGATGCCGAGCTGTTTTGAGAGCTTGTGGGATTTTCAAAACCTCTGCTACATTAATCTCATTTGGCATCTCTAAAATACTTCTGATCACTGTCTCTTTTTCAGAGTCTGATTACAAGATAATGATGTTTTGTGTTGCAAATGGGCTGTTTTCAGTTTTCACTGCACCTTCTTTTTAGAAATCTCTAACTGTTTAACCTCTGTGAGCCTTCAGCATGCCATATTACAGTGAAATTCTCTGCTAATCAAGGTGGCTGCTAATGAGAGAATCTCTGTCTCTCACTCAGTATAGGCACTGCTGTATCCTAAAGACATCTTGCCTTTTGATCTGCTTGATCCAGATTAATTGTAGGAGGCTAAATTCAGGCAGAAATCTCAAATGCACAGCAATGCTTAGCAGGAATGTTACAATTCTATAAAAGTGTGAGAAATCACAGGGATTCAGGTAGGTGATTGAGCATGGAAATAACAGGGTAGCTGAAGTTCATGATTTCAGCTTGTAGTTCTGATCTGCTCATACACAGATACTGAGTCACCCAAGGCAGAAAAGTAAATGAGGAAAGAGAACATAAGCTGTCATACAAGAACCAAGGTAAATAGAATTTACCTTTCTTCCATGTTCTCTCTTTATGGGCTGAATTCATATCTAATTCAATCCAAACACAGAAATACATGAGCAACACTAATATTACCAGCAGAAGAAAATTTAAAATAGTTATGACTAGCATTCCTCCCTGGGAGCCAGTGTGTGTTTTGTTTGTTATTGGGTTTTGTTAGTTTTTTTGGGTTTTTTTGGTTTGGTTTTTGTTTTTGTTTGGTTTGATTTGCTGTTTTTGGTTGGTTTGGTTTGTTGGTTTTGGGTTTTTGTTTTTGTTTGGTTTGTTGTTTTTTTGATTGGTTTGGTTTGTTTTTTTTAAGGGGAGAGGAAACAGGCATGTGAAATAGCACGTAAGTATCTGAAACTAGATGATACAAGATCTGAGTTGCATATTCAGGGAATAACTAGAAGCTACCATTGAAGATTGCCTTGCTTTGGAATCAGCTGTGCAACTTAAGTGTATCCCTTGACACCTTCAGCTCTTTCTTGTGTGCTAAAACTTGCTAAATTTGGGGCAAGATACAGTTTCTGAACATCTTAAATCTGAAATGTTTCATAAAAAATTCTTGTTTCAAATCATTTAAAGAGTTATGAAATTCACATTCAAACTCTGAACCTTCTAGCTGCAGTACATGTTCAGATAATGAGATTTCAGTCAGGAAATACAGCCTTTGCCTTATCTATTGAAGATAGATCCAGCTCTTATAATCAGCAGGTACTGTATAAAGATCTGCATGGGTATTCATCTGAAGATTTGGAAGCAAGAATCTAATTAGCAATATACTGTGGTATCAGCATTATGCTAAGTGCTTTTTGTTTTCATCATCCTCAAAGCATGCCTAAATCTCGGAGAACAATGAGGAAAACCATATAATCCACCATACAAAATCAGTCACAGCTGTCAAAATGTAGTGTGGCCAAAAATGTGCTCTTTGGTGAAGCCTGAAAATATTGTCAGGTAACTCTGACAAAAGCTTTGTTGCAGAATTGTGAGCATTACACACGTGAATCATGAATTTGCCAGAGAAACATGTGCTAAGAGGAGTGCATTTCTGACTGAAGAGGAATTTAGTTCTGAATTTATTTCTGCATTGCCATGTTCTTTTAAAAGTACAGAGGAAGAACTCTGCCTGTTTAAAGCAGACTTGGTGCTTTTATGCACCAAATTGTTAGGCAGATTTGGACCCATTTATGCATATCACTCCCATGTAGGTGTTTAAATACCTTTATTTAGGGGTAGACAGCATGAATCCTTTGCCTGTGAGTACAGATGAGTGCCTGTGTGTCCTTGTTCACATGCATGCATCTCAAAAAATGGCAGCTTCCTCCAGGGACATCAGCTGCAGCAGGTAACTCACAGCTGTTATGGAACTCACACAAGAGCCAAGATGTAGAGATCCCATATTGTTATCTGGCCCATAAACAGCCCTGTTTTTCAGCACACATGCCATGGTGGTGGTACCTTTGCTGGTTTGCTTTGGGGTTCACTTCAAATGCAGTTCGACAGGACATGGGGAAAAAAGAAATAAATAGAGCTTTTTAAAAATGCTTAGACATTCTAAGAAACCCCTCTTTGTGTTCTTTTCTGATTTGGGGGAATTCAGGAGAGAGGGAGGAAAGAAAAATTGTCTCAGACAATTTGAGTCCTTAACCTTTCAGGTATTATAATGCAAATAAAATGTGTTGTCTTGAAATGTAAATAAAATGTTTGATATGGACAGCTCATAATGAAATCCTGGAGCTTGCATATGCACAGGTGTAACAGACTGGGAACAGGAATTTGCCTTCTGTATGTCAGCTTTTCAGAATACCAAAAGCAAGAGATTCCATGTGCAGAAGGGTTTCTAAGTTTCAGAGAACAAAAACAAAATAAATGTTGTTCTCATATTGTTCCAACTGTTTGATTAGAAATGAGTTAGAGAGTGATCTCTGTGTTCTTCTCCATCTGGACATGTGTCCTCCCTGGTAAGCTCAGATATGAAATTTAAAAATCCTGTTTGAAGTGTTTTTAGAACCCTAGGTAAGATCTTCTGCTAAAAAGACAAAAACAAACAAACAAACAAAAAAAAAAAAAAAAAAAACCAAAAAAAAAAAACTGAGAGAGAGAAGAAAATAAACATTTAAAAAATAAGATAAACACTAATAGGTTCCTGGTTCCTTGCAGGAAAATGAGAGATTAATTTTACAGTCTAGGCCCTCATGCTGAAAATACTCACGCGGGCACGTACCATGGATGTAATGAACTTGCTGGATCTATTTATAGCTTTACTCAGTGTATGTTTTTACCCAGATGGTGCTCCTTAAATTTCACTGGACTGTGTGCATGAGCACACTAAAGATCACAGTGCAGAACAAGAGTCCAGGTAGCAAACAAATAGACTTAATTAAGCAGACCTTCACAATTAATTAATACAATACTTATGACCTTTTCATGGTGTCTCTCTGCAAGAAGGATTTGTAACTTTCAAAATTGCTAGTAATTACTCTCTTGTTTTTGCTTTGGATAATTTTCTTTACAAGGATAAATAAATAACATTCAATTTTGAGAAGGGAGAAACATGCAGAAGGGGTGGAATAGCTAAACCTTAGAGTGTGCCAGGAGTGGATTCTAACCTTCCAGCATCTTCTTCACTCTGTAGTAATAAATCATTCCCATCCCTACAGCACCTTGCTTCTCCAAGCTTCCCATTTGCTGATTTTGTTCCATATGTTAACTCTTTCAATATACTTGAGTTCCCACCAAAACTGGTTTGCTTTTCTTTTCTAGTAAGACTGAAATTTTCCTCAATTTTCAACTGAAGCCTATTAATATTAATTTCTTTCATAAGCTATTCTTGTAATTTAATTTTTAAAATGTTATCATTTTCATATGCATTCTGAAATTCTGCTTCAATCTACCAATTAATGGATTTGTAAATTAAAAAAAAAAAAGAGAGAGACATACCTGTAAAGGGAAAAATAATCCATTCGATTACATTAAACATGCTTACATCAACCTATAGTCGGACCAAATGTCTTTCCCCATGCCCCCTCCCCTCCTACTGAAATCAAAAATTTCATGTTAAATACAATATTTGAATAAAACACTTTTTTTTTTTACATCCCCATCCCCTGGATGGTGTTTCATCTGCTGCTACCCTGATACTTGTGCAATGTATCTGGTACACATGAACTCGCCCAGGGTGGCTGATTTTAAGGCTTGCTGGGACAGAGATCACGGCTGGGTGTGAGGATGCCTGCAGCTCTCTTTGGGAGGGTTATAAATGAAAGCTCAGTGGGTCCAGGTTAAAAGTACAGGAGGTTTTTGTATGGTTTTGTTTTCCTCTGCAGCATGTGTCAGGCAGCTGGCTTCCCTTGTGCAGTTTGTTACTTTAAAAGCATTTGAAAATACAAATGCAATGATTTAATTGAGCTCAATGATTGCCAAGTATTTTCTGTGACTTTTAACAGGTTCAATTACTAGATTGGGATCACATCAAAGGAACTGCAGGATTATTAGCATTACAAATCTGGTTCCTGATCAGAACTACTCAGCACATTGAGTTTAAGGAGGGGAGATTAATATATTTCTGTAACATGAATGAAACCACCTCAGGTCTTGAAACAGCCTCTTGTGCTCTCCATAAAACTTCCCTCTGTAAGGAGCCAGGTGCTGTGAGGTGCTGATTGTCAATTTAAATCTAATGGTTCTATCTTTAGAGCCTCTACAGAAAAGCAGTGAAGAAGGAATTGTGCCCCATTCTTTCTTGTTCTCTTCCTTCCTTGTCTTTCTTCAAGCTACTTGTTTCCCACTCCCATATTTGCTGTTTGCTTCTCTTAGCTCTTCCAAAATGTGTTTGGCTTCAAAAAGACTTTTTTAAATTAGAAAAGAAACTAGTCTTGGGTTTTTCTTGGTTTTTTGAGGTCTTTTGGGTTTTTTTGGGGCTATTTTGTTTGTTGTTTGTTTTTGGGTTTTTTGTTTGTTTGTTTGTTTTCTGGACTTTATCAGACCTGATTCACCCTGCAGTCTCTTTGTTCTATGCTGGCCCAGCTGAAGGCTTGGTGAGTGCCAGTGCTGTGGCAGGAATGACAGCCCATGGCGAGGAGGGCCATAAATCTGTAAAATGGCCTTGTTCCCAAAAAAAATAAATTAAAAAAAGCAGAGGGTAGAACTGTATATGGATTAAGTCCTATGCTGAGCATCAAGTGCAGCTGTTTTTATCACTGTCTGCAAAGCAGAGCAAGGAGTGTGCAGGCAAAGCTCAAAAGCCCCTTAGCAGCCTTCTAATCTGAGGGCAGCTGAGAAAGGCTTCCCATTCCTGCATTCAGCTTTCAGTTGTT
>PYHW01009643.1:755695-835362 GCA_013186435.1 Turdus rufiventris
AAAAAAGTATTAAAAATTACTCCATTTACTGTGTGATTGGGAAATGTACTGCATATGGATCAGTTGGAAATCCTGCGTGCTGCATAGCTCATGGGAACGAAGTACTTCAGGAGGGTGCACAGACAGCAAGACATTTCAGGCTGTAGTTCTGGTGACTACACAGATTTTTCAGTCCAAAAACCCAATTTAGATGATGCTGGTAAAGTGGTGTCTCTCATCCTGGACCTCTTTTCATGTCATGTCTCACAGGCTTGCACAGAGCTCCTGGTGCAGTCAAGAGGCTTTCCTGGCAGGTTGTGATGTGCAACTGTGACAATAGACTTGGATGCTGGCTGTGGTTTGTCTCTGTGTTTGTGCTGTTGGGAAATGTTTGAATTTCATTGTCTATTCAGCAATTCAAAAGTAGGGTTACTGGAATATTTTATTAAGTGTCTTTTCACAACTTTTTTTTTTTTTTTAAGTTTTTTGTTCTGAAAACAGAAAAATTATTTCTAACCAAGTCTGAATTCTAAATTCTCATGAAGATTGTTTTGGTCAAAAAGGAAGTTCCACATTCCTTGGAAAGGCATTCACGTTGGGTGAGGGTTTAATCTGAGTTGATGGAATTAGAGATTATTTGTTAGTGCTTAACAAGCAAAGATTGATTGGGCAGGTATAACCATACTCTTCCTTTCTCTGAAAGCCTGTTTCAGATTGAATTCCTATTTCAGTGTCAAAGATAACTCGATCAGCTTGTAGCGAGCTGCAGTTGAATTGTACATAACGAGAGAGATTTGTGTGATGGGAGCATCTGCATGAGCAAGGGGGGAAGAAGGGAGAGATTTTAGCTTGTTTAGAAAATAAAAGGTATCATTAATCTAAATATGACAGTAGCATAAGCTGTGAGGGCTGTCTTCCACACAGCCTGCCATGAGCCTGCTTTTTCTGCTGCTCTGCCAGCTGCGCTCACGGTTTTGCCGAACTGCTGGTTCATTTTCCTGGCGCTTGGATGAACCGACCGCTGCCTCTGCCAGGAAAAAGCGTGGTGGGGAAAGAGTGCCTGCAAAACAGCTGCTGAAAGAATGATCTGCTCAGGTGCAGTGTAGTGCCAGAGAAGAGATGTTCAGTTCATCACTGTTCCCTAAATCTGAGCACCAGGGAGAGATAGGCTTCGTGTCCTTTGCCTGGAGTCTTGGAGATGTGTGCATTCAGGAGTGATGTGTCAAAGCTAGTGGAAGGAAAGGATTTGATGTGAAAAATCTGGTTTGTTTCATTTTTATTCCGTGTTGGGAGTGATCTTTAGAATGATCACCTTTCTGTTTTGCTTCCCTTCTTCAAAAGCTAAATGCAAAGGGAGTTACAGGACAGAACATGAATACCTAATCATTTAATGTGTTTGTCACCACACTGCTTTGCATATGTGGTACTTTTCTCTCTTCCTTAAATAGATGCTTCTCCTTTAAACCCTCTGCAAGTGTTTCTTTTTGTGGGGTTTGTAGCTTGTTGGTTTTTTTTAAATAATAAAAAGGTCACAGGCAAGTAAGTGCAAAAGCTAACAACATAAAGTAAACAGCAATTATGAATAGGAAATGCATGGAGAAATATGCATATGTGTACAGAAAGTTTTTACATAAACTGAATATAAATACAGTGGAAGCAGAAGAGGCTGAGCTGCTGCCAGCAGGATAATTATATAATTGATGTGCTCATCTATGAAACTGCTTTTTCTGTGCTTTGATATATAGCTCCTCTAATGAGGTGGATCTCAGCCCCAAAAATTGGTCTCTGTTCTTTGTGTAATATTCTTCACATATACAGCTGCATGTGGAATATGCCTGCAGGCTTTTGGAAACGAAACACAGCCCTTCTAGGTAACACTCCTTGTGTCTGGCTGCTTTCTGGGTCACACTTTTTGCCACTTCCCATATAAGGGAAGATGGTGGTGGGAGTTGGTACAAACAGAAAATTAGAATCATGTAGTGCCCACAGCAATTCACCTCTCCTTTCCCACAGCAGTCACGTTTATTTAGATGTATTTTCCTGGTTGCTTTTGTGACTGAGTTCTCCTTGACCCTTCCTGTGCTAATTAATCATGCTCTTGTGCTTAAGCAGGAACCAGTCTGGTGGGCAGATTGATGTGCTGATGAATTCTGTGAAGGTCAGGGAAAAGGATGAGGTTGATGGGTGTGTGACTGGAAGAATCAGGTTGTCTTGCTGCTGTTTCACACCCAAAGTACTGGTGGTGTGAAAAATAGCCAAGTCTGAGCTGATGAGTGACTCTCTGACCCTATTCCCCATGTCTCCACAGTCCCAGGGCTCAAGGCAGATGGCCATGTTTTGATGAGGTTTTTTCCTGTATTCTTTTAGAGAACAATAATTAATAGCAAGACTCCAACATGCTCCTGTTTCCTAGCATTCTGTCTCTTCAGTCCCTGTATATTTGTGTGGTAATATGTTCTCAAGAGAAAATGAGGAGGCTTCAAATCTGGAAATGCTGCATTTTAATAGGAAAGTTTAGAACAATTAGGAGTGTTTTGCTATTGCTATGCTCTAGATAAAAGCATGAAGGAGACTAAAGATACAGACCAGAAGTTCCAGATGCATATCCCAGAGTCACATATGATTGTGCAATATGTACCCAGAAAAGAGATCCCAATGAGATGGGACAGCATCTGAGCCAAAAGGACCTGCTCTTCTGCTCTGCCCAACTCGGCTTTGCTATTTGTGCATCAACATTGCCATTTAAACCTTCACTGGACGTACGATTCCTCAGCTTTGAAAAGGCACAAATCTTGAAAAAACTATTTAAAGGCTATCATATTGCCAGAAAGCATGGGATTTATGCAGCCTCAAATGGCAAGCATGTCATATGGCAAGGATGTCATATGTGTCTGCTGTCCAGAGCAAAAAAACCTGGCTTTGGGAATGGGATTTAGTAACTTAAACAGAGATTTCCAGTGCTCTTGTAGGCACTGTGGCATACCCTGGGCTCCCAGAGGTCCTGCATTGTCAGTGCCAGCCCTGGGCAGCTTCCTCACATACCCTGAGGAGCAGAAAGTGGCACAGCACACCTCTCTTAAGGCCACAGAATTTGGTGGCAGGAGGAAGTGTCTGAGGGGACTGCTGGAAAAAATGCCAGGAGCATTGGACAGTACAGGGAGAAGAGCCAGAGCACATGATAAGGGAGATGTGAATGAGGCATATAAAGAGTGTTCTTTGTAGCAGGCAGGATAATTAAAGAAATTTTAAATATAAGAGCCTGTTTTTTATACACTAACATGTGCTTCTTGACAGAAAATCACATTAGTGACTTCCTCCTGCTATAGCAGAAAAGTAGTTCAGGCTGGATTTGTCTTTCCATAGATCTTTTAATGTGTAAAGTACATCAGTGTTCTGTAGGTTAGACTTGACAAAATTCCTCTCCAAAGGGTGCACAGTCTGCAAATTCACTTCTTTGTCAATACTGTAGGTGACTGATATGAACCAAATGGATGGTACGCAATTGTTTCGAGGTAGATTGGTCTTGGCATGAGGAGGTATTTTCAAGGAAGTAGGAAGCCCAAAAATAGAGGTAAAGAAAATTCATGCAGCAGAGCCATGACTGGAGAGTCATTAGCAATGATATCACTAACTAGGCCAGACTTAAAATCCAAATGGGAAGAAATGTGGATTATGCAGCGGGAAGCAGCATCTGAATAAGCCACGCAGGAGTGCCAGTTTTATGAAATTAAACAAAAAGTCAATGCATTTAAAAAGCTGGCTGCAGACAGACTGGCTTGGGAGTGAGCCAGCCTGGTGGCCAGGAGCTGGCTGGGAGTGCTGCTCAGGATGGAGCTGGTCCAAGCCACCAAGCTGGGCAAACCTGGGCTCTTGTGGCAGCCCAGCCTGGGCACAGGAGAGGAGGGAGCAGGGGCAAACCAGGAGGCAGGGAGCCTGGAGAGAATGGTTTACAGGACTGTGCTGGAGTCCTGGCACGGCACCAGCAGCTGGCCAAGCTCTGTCCTGCCCTGACCTAAAGCTGTGCCTGGTATCTGCCTGACCTGTCCAAGCCTGGAGCTGGCTCCAGGTTACCCAGTGAGGTGCTCACTGTTGTTCTTAATGAGTTATCAGGAGCTCAGATCTTAGCCTGCAACATGTGGTCAGTACATTTGGGTTGTTATTTTTAACTTTGTAAAGAAAGAAAAGGGTCAATTATATTGTTTAAGCTGTGTTTCTTCTAAACAGGAATTTCCCTTTTAGCACTGGCATATCCCTTAGCATCTCCTTTACCTCTTTCATAGTTTTTAGTTGCAGTATCCACTACAAAATAATGTCTTCAAGTCAAAAATAGCAGGCATTTTAGCTGACAGTGCAGTATATATTTGTACAAGGTCCTGGGGTAGTTTTCTTGTTTTTCCTAGCTCTGAATGGCAAAGTAGATGGGACACAATTGCATACTTGGAACAGCTGTCACAAAGGCTGGTATTAGCGAAGTACAATGGCTGAAGGATAATTAAGAATTTGCCATGAGGAAGGTGGATTAAAACTTCTGCAGTTAATCAGATGGATTGCTTAACACATTAAATATGCAGCCATGGTCTATAAATAGCTATGTCACAAAACTTACTGAGATCACAGGAAAAAATAATATTGGGAATACTTCCTGGGAATATAAAGGCACTATGATTGAGTTTTAGATGTTCCTTTCAAGGACAAATTTAATATTGTTGAGTGCTGTTATTTCTTGACAAACAGGTATATTAGTCTAATATTTGTGTGTCAGTGGCATATGTGATATAAAAGCTACATCTGCTTAAGGTAACAACTTTTGAAAAAGAAAACTATTTCCTTCAATTTGCAATCATGTTTTTCTTTCATTTATCAACACATCCTATATACAAAGAGGTTTTTCTTACCAACATTGTTCTGAGCTGGAAGGAGGAGGAAGAGATCCACCTGCCAGAAAAAGAGAACATGCCTGGTTCAAGTTGTAATTAAATGTAGGAAGGAAAAAAACCCAAGCCAAACAATGAATACAAATGATAGACAGGTATGAAAGTGGGTTAATGAAATGTTGAGCTCTCCATTTCCAGTGGCATATGTATTGGTTTTGTTTTATGTTTGTTTGGTTTGGTTTTTTCTCCTAGTTAATGTGTTGGGGTTTTGTGGGGGTTTTTGTGGTTTTTTGGGTTTTTTTTGTTTCTAAAAATATGCTATTTTCTCATTGTTTTGAACTTTACATGTCAGTGCTTTACAGAAGCCTTTTTGCACTGTCAGCACTGCTAAGGGAAGCTGCTATAAGGGGACTTTTGAAGAAACTATCAGTGTTACAGAGGCCAAAATTTGAATTTGTCCTCTGAATTTTTGGGTGTTGAAAATTCTCCCAAAATGGAAGAAGTAGTAGTATAATATTGCTCCTTGTAAGATATTAAGAGGTCTGATTCCTGTGTAGTTAAATTTCTTTATTTAAAGAAAAATTTTAATATATACAATATTAACTATGAGTAGTATTGTTATTCTTAATAACTCTTTTTATGAAGCATTGCTTATGCCTGGAGAATGACTGCAAGTGTGCCAGAAAGTAAAAGGAGAAAAGTTGGAAAACCATGTTTTTAATGTTCCTCTCCCTTCCTTACCCACCATGAATATTGCAGTCCTCTGCTATGAATGTTATTGTATTTCAAGGTACTTTTTCTGCCTACACTGATGTAGTTCTTCATCACATATTTCATTGCAGGCCTCCAACCCTCATCATTCCAATTTCCATCAGTTCACTTCCTCTTTCTAACCTGTTTTTCCAACAAGTCAGTTTTTCAAAATGAGAGTATAAAGTGCTGTTTCTTCTTTGTCACTTTTCTGTGTGAGGCTTGAAAAGTGTAGTCATTGTATGTTTCCACTTTTTTTTTTTAATTAAGGCTATTTTTTTTCTTTTTATTCCCCAAAAAAGCTGTGAGGTCCAGAAACAAGAAAAGGTGAGGTTCATGCAGAACTACTTATTTTTTCCTTCCTCCTCTCATTTCCTTAGTGCTTCTGCTAGACATTCAGATTTTTTTATCTGAGGACTTGTTTCTTTTTAAAAGAGGGATCAGCCTCATCAGTGTCTGGATAAGCCCAGCACCCCCACTCTTTTTAGAGGTTGTTGGAGCATCCCGTAATTGTCGAGTGCTTTTTGGCTACCCAGAGCTTCAGTGGGGTGTGAGGATGTGCAGCTTCTGCAGCAGGATCCCAAACAGGTGGTGGGGTTTTATTTCAGGAAAGACTTGGAGAGCTGAGTGTTCTCCAGTCTGCTTTGTAGTGACATTTGCAGGTGGGAGGCACAGGCACATGGCAAAGTCACCAGGGAATAAGCACAGCCACCACCTTTCTAAGTGCTTCCATGAATTTTCCAGCCTAAACCAGAGCCTCCATCACAGTCAGGTTTTCCAGTTGTGTTTATGAGAAGTTAATCAAGCCCAGCACATTAATTTCTGGGTACGTTTAATATGTTCATGGCATTTCCACAATATGATTTCGGGTCTTAAGATTAACTATGCTTGTTACAGAATGCCCACAGAAATGTAAAATTCCAACTGTACACTTCCTTGTCTGTGCTGTTATGAATATGCATGTACTTAGAGGAGCTGGTTTTATTCTGAAAACTCCCTCTCTACACTTTGTACATGATAGGAAAAAGCTCTTATACCTTTTCCCTTTCTTTTTTTTCACTTGCCCATTAATGAATTATTCATACAAAGGTGTCAGAAGACAAAGCATGAAAAAGCAGAGTACCTGAATTCCCTGAGATTTTCATTTTGTGCTGCTTTTCAGTAAAAAAGTGCTGAAGTGATACCTGCATCTGAATCTGTCAAAGGCACTGTGGAATATATAATATGTGATCCTGGGAAGATCCAGGTGTTTTTGAGTACAGGAGCCTCTGACTTCAAAAACACAGCCACTCATAGCAAGCATTCTGGCTGAAGCCTCATGATCTGAATCAGACAATTCTGTAGGAAGAAGCTGGGTTCTTCAGTTTTGCCAACTTGGAGTTTTCCCTCAATTTATTCCCTTCTCTTTTTTTTGCCCCCGTTATTCTTTGCTCTGTGGTGCTTGCTTGTAGAAACCTGTAATGGGTAATGATGTAATGGATGGAGAGAATAAAGACAGCTCTGCATACTTTAAATCTCTGTGGTCCTGCTGGTACCAACGTTTCTCACACAGCATCAGTTTCAGAAGAGCTTGCTTGATGGTGAAGTCTTTTACAGATTTCATGCTTGGTTGTGTCACAGATTATACTAATGGTTCTAAGGCCTTGATAAAATAGGGAAAATTAGGAAATCTGGAGAAAAAAAATTAAAATAATTTAAAGATTTTTCTCCTCTTGATTTTGAAATATGTCTGGTAACATGACTTCTCCAAGTCTACAAAGCTGTTGTGGCAGAAAAGTCCTAAATAAAAGAAATCAGGAAGTTTTTAACTTGATGAAAAATTCAAATATGATATTTAGGCAGTTGTCAGCACTTGAACCACCCTGCTTTCTTTTTACACTTTTTTTCTTTAATGTGCTTCAGAAATTAAAATAAAGGCATAGAGAAATTTATTTCTAACACACAAAACTTTTTTAATCCTCTCAGCCTCTATAATTATATGGCCCTTAATTATTATTCAAGGTCATAATGAAGAAAATTTCTAGGATCTGAGGGGGAGTCCTGTTGCTTTTGAATCCCATTGCAAATGTCTCTGTCTGCTTGCTTTTTCCTGCTGAAAAAGTGCACTGCAGTAGAATTGTTGGTACAGGAATTGGTTCTAGACAGTGCAGAAAGTGATTTCTTCCATAGTGTAATTTTACAATAAAAACCCAAAAACAGTTCCCATAATGGTTTTCTTTGGATCCACTCCTTGTTTGTGTGTCCTGCACTCTGAAAAGCCCCAACAAAGCTGGTGTTAAAAGGCCATGTTCTGCTGCATCTTCTATTGAAGGCTGAATGATTTAGAAGAGGTGAATGAATGTTCTTTTAATGCCAAACATAGAAAAAAGTTTTGATTTCTGGCTTTTTATACATAAAAAAGCAGTATACATTGAGTTTGGACAGGGAGATGTATAGAAATGGCAAAACACTTCATGAAAATTTTTTTCAGAAAGTATAATTTTACCTTCTCCACCAATGTTTTATTAATATTTTAATATTAATTAAATGTTGATTTTTTTTTCATTCTGTACTCACATAGATGACTTATTCTACGGGTAGTAATTTTTTAGTTGTCTGATCTTTCATCAGGTTGTGAATTCTCACACCAGTTGTTTCTGCTCCTTTTAGCCACTTTTTAGTTAGAGAAGAAAGAATAATACTGTTCTGAGCAAAACCACTACAATGATGATGATGATGATAAAATTTCTAAACAATTATAGGAGATGAGCTGTAACAGAGTTAGTCAAACCTAAATGCAGAATGACAGTAGACATCAAAGAGAAGTAGATATACTAATACCTGAAATCTCTTTAGGAGAAAAAAAAAGTTGGTGTTGCTAAAACATACCTCTATTTTACATTACTGCAGAATGTGATTCTAATGTAATTCAAGCTGATCTAAGGTAATTTACTACATGTGTACCAGTAGCTGGATTAGAGGTGACTTCTTGTCATTTTGTTGCTGTAATAATGCCCACAAAATGATGCTTTTCTTTCTTCCATACTCCTTTATGGATGCAGTAAACCTTGGTTTATAAATGGCTACAGCAAAAAATCCTGGATGGGTTTTGCTTTGTCCCAAGAGGGGAAAACTGGCTTTTTAAATCCATCTTACTAATAACAGGATGACGGGATGAAAGTAGGCAGAGAAATGAGAATTAAAAGTTTTCTTTGTTCCTTGTTTACTGGTCATTGGAAAGCTGTTTTCTGTTGTTTAGTAAAGCTAGGATAATAAATGTGTTCAGAATATCTTCCATTACTCAGTGATAGCATAGCAGAGAAACACAAAGGTAGGATAAATTCATTCTTGTTAGTCATAAAAAAATCATATTTTACTGCCTCATGCTCCACAGTTATTCATTTAGCTGGGTTCCTCTTGGAGCACAGAATAGAGGGAAGATTAGGCTGAAAATGTGAATGACACCCTTATGCTTTCTTTAGCTGCAACATTATGGTTTAAATGGATGATCCATCTGGTATTTTCATCCTACATCAAAAGCTCTTTCTTGAAAACAGTTTGTTATGAGAAAGAATAATTAGGCTGCCTAGTTTAGTACAGGGTATTTAAATTAAAAACTTCACCAAATACTGATGTAGTTTGGGAAACAGGTCTATTGACAGCCTTCCATTTCCTGACTTAACATAACTTCCTTCACTGATGTCAAACGTGTGTGGCAGTAGCAAGCACAGAAACAACCTCTGGGGTTTCTTTGTCCTGCTTCAATTGCTTTCTTGAAGTGCATTCCAAAGGAGATCCACAAAAGACAAAACCCTAAAGCATTTTGTACAAGGTGTGGTCCCAATCCTTTCTCAGTCCAGCTGCTTGCAGTCTGATTAACTCATTTTTCTTACGAGAGTGTTCAGGCAGGAGAAGCAAACTGAAGGATTAGGTTGAGAGTATGAATAGGTGGCCCCAAATTTTCTGTTCTGTCAAACCAAGGTCCTGAGAGTAAGTAACTTAACTTTCCTCAAATACTCATTAATTGGGACACGCTTCTTTGATACTAGGATTTAAATCTCCCTTTTTCTATAACCATGTACAAGGAATCTCAACGCTGAAAAGGTTTAGGAAATGTTTCTATAGAATCACAGAACTATAGAATGGCTTGGGTTGGAAGGGACCTTCAAAGGTCATTGAGTTCCAGCCCCTGTGCTGTGAGCAGGGACACCTTCCACTATCCCAGGTTGCTCAGAGCTCCATCCAGCCTGGCCTTGAACACTTCCAGGGATGGGGCATCCACAGCTGCTCTGGACAACCTGTTCCAGTGCCTCACCACCCTCAAATCTCTTTAGCTTAGAAGAGAGAAGGATGGCAAGTTTTCTGTTTTCTGCCTGTGGTGGTCCTGATTCCAGTGTGGGTGCTTTAGCTGGTTAATAATTTTATAAGTATTTTTAATGCAATTTAACCAGATTTGAGGTATCTGAGAAGGTGCTTGCTAATGTTTTGAAGAAAAACTATTCTGGAACATGATGAAAACACACAAGTTGGTAACTTGAGCTTTTTGGCAATGGCAATGGATCCTCAAATGCAGAATGTCTGAGGGCTTGTGCCTGAGGCATGATATGTGCCATGGCACCAATTTGCCCAGGATTTGTCCAAGCTTAGACTGAAAATAGCATAAAAAATGTTTTTTGGGTGAGAAGAGGCTGGACTACAGCCCCAGCTAAAATTATGTGAGAACATCTTGACTACAGAAGACATTTAATCATAAGAATTACTCTTTTGGATTAGCTTTTATAATCAGTTCAGGAGAATCTTTGGAAATTTGTCCTTGTAGGTGGTATCTCTCCTTTCTACTTAGATAAAGACTTAATCCTCAGAGGCTGATTAAGTTCAGACTCAAGCATTTGGCTCAGAACCCATATTGGTGCAAAAGTGCAGGTTCTTTGCAGCCATCAACTAAACTATAAGCTTATTAAGATCTTAGCCAGACTCCCTCTGGTTAAACAGCAGTGGAAGAAAAGTTCACACATGGAACTTGTCTGTTTCCACTGAAGTTAAGGCATTTTCATTCCAAGAAGAATAGGATCTGGTTTGTTTTTCCTTTGACACTGAGTCTCTCAGATTTTGAACTCTGAGAAGCATTATTAGAGTTTTTTTTCCACTTAGTATAATCACTGTTTCCATTTCCTGAATCTTTTTGTTAGTTGGTCAAAATTGTTATTGACATTAGAAAAAAAAATACATGTGCTACTCTGAGCAGGGTGGGGGTTAAGTTTTGGAGTTATTTAGTGGCCTGACATAATTGCAAGAATGCTTTTCTATATCACTAAAGGCATTGCACAGAAAATTATTTACCCAACTTAAGCTAGAATGCAAGAATATTTTTGTGATTTCAGGGTTGGTTTTATGGTAGCATAAATTTCATTACTTTCTACTCCTTAAAAAAAAAAAAAACTGAAGCTGTACTGTTTCATTGTATGTTGCCTGTGGTTTGTGTGGCAAAGAACCAAAACATCCAGAGGAAACTGGATGTTTGTTTGTCTTTTTATTAATAAGCTGTTGGCTAAATAAATTTCCATTGTTAAGTGACTAAGTCCAATATTTATGATACGGACATAGGGCAGTTTCTTTTAAAGGCTGTGTAAGAAACATCTGGCTAAATGTCTGAACATCTTTCAAAATGGAAATTTCTGGGATTAATGGCCAAGGATTCTCATTGCAGGCACTAACATGTAGTGAGTGCCAAATGTGCACCTGTTTTCCCTTCTCCATTTATGTGTTGCATGGATGATGTGGTGATGGCTGCTTGTTTGTGGTGTAACTTGAAGATCACTCTTCCTGCAGCTCTGTTTTATTTCACACATATGGGCACATTATTATTATTAATAATAATATTGTTATTCAGCTGTAATCCAGTGGTCCTACATGTATGCACTAAATCAGTCCCTTGAGCTGCCCTTAGAAACTCTTCTTGTACTTACTGCTCTGTATTAAACAACATTGTCAACTCTTTTGTCAGTATTTGTCAGTTCTTCAGGGTTTCAGCAATTCCGAGATGCCTTCCATGTCCTCCAGCACGTAACACTGCAGCCTAAAAAAGGTAGCAGAGTTTGCACTGGTGGTGTATTTTCTAGATTGGTACTCTTTTAGCTTTGGATGGATTTAATGTCTCTGCAGGGAAGTGAGCTCAAGGAGGAGGTGCTCTGCAAATCACAGGCTGTGTCTGGCAAAGAAATTTGCAGGAGATAGCCTCAGATAGCCTTTCCCAGCCCAGCCATCGCAGGTACTGCTCCTCTAATCTGCCTTGCTGCAGTGATTCCTGAGCTACCTGTGCTAAGCCATGCCTTTGCCCTCAAGGTGCTCAACAGGCTTACAGAGTGAAAATCCCTTGTCTGCACAGTCCTCAAGGCTGTCCTGGATGTTTGGGAAAATTCCAGCAAGTACTAAGGCTGGGCAGTGACTTTGAGAGCCAGGTACCTCACAGTACCTCTGTGCACATCTCCTTTCCTCTTTGCTGTGAGCAATGAACTTTACTTATCTTACTGTAGTGTATAATACTTGCAAAATACCTACAGTCTCACAGAATTACGTGCTTCTGTTTTAAAGCTAGGACAAAATAAATTCGTAAAACCTGTGTAAACATGACAAAATTATGCAGAGGATACACAGATCCTAATTTTGAAAAATCCCCCAGTATTGCTGTGATGTTGCCAGTTTGTTGCTGTCCAGCTGCTCAAAAAAAACAGCAGCTGCTGTGCCTCACTGCCTGCTTCTCTCCTGGTAGGTGCTTTATGATTTAAATCACTTCTTTGGGTGGAGAAAAGCAGATCTCTCTAATTCAGCAACAGCCGTTTCCATTGACTTGACAGCAAGAAATAAAACCATGTGAAAAGGATCACTGCAAGGATAGAGGAGAATAGGCCTGACTAATAAAAAGCTGCTGGAAGCAAAAGAAAAAGAAGACATCCTACAGGGGTTTAACTCTCTGCTTAGGAACATTAAAAACATACATGCAGTTTTCTGCATTTAGAAGTACGGTGTTGTTAGATGAGGTTTGTTTGTCATTTTAAAGGCAGGTTTTCATAACATGCATTGCTTATAGTTCTAGAAAAATATCTTAACTCAGAGCATGTTCTCTGCAGGCATTTTAAGCCAAGAGTAGGCTGTCACCACGTGAAGAAATGCTTCCAAACTCTGTGCAAAGACAAGAGAAAGACCAGACTGTGCTGCTTAATATTGGCGACTCTTTTAGCCGAGTGTGGCATGGCTAGTGGGGAGCTTTCCCCTCAAATCAGATTATCTAGCAGTTAATCTGTTCTGTTGATGTGCTGAACAACAGCAGCTCATTCAGGAACAGACTCGGGGCAGGAGGGGGGAGCTCTTCTGAGAGCAAGCTGTTTCTACCAAACATTTTCCTTTTAGTGATTCACAGGATTAAATTTCAGGCTGTTGACTATGGAACCTGGCATGAACAGCCAACACATTCATCACATTGGCTTTTCTCTTCAACTTCCCTTATGGAAAAAAAAAAATAGAGCCGCAGTTTCACCATCAATCTCCCTTGACCAGCTTCTAAGGCTGTGATTACATTTTTCATCACTTTTTAATACTGACTAGACCCTGGATGGTTAAACTCACAGTCCCATCATCTTTTTTCTTTTCAGCACATACAGAATAGTCCTGAAATGAGCTAAAAATCGATCTATGCTACTGTTAGCCTCCTTCCTTTATGGACAGACTATTATTATTTCTCAGCATATTGGTGGGAGTTATCCATATGTAACATTTTTTCCTGTTCACCTAGAGGACAGATGGGGATTGGGATATGTTTATTGCCCTTTTTCTTGTTTTGATTAAGTCCCTCTTGCTGTGGCTGCTGACTTCCAGTTTATACAGTGCTCGATAATTCTCAGGTCTGAGTGGTGAAGCCTCTTGTGTTCATCTTCCTCACTTTCCCTGGCACACAGTGGGGCAGGGAGGACATCAGTCTAATTAGAGTGAATGAATCTGTGTCCTGGACGTGCTGCTCAGAGGCTTTGCTCATGACCGCCACAGCCAAAGAGCACCCCAAGGGCACCCTGCTGCAGACCCCCCGGTGCTTTATCTCTACAGATTACTGCAGGGCGAGCCCAGACTCTGCAGCTCCAGCTCTCACAGAGCCTCTTGGCAGGGGAAAACAAATTATGCTGGCTAGAACACAGCATTTGCTAGGAGGGGAAAGCTTAATGAAATCAAGAAAATGTGCAGTTCCCACAGGTTGCGGTGAGTGCAGTGGGGATGCTGAGAAACAGCCAAAGCCTGGTAATAGGCACTAAAATTACAGATAACCCTGCCTTTTCAGGTCTGCAGTTTTCTTTACTCTGTGAAAATGATGTAAGGACATATTTTGACATCAGAGATGAGATTTCAACCAGTACAGACAGAGCTGAACTAATAATAGCATAGGGGACAAGACAAGAACTAGACAACCCTGTGACTTCAGCTCAAAGCCTCCTCTTCCTCCACAGCTTGATTGATGTAGGGAAACTCACTTTACAATTCTGTGTCTTAATGCAATATGTTTTTTGGCTGTTTCTGTAAGCTCAGATGTGACTATCTCTGGTGCAGCAGCAGAAATTACACTTTTTAGTGTAAACAGCTTGGTTGCAGAGAGTTAATAAAGGAGGTAGCTACTGAAAGACAAAAAGCACTCTGTTATTGACTAGAAATGGGAATTGTCATGTATAATTCAAAACTGAGTCCCCCAGGAAGAGTTCACATAATGTACATGAACTGCTGAGCAGTTTAATAAACAAGGAAACAAAAGGGCAGCATTTGCTTGATCCAGACATTTATTTAATGCACACAGGTACATACAGCCAAGTAAAAAACATGGGTTTTATCACTGAAGTGTTTCTTAGCAAGAGGAATTGATAATACCTCTGTGGTTATGCAGATTGGTGCAATGCAGCTGCCTTCTTCTTTTAAAACTCAAAAAAAAATTTAGCAAACCTTTGAAACTTTAGGGGATTCACTTTCCCAGTCAGGGGTGGTGATAGAGGAATTTCTAAACTGAACATCTGTGCTCACCACACTCTAGCAGTGTTATGGGTTGGTAACTAGCACAGCCATTGCCAGTGTACAGCCTGGTAGCATTTGCCTCATTTTTAACCAGCCTTGTAGATAACTCGGTGATATGAGAGTTTCAGTTCCTTCTGTGGTAACCTTTTTCATGAGAACTTGACACTGTGGTGATCTCTAAAAACTTGACATTGTAGTGAGAGCTTGGGTGAACCAATCCTTTCTCAACGTTACAAAGAGTGTTGCCATTGATCCATGAAAGTCACTTTGCATCATTTAGCCCAGATGCTACTTTTGGTTTTTTTTCTCAGCAAAATCTGAAATGGGAATTGCCATCCCAGCAAATGCCACTGGTGTCTATCTTCAGTGGGATTGCTGAACTGGTCTTTCCTTGAAGGATGCTACAGCCCTTCAATGCTTTGGGTATCACTCTTGGTCAAACCAGCAGCAGCCTGCATAGGCTCCCTGCCTTGGAATGACTGCCCTTGCTCTGAGGCTGGATGGAAGTCAGCTTTTGTTTGTCTTTGTGGGCTCAGTTTTGTGCTGTCTCATCTGGCTGACACGGGAGAACTGATTTGAAAGCTGCAAACAGTATTTCCTACTCAAATGAAGTCTGAAGAAATCAGACTGAAGAGAGTCTTTTATTTTTGCATGCTGGTTTTTTGAGTGTGTTTCTGGATGGCTCATCCCTCACACATGGGGAATGAGAATATCATGGAGTGACACATTTCAAACCTCTAGGTCAGTACAACTCATTGTACTAATTGCCTAGTGACCTCCCTTTTGGATTTTTGGCAAAGCCTGCCTTTTTAACCACGTGCTTCTGCTATGACCTCTGGTTATGGATCACAAAAGAAGTATTCCTTGACTTCTCTCTCACTTCTTGTAAGCAAATAGCAATTGGTTTGTGTGGCCATTATTCCCTGCAGGCTTCCTCCAACCACTTTTCCACTGAGATTCCACTGAGATGAACAGCTTTGTGGGTTGGGGCAGCCTTCAGAGTGTGGAATAGAGTTCTTTGGTCTCCCACAGATGTTGTCCAATGGCAATGGGTGGATTGCTTGGGAAAGCATTCATCCTGGCTTTTTTTAACCAGAGTTATCCTAAAGTGGGAGCCCTAGTCTGAATGAGGCAGGTAAGGTCCATTTATTGTAAAGAACAAGGCATCTGCAGGGGATGAATATCTCACCTTTGTTGACTGTAGAAAAAGCCTTAGGTATCCCATGTTCAAAGTGTTAGGTTTAATTTTTCTGTGTTTTTTTCTTACCTTTCTTATAACATTTAGATTGCCATATTTTGACGTGAAGCTCACGAACTACTGATCTACAGCAATGTCNTTTTTTTTTTTTTTTTTTTTTTTTTGCATGTAGATTGCTACTAAACATTTTTAGGAACCACCATGATGCAGCATTTAAGTGCTGCAAACTAAAAACTGAGAGAATCATGTCAAAATAAAATTAGGATTAATTTAGGCCAGTGCTCTGCTCTTCACAGTAAAAGCAACTGCTGCTACAGGGCACAAAGTTTTGGTTTGCATCCTTATTAATCTGAGTGCTCTTACTCACTCTGCTCTTTCTGTACTGAAATAAATGTTTTCCATGATGCTTCAGGATTCTTTACAAGGCCCACCTTTTATTAAGCTAGGTGCATTTTGTCTGTGGGTGGGATAAATAGTGTCTGAAATGGCTGGGCCATATGCATGGTACTGAATTTTGCATTGTTAGTAACCAGACAGTGCTTTGTAGACCAAAGTGCTAAAGGAATGCACCAACAAACTTGAAATCTTTCTCTATTAGAATTATAGACTTTGCATCTTTGTAGAAAGAGACACCACTGAAATCCTGGATAAGAGAAGAATATAATTCAATTTTGGGTCATTTCTTTTGTTCTTTCTTATTTGCCTTCTGGAAATGACTGTCTGGGTTTGAGCGTCAGAATATTTTTGGCATAGCAGTCATCTACGTGTTGACTTTTAATGTACCAATCTTTGAGACTGCCAGGCTCACCTTCTGGGGAAATGTTACATAATTGAAGTGTCACATAAAGTGTGCTGCTTTTTGACTAAATTCCTTTTAAATCTTTGGTATTTCCCTCTTTTATTTCTGAAGTTCCTTCATTTCATATCATAAATAACACTGACCTGCTGAACCCTTGCCTATGAATTGCTTTGAGACTGGGTGACCACAAAGGGAAGTAAGTTTGAATAAAACTTGACATTAATGTGAACAAGTGGTATTTAAAGGCTTTGCCTGTAATAATAGGAGCCCCAAAACATCTACAAGAATCAGGAAACTGATGTTTAACTGCTTTAAAGCCAGAATCAGAACAATTAGCAGGGAAGACCAAGGGTCATGACACAAGAGATTCGAGCACCCAAGCACACAGACAGCAGCATTATCATTGTTAAACGTGTGCCTAATACAGAAATTTTGCATTAAAACCAAAATTCTTGTCGTGGTTTGAGAGGTGCCTGCCAAGGAAGGGAGGAACCTCCCTTGGAATGGAAAATGTGACTCCTCTGAATTATTATAACTTGGAAATTCAGGGGCTTCCAGGCACAGATTTGGGGAAAGGAATAACAGTTCTTCACTGGAATATAAATAAATATATACATCTAAAAATACATAAAACAAGGCAAATACCACCAGCACCAGCACAACAAACAGAACCAAACCAGAACCAGGGAAATGTTCTTCAATAATTATAACTGTTTCTAATTAATTATTTGGAAACAGCATCTCTGAAATGAAATTGTAGAATTGTCTTAGCCAAGGCATATTTCTGGCATTGATTCATTCAGAAGCTGTGTAAAGTGGTGTTTCATGAAGCCTGCACTTCTGTTTTGCTGCAAATGACAACATGTACAATGCTGGGATTTAAAGAAAACATTTAGCTCTTACACCTGCCAGGATATTCGGGGCCCTGTTTCCTTTCTCTAGGATGTCTGTAAGTTCCATACATAATCAGTAAGAATTGCTCATATCCTATGCTGGGAAAATAAGGCCTGTGAGCCAGTCTCTTAAAACCTGTTGTCTAAAGAGCAGTGTATAAATAAAACAGCTTTTTTAGTGCTGGTAGATGTTTTCCCTTCCCTTCAGTAACCCTTCCACAGCTGACTTTGCATCCGAAATACCCAGTTCTGTATTGTTTTAGCCATTGGGGAAATTTCACTTTCATTTATTTCATTGTGGGGAGAATTAGCTTTAAGGAGAAAAGGTGTGTGACTTCTCAGTGGAAGCACAGACCTTTCCTTCCTGATTAAGGTGGGAAAATAAGGTTTACATGGCATTTGCGTTTCATTTAATATAAATGAGGTGTTTCTATTACTGTCATAGCAAGGTGTGCATTAAATAGATTTTGAAGAGAAGCTATGTATCCAAGCTCTGCATGGATTGCATAACTATAAGTTTCCAGAGCATAGTTGTTTCTCTGTATTGCATTAGAAAGCATTCCAGTGACTTTCTCCTTGTGAAGTCAGGAAAGATAAACAGTGTGCCTCTATAGAAATATAAATATTTTTCTCCAAGACATTTAGACTTTCACATGCTGTTGAAGTTTGTTTTTCTTTTTTTTTTTCCCCTTTCCCATCTGGAAGAAGGTCTGCATATTCAAAACATTTTCAGGCTCGATGTGTAGTTTTAGCTTAGGGTGGGTGTATCTTGCAGAGTTTGAGGTTTGGTGAGCACTGCCAGCTATTTCTGGGTTCACAGGGTTCAGTCGTCTCGTTGAAACCTGAAAAAACACTTCTCCTGTGTTTCATTTGTGGAGTTTTTCTTTTCCTTTTTTTTTTTCCCCAGTATGTTTTTGTTTGTTCTGTTTCTTGTTTTGAATTAGGCTTTCTGCTCTTGAGCTCAAGTTGGAACATCACCTTATGAAAGATCATGTGTGTTTGCTAATGTGCAGCTTGTGGTGCCTCTCCAGCCTCCCTCCTGGAGCCAAGCATGGAGCCCAATAATAAACATTAAGGAATTCACTAGTGAGAGTCATGTGTGAGCAGCAGCCTCTGGTGATCTTGAACTTCCCGTCAAATAATCTCATTTCATCACTCCTGTTCCTTAAAGCCCAAATGCAAGTGGGAATTGCAGTTGCCCAGACAAGTATTGGTGACTATTTAAATAAACACAAACACACACACACTCTCATACACGTATGCATCCTTGTTTGGAATTCTGTCCATGTGGAAAGAGACACAGAGAAGTTCATATTTTGTAAAATTTTCTTCTCAGCTCAATGTGCTTGATATAAGAGCAGGAAAGTTTAACACCTCTGTTTCTGAGGAGCTGGGGTGCACATCTAAAAAAATCACAGAGGGATTTTTGCATTTTTCTGATTTAATCTGTTTACTAAGGACAATCCAAGTTTCAGCTGGCACGCTCATCCCAAAAAATAATCTTTCCCTGTTTAATCACTCTCACAGTTTAAAACTCCTTAATTTATTTGTGGTTTAGTTCTGATTTTGAAAGACTATCTTAATACTTTAGCTATGCATTTTCCACTGTAGACAGAGACCTTCTTATTCAGATCAAATGTGCACATGCATACATGTAGATATAGATATACATACCTATATACACATTATATGTGTATACATGCAATCAAGTCATCTCCTGGTTCTGTTTTCAGTAAAACTCCCCAAATCCTTCAGGTCTTTCCAAAAGACCCTCTCCACAGCCACAAGCATTTCCATTTTTCTGTTTCTCTCAGTTCTTCTTTGCTTCTGCTCATTGTTTCCTGTTTATAAATCCCAGGACTGTACTTTTCTTTGCCATTAGGTTACCTCTGAACTCTACCCTGATATGGCAGCTTTTATTTTGGTTGGCTCTCCTGCCAGACTTTCCAGTTTTCAGACTCTTTTTTCCCCTTGTTTTTGTTTTGTTGGGGTGGTTTTTTTGTTTTGTTTGGGGTTTTTTGGGTTTTTTTGGTCTTTTTATTCCTTGATTTGTTTACCTATTTTACTTCCTTGTTCCTAGAAATACCACCTTGCTTGTAGGAGTGTTTGCTGGTGCTGCTAAAGACTGGCACAGAGAGAGCTCAGGGGCTGTGGTGGGGCAGGGAAAATTGTAGCTGCTTCCACTCTTAATTTCTATAGGAGTCAGGGCTCTGCCTGTTTAATTAGACTGAAGAGCAGCAAAGTTAAATCTAATTACAATTACCACAGAGCTGATATTTGAATCAGAGGAATATTATCTAACACCAAGTTAGTTTATTTGGGTAAAAGAAACCCCAAACAAACCAAAAATCTATTTAAGACAACCTTCCACCACCCCAAACCAGTGTTTTTAGGTGTCTTGTTCTCAATTTTGTTCTTAATTATGTCTTTGTTGGTGTTACTCTGTGTTGTTCTGTGTAATCACATAAACCAACTAGTTGCTGAATTTTGTGTGTAGATAACCCTGACACCATAGTTAAAAAGGAGTTTATTGCCCCCCAGATTCCCCAGATCTTTTCCTATGATGTACAGAGAGACCTATAATGTACTGAGAGTTGTATTTTACTCTGAAAGCTCTCATAGTTCTTAAAAATTTATTCTCATTTGTTTGTATTGATATAGATAATTATGTCAAGGTACTCATCATATAGGAAAGACCTAATATTTATTTTCTGCTTGATTTTCTTTCTTTTTTATTAGACATTTAAAGGATTGCTTACTCCAAGGGATCACAGGGACAGCTGGAAAATTGCAAAACTGACAGTGTTAGAGATTAATAAAACTTGATTTCTTGACAAGCGACATGAATTTTATTTCCTGCACAATACACTTTTGCCCTGGTTTTTGTCTGGTTTATGCTGATTTTACTCTTTTATTTCAGTGTATGGGATAGGTCCCCAGTTTTAATCAGCTTTTAACCATAATGCCTGAAAATTAAGGCCAGAGATTGAGCAGCCCTGCCCCATCCTCAGAATGGAAGGTTTCCCTAAAAAGGTTCTTGAGCAAACAAGATTTCTCCAACAAAAACTAAGAGAGACTTGTTATTTGTGTTTATGTCTGAGGTAAAATGACAGGGCCCTTGTTGATGGGGCCACAGGAGTGTGTGTTTTCCCAGGAGTTGGGAAGATACAAAGAAAAAGGTTGCTTGAACTGAAAAATAATTTCAGTATTTCTTTGTACTTTTCAGAATTATTTTGTTATCACTGATTAAAGCAAATGAGGGCTAATTACTATGTGAAAACTCAAGTGCTGCTTTTGCAGAAGGTGCAAAAACTTGTCACCCCTGTGACACCAAAAGGAGGTGGCAAAGAAGGTGGATCAGGCTTGTGGCACCAATTTACACTGAGCATGAACAGCTGAACCCTTTTTTTCTTCCTGGGGAAGTCTTTCAGGTGGCAGCAACTACAAAAAATGTTGGCAAACGAGCCACTATTAATCAAAGCTATCCAGCCCCTATATGGAAAAGTATGTTCAAAGGTATGGAATGGCTTCCATATGAGGAATGGCTGAGTAAGACAGGGATCACTCAGCTTGGAAAAGAAAGAGCTAATGGCACACATTTTAGAGGTCTAGAAAACTCTCATACAAATCTAATGGCACTGAGAGTTGTTCAGCAGTGTTGGAGGGTTTGGAAGTGTGCTGGTGATGTGTTCCTCACCTTCTGCCTAGGGTGTGACTTATTTATCCTTTTGTTTTGCTTTTTATCATGTATTTCCCCTCTTTTCTCTCTTTTTGCTCCATTTTAATTCATTGTTCTTATCACAGACTGATAAAAACAGTTTTTGCACCTCTGGGGACGTTGAGTGAGGAAAGAGAAAATTCCCAGAAGCAGTTTTATGAAATCTCCAGATTGTTACGCTGAGTTCATTTCTTATCCATCTAATTTAGGGTCACTTGGAGTATGCCCAGCCACGTTGCCTAAAGCCACAGCAGATGTGCCATGCTCTTTTCTAGCACTTTTCTCTTTCAGTCTGTGCTTTTTGAACCACAAACCGCTCCAGCCCACACAGAGCCATCAGAGCTGTGTGTGGCTTCAATCAGAGCTGTCTGAATCCCAGTCTGGGGATTTTCATTCATCTTCTCTGGAAGAGGAAAACACGCCCTGCAAGGCTGCTCTGACTGGCAGGTTTGATGAGGAGGGAGATGTGCATAGTCCTGCCTCTCTGAGCAGGAGGCAGCACCCCTAATTCCCTTATCTCCAGTGTGAAGCCCCTGGTGTCCCATTCCCGAGTCACTGTGGAAGTGGGGATGGCAGGGAAGTGGGGTACACTTGAGCTGTCCCCACACAATAATTGGAGTTTATTTAGTATATGTCACTAATATTTTTTTCACACTTTCATGTTATGGCTAAGTGGGCAGGATTGGTCAGTACATGAAAAAATCCCCACCAATTCTGTGTCTCAAGTTTAGATTAAAAGCTTCCTAATAATGCATGTAGTAATAATGATTAATCTCCATAATCATGGCAGCATTTTTTCTGTGTAGAGAATATATATTTACACCCTTCTGAGAGCACCAGGCACGTTAACTGGTTTGTGTTTGCATTGTACTCTGCCCTGACTACATAAGATCCTATTTAAAGCATACTTTCTTTTGGCACAATTCCACTGAAAATAGCAAAGCAGCTTCTGCTTTAGACAGTGGGTGTGTTTTGCCAGAACTCTGAAAAGGTTGTATTTTACTAATAAATTATCCCTGTAGCATATTTTGGTCTGAGTTGGAGCACAGCTGAGCTGTAAAGCCTACGTGAAGGAGACTGTCTGGCCCCCTGGTACATAAAAAAACCCCATAAGCATCCCAGTGCAAATTCCAGTACAGAAAACAAGTGGCATATGCCATTAGCAGTATATATATGGTTTGGAAACTGAGGAAGAATTCTAGAGAGCTCTTCAGTACAAAGGCTTGGCAATTATAATGAAGTATTATCTTGGTTAAGATAGGAGTGTCTCGACAATTTGTGCCTTAGGTTGGGTTGAGATCTAAGAAAACCTCTTAAAGAACAGCTTCTTTTCTGTAATTATGAAAAAATATCACTACTTTGGTTCATTAGCATTGGTTAGTTCAGCAGACTGATGAGCTGACACTGTAGGAAAGAAGCCCAGGAAAAATGCAGCTATCATGCTGAATTTGATTTTGTGGGCTTTGTAGCTGTTTACTTCTTTTTCCTTTGCTGCAGTTGCTGCATAAAATGCAGAGAAAGTCAATATATTCTGAGCTCTTACAGCCTTAGCGAGATCAGCATTGATTACAAAAACATGAACAGAAATCTCTTTGTCCCTAAACAGCAATAAAGTGTCTGAAGCTGCTTTTCACAGTAAGATCACAGTCAGAGGCATCTTGCCTCTCCTGGATTTAACATCAAAAGAAATGAACTAAGAACAGCTCTGCTGGGGGTTGTTTTTGTCCAATTCAGAACAGAATAGCAAACTTTTATATCCCTTACTTAGATACTGTAGTCAGTCATTTACATCAGGGCATCCTTTTTCTCTCCATGTTATTTAATTATCCTAGTAGATACGTGTGCTTCTGCAATGACAAGTGTTTCATAGCAATAAGATTGTCTAAGAAAAAAAATAGTTTGCATAAAAGAATTTCCTAATTTCCTTCTTTTGCAAATGGGAAAAGGGCTGTAGGGAAAAGGTGTCGCTGCTCCCTGCATGGTTGCTGCATTTGCCTTTTAAAGGAAACCTGATTTATAGTTAAATGTTTTGGAAGATGGGCAAAGGACCAAGGCGAGTGCTAGCAGTGCCAAGGAGAAGTGGGAAATTTGTGAGAGGGTAAGTTGAAGGAAATATCTCTCTGCTTTAAAACAGACAAGGAAAACAAATTGGAAATGTGGGTGGAGATGAAAGCATCTACATCATGGCAAAGCAGGGGCTCTAGAGTAAAAAAAAGAAAAAATATTGTATGGTGAAGTCTTGTGTTCTGGTAACTTCAGTAGCTTGATATCCACAAAAACAGGGCTACGTGCTGCTAGGCTGTCTTTGCTGCTGCCCTTCCCCTGCATTTTTTCCTTCTCAGGCTGGACACCCTGGAAGGGCGATAACTCTGCCTGCCTGGTGAGTCTCAGTTTTAGCAGGAGAGCAGAGAACAGCAGCATTCTGCTTTGCTGGATCTCCGCTGGCATCTCTCCTGCTCCAGCCACCAGGCTGTGAGGGCAGAGGCTGCTGCATGGGGTACCCAGGGGATGGCAGTGCCTGCATCCTGCTCTGCAGCTTTCCCACACTGCAGGCTGAAATCCTGCCTGAAAGCTCCCCAGTCCCTTGCCCTTGGGGACAGGAATGCCTCTCTGGGATGGATACTGGGAGAAGAGCTGGCCAGGCCCATCTGCAGGAGCCAGGTGTGCTGTTCAGCACAAGGGTTGATGCAGGATGCAGTCACCTCATGTATTCCTGCTGTTTTCCTGCGCTTTATGCTCTCCCTACACCCCTGTGGGGAAAGCTGGACATTTTGGTGTTCACATACATGGTGCAGAGCTCAGAGGCACCAGCCCACCCTCCTGCCCTGGGTCAGTCCCTTGCTGGGGCTTTGAAAAGCAAGAGGCTGCCTCAGCCCAAATCCTTCCTTGTTGATCACTGGTCTCAGATTAACAGGTGTGGTTTCCCTATTTCGGCTTACACAGAGACTTCTTGGTATGATTTCTGACTTTGGCCCCGTTGATTTGGTGTCACGACTTCAATTAATCTTTCTTCTCTCCAGGGAAGTTAAAACTTTCAGTTCCCAGTTAGTGTGAAAACAAAACTATGGTTTGAGACCAAAGGTCTGCCTGTCTCAGGTGCTGCTTCTCATCATGTTGAACAGCATGGGGAAGAGAATAAGCACGGGGTAAACATTGAATTCTGCCTCTCCCAACCTTCAGCAGTTTGTGATCCCTAGATGTGTTTTGTACTTGGGTATCTTGAACACCTAGATCCTGTGTTTTAACCCCTTATGTTCTCATGTGAGGCGCTTCCCATTTTATTCAGAACCACCTTTTTGGCTTAAGAGTCTTGAGTGAGGAATCTCACTGAGTAACTTTGGACAAGCTGATGTGTAGCTACTCGTATCTGTTATGAAACCTCATTAGAAATGGGTGTCCTTTCTAGTCCTCTGGCATTGAGACAGTTTATGCAAGAGATTATAGATGACAGTCTGTAGTCATTCACCTGTGACACTTGATGTGTTGACTGTGTATTACTGTCACTTACTGTATATTGCTCTTCTCCTGCCAATTTTTTTTCCTATAGTATCATTTATTAATATTTCAATTTGAGACCAATGCCTTGAATGCCCAGTAGGGAAAGGTTGCTGCAGGGAACAGTCCTTTCACCCACTTTGATTTCTTGCCAGAAATGTAATGTTTCCCCATTTAGTCTATTTCTCACTACATAAGTGTCTAGAACTGTTTAACAATATTATGCTTCTTCTTCCCCAAATTGGGTGAAGCTCAGAAAACACGTTTTTTAAAATATTTTGTGATTTTCAAATGGGCTTTTTGAGTTCACAAAAACATCATGGAAGGCTAAGTTGCTGGGTTTTTCTAAGGAGAAAAACAGGTAGCAGCTGTTATTCTGATCAATTTATAACTGCACCATACAGAATGGAAGAACTGAGATTGAGCTCTCAGTGGATGGTCTTAAAGACTTGGATCCCCTGTTGCAGTTATGAAGATAGTAATTCAAGGGCACGTTTTGCAACTGAGTTAGTTCAAGGCCAGCTTGGATGGGGGCCTGAGCAACCTGATCTAATGAATGGCATCCCTACCCATGGCAGGGAGGTTGGAACTAGGGGATCTCTAAGATCTTTCCAACCCATTTTTTTTTAATGATTCTGTGATATTGGGGCAATTCACACAGCATTCTCATTAATCTATATACCATTTCTCATGTAACTTCACTGGAAAGAAACCAAACACAAATATAAAGCAAAACTCTTTTTAAGCACCGTTCTCTTCAGCAGTAATTTTTCAGATGAATTGCTATTCTGGAGAGGAAAAAAAAATATTTTTAACAAATGTCTATTCTTTGCTCCGAATTGGCTTTAAAATGTTACCCATCATCCAGACCACAGTGTAAAATGCATTCACAGGGTGTAGGCAGCAGCACAGGCTGTGGCAGGAGAGCTCTGTGGCTGGCAGCACAGTGAGTCCTTAGGCAGAGGGAGCAGTGCTCAGCTCCCAGGAAGCACCACCACCACCCCTGAATCCCTGGCACTGCCTGGGGCTGGCATGGACCATGGGCTGAGCCTGGGTGGGATGTGGAACTGACTGGATTTGTGTTTTGCTTCATACAATAGCTGATGGTTACTGAAATTAATTCCTAAAACTAAATAATTCCTTCAAGTAAGGAAGAGTTGCTTAGGCTCTTCCTTTAAGGTTTCTGTTCCTGGGCTCTGAACTGGATTGAGCACTGGCATGGCAATTTCTGAACTCAAAACAGTGTTTGAATTTACACTTACAAAATCTGTAAAAGCAGCACCTTACTACTTGATTTTGATGTACAATATGAGACAAATCTTCATTTGTATCTTGATAGGATGTCTTGGAGAGAAGGCTATATGCCTCCCAAACTGAAATTCTCTTCAGATAGTTCAGTTAACTTCTCTGACTGATTTCTAGCTGCTGCCAAGCATGAAAAATTAAAGTTTCCATTCTAAAATGCGTCAGAAAGACCACATTTATAGCCTCCACCAAAAACTGACAAAGCATTAAAAGAGCAGCCCCACCACTGCTGGGTCTGACTGCTGATGGGAAAAGAGGACTGTGCTCAGTGACACCTCTGAAACTCCCAGAGCAAGATCAAGGAATATCCCAAGTTTGTAAGCACAGCCTGCAGCCAAGGTGTAGCATTTCTGTACATCTTCTGGATGTAAAACCTGTTCATTTCTTCTACAAAAGCCACTGTTCCTGCACTAAAGTCTTTCATTTCATCTGTCACTAGTGAAGAGATGGTTACCCTTGAAGTCTGCAGGTTTTGCATGAAAGCATAGCTGCTGAAATGTATTTCCATAGCCAGGTACTACATGGAGAGGGTGGGTTTGGAGAGGCTCTTCCAGATCTTTCTCTAAAGCATGCATTTTCTCCACCCAGAAATATTTGATTAGGCAGACACACTTCAGCGAGTTAAATTGACTTAAATCATCCCAAATGCTTGTAATTTCTACCTTGCTTGGTTGGTTATTGGCTCATTAGGAGGGAACACTGATAATGTTAAATGTTTTCTTAGCCAAAAAAAAAAAAAAAAAGGAAGAAAAATGAAATCCATTCACTGTAGCCTGCATACCTTTGATTTATGAATCTGTGATTCATCCTGACAGCTGCTTAAAAATTCATGTCAAACTCTGCATTAATGTTGGCCAGAAAAAGAAAAGAAATGTGTTAGGGAGCAAGAGTGCCACAGAATGCAGTTCCCACTGTGGGTGTGTTTAATGAAAGGCAGTGGTAGCATTTAACTTGCCAGGGAAGCATCAGTACACGTTACTAGATCCTTTCTCTTTTTTAAATCTCTTGAAAAAATAAATACTTGGGCATAAAAATGCACCTCTGGCACTGATATCTCATTATGTTATTTCCCTTCTTATAATTTGCATATTTTTTATGTATATTGGAGCTTATGTGAAATGGAGGTAATACAAATATTTTGTTTACAAAGGGAGAAAAGATAAATAAATTACATTTTTCTTTTATTTTCTTCCTAATATGAACATATTTGAAATTAAAAACATAGCTTAATAACATGATTGATGGCATTATCTATAATGTCATGGAGAAATTATCATAAACTCAGTAAAACATTAAAAAAAATCTGATTTTTATTTGTCACTGCTTTGGTCATTTTTTTCCAACAACGCTTTATTACAAATGGTAATGTTTTCCAAGAAAATAACCAGGTAGCCTGAAATTTTAATATATTAAGGGTTTGAATAAATAAAAGCAGCTGCTTTCCTCTTGGAATAACATTGTCTTCTACTTTGCCTTTCAAAACAGTTTTATTCAGTATATCCATGGCAATTTGCTTAGTGTCCTATGTCCAGAAGTATATTAAAGCTATGTTAAGCATAATAAACAATAACATAATTAGACATATTGTTAAAGTTTTTGAAGACATGCAAGATTCAAGATAATTAAGTAGTTAAGATACTACCTGTATTTTCTTCTGGAAATGGGTCTGTTCCTATCTCCATTTTTCTAGGCTTTCAGGTGATATCCATGCAGTGTCCTAGGTTGTACTGATGATGATGTTGAAGGTCAGTACTGGATAAGTCATTTGGACAGAGTGGTGGGTTTTGAGGGGATTTTATTAAATTCACTATTTTTGTCTGTGGAATTTTTCACTGTGGGGTTTTTTTTTTTTTTTTTGGCTATGCATGAGATGTGCTTTGGTTTTCCCATAGAATGATTTTATTTTTTTTTTTTAAGAAAAGAACAAAGGAAGCCATGTGAACAGCTATGCCCCTGCTCCAGACAATTTTTCTTTTTGACTGCAGGATAATTACTGGCATGGCACCAGTGCCCTTCTCAGCCACTTTGAGCCTTGGCAAATTCTCCCTAGGCCATTAGGGTAATGTTTGCATTAGCCTGCTGTAATAAATAGGTATCAGAAGAGTTGCAAGGCTAGATTTATCTTGACTGCTGATGCTGGACTGTTGGGAGAAAAAAAATAAAGGGAAATAGCTGAAAAACAATAATGCTTTATGGAAGAGTATCAGCAGGAAGATTCAGTTTCCAGTCATGGATATGTGAAACTCCTGACTCAACCAACTGTTGATCCCCCCTGTCCATTGACTGACCTGTTCATAATCAGGGAAGTGTTATGATGGAAAGCCTCATAGAGCTGGTGTTTGCACTTCTGCTCTGAGACTTGGGAGAGGAGGGCACATTTTTACATTACAATACACCCTGTCTGTCCTTAGCTACTTAGAACTGTCGGTTATTGCAAAACATAGTTTAGGTGTAAAAATAGTCTACATGCTTGTTTCATGGAGTGAAAGAACAGAATATCCCTAATAATAAACTGTAAAGCAGTGATAGTTTATTTGTGAGGCCGTAAAAAGCATTTAACAACCTGGGGGATCGCAGGTAATTTCACACCATATATTTCATGTACACAGGGGACATAACTGAAAAGGAAATAATAGTTTCAGCAATGTGTGATGTACGTAACACCAAACAGTGCTGTACAGAAAGGAAAACTGGTGTGGGGTATAGCTGGATTGGTGGAGGGCCCAGTTCACAGGGTCCTGACAGAAGTCTTGGAAGGTCTGTAGGAAGTCCCTGCTTCATCCCATCCCATTAGTGGGATTTTGCTGCCTCAGCTGTGCTGACTTGCATCCTTGTGGGGCTGGGGCTGATCTGGGCTGCAAAGGCAATTTTTTTGTGGAATTAAACAGGGGTCTTGACTTTCAACTTGTATCAATTGGAGAGTCAAGCTCCCAGCTGTGAGTCCCAAATTTCTGTATGGGCTTGAGCTGTGGGGAGCCACTGGGAACATGTTGAACTGCTCTTTGCTTGACAGCCTGGTGCAAGAGCAGTGATGCTTTGGCACGTTGTGGTTGTGAAACCGTGTGGGAATCTGTGATTGAAAGTGTTTCTGATCTGAATGCAGAGTTTGGAGGGGCTCCTCTGACAGACTCATGACCCTGCAAAACAGACTGTGATAAATGTATATGGAGTGTTGGGTGCCTCCCTTTCTGCAGTGCTTACAGCAATATCATCCAGATAAGCCTCAGCAGTGCTAGAAATCTGTGTTTATGTCAACCCATGGGGCACATTTTACATATCTCACCAAGAAACACACTGCGTAAATGGTTTCAGTCGAAACCTTCACCAGATCCATCTGACTTTCCTCTCGGTAAACAAGAAGGAAGAGCAGAAGAAAGATCAGCTTTCTTATTACTGTTTGCCAAATCTGGACAAATCAGAGCTGGGCAATCACCAGTTGTAGGAAGTTTAACAAGTGAAGAGCCAGACTCTGCCCCTGGGATGGGGCAGCCCTGGATGCACAGACAGACTGGGCAATGAGAGGCTGGAGAGCAGCGCTGTGCAAACAGACCTGGGGTCCTGCTCCATGGAAAGGTGAATGTGAGTCAGCAGTGCCCTGGAGCCAGGAACAGCCCTGTCCTGGGGRCATCAGGGCCAGCATGGCCAGCTGGGCAAGGGAGGGATTGTCCCCTCTGCTCTGCACTGGGGCAGCCTCACCTYCAGYGCTGGGGCAGTTTGGGTGMCACAAGRTAAAAYAGACATGAARCCATCAGRGAGTGTCCAAAGGRGGSACAGGCACTGATCTCTTCACTCTGCTGGGCAGTGACAGGAGGGACAGGCAATGATCTCTTCTCCCCAGTGAGCAGTGATGGGACCCAAAGGAATGGCATGATGTTGTGTCAGGAGGGATTTAGGTTGGATATTTAGAAAAGGTTTTTCACCCCAAGCATGGGCACTAGAATAGGGCTCCCAGGGAACAGAACCAAGCCTGGCAGAGTTCAAGAAGCGTTTGGACAAAGCTGTCGGGCACATGGTGGAATTCTTGGAGTGTCCTGTGCAGAGTCAGGAGTTGGACTTCACTGATCTTTATGAGTCCCTTCCAACTCAAGATACTCTGTTACTCTACAGTCACTTTGTTTTAATTAATGCTCCTTTTCTCTCTCTGTCTGATAGGCTTAGAAGATGTTGTAGCAATAATGATTCCTGAACCCAAAGGAAAAGAGATAGTGAGCCTTCTGGAGAGGAACATCACTGTGATGATGTACATAACCATCGGGACGCGCAACCTGCAGAAGTACGTCAGCCGCACCTCGGTGGTGTTCGTCTCCATCTCCTTCATCGTGCTGATGATCATCTCCCTGGCATGGCTGGTCTTCTACTACATCCAGAGATTCCGCTACGCAAACGCCAGGGACAGAAATCAGGTGAGCAGGGCTGGAGCAACTGTTTGTGCTTCCAAAAAGTCACCATGGGAAGTAAAAGTATAAGAAATTATCAGTGTGTAGTAAAAACAGAAAGCCAAGAAAGTGAAAAGAATAGGAATGTAAAAATTACTGTGGCTGGGAAAAGCCAAGACTTCTGTCAATATAGATGGGATTCAAGTAAAAAAATAAACTAATAATGTCTGTATATTATGGGGTTTTTTTTCCTTATGCAAAACACAAAAAAATAGACAGAAAGGTGATATTTATTTGTAAAAAGATTGTTTAGGTACATATAGCAATGTCATAGCAATGTATATAACTAAGGAGCCTTGAAATCAAAATGCTGACTGAAACACTGTGAGGTGTGTGTGTGTGAAGCAATGGCTCATGATAAGTAAAGAAAGGGGGTGAAAAAAACATATTCTCACTTTAATGCTTTCTTAGAAGGATCTTGGGCTAGAAAGACAGACATGTCCCTCTTTATTTGATAATGATCACTGAACAGGGCTGTAGTGATAGCCACCAGTGTTATTAAAGCATTGCTATTGGTTTTGGCATCTTGTCCAAACCCCTTGAAAGAGATAAAAAGTCTATAGAACTGAAGAGAAGTCAGCAGCAGTGATTTTATAAAGCACTGTCCATCTTTATGGCAGTTCAGCAGTGAATAATAATAGCAACAATAATAATAAATTTAATATTTTCTTGTCCGGATGCAACTGTCTCAGCAGAACTGGGAAGCTGAGGCTTCTGCATTTCATTCTAATGGTACTGTAGAAAATGTTATCAGTGTATGAAAGAGATAAACATTTTACTGCAGGGAAAAAAAGTGCACTGTAATTCAGAGAGGTTCTGAACCCTCAATAAATTACTGGCGGGGCCAGGAGGGTTGCCTTGCTTATTCTGCAGAAAAGGTGAAACTCAGAGTATGAATAATCATCTTGTGGAGAAAAGGAACTGCTGCAAACTCTGTAACAAATACTCATGGTGTAGGAATCCCTCGCCTTCCCCCACTGAAATTCAGGCATCCTCTGAGAGAGAGAGAGCAGCTGCTCTGTATTTACAGACAGAAAGAATATATTTTCCTTTTAAATATACAGTCTGAAATTTTGGATAGCAAGAATGAGACTATCCCAGCTGGAATTGGAACATCATTGGCAGCGGATTCACTGTGACTGCAACGGCTGTGATAATTTTTAGATGCTTTGTCTGCAAAAGCACATGCATGCCTAATTTGTGTGTGTGAGTAAGTCTGCTTTCAATCAAGTAATTATACAGGCAGCTTAGCAGTGTAAATAGACACACATAAACATGAAACTTAGCAAAATAAAAAGCTCATGCAGGTAACGTTGTAGTTTGAAACTGATGTTTTTGTATGTTCAAACGTATTTCCTTTTCAGTGTTTTCTTTCCAAAGTTTGAATGAGACCAACATGTTGTACACTAGCAGTTGTCCTATGGATGGATGAAGGTTTTAATAACTTGGTTATTATGCTAGTTCTGTTCTTCAGAAGAATTAGAAAGCATGCCTCCTAAGTAATTACATATTATTAATTTGGGGGTGCAAAACTGGGCAATAATAAGGGGCAACCTAGAAAGTCTTCATGCACTCTTCTTCATACAGTTTTCTCTGACATCTAATCTCTTTTTTAGGTCTTTTCATGTGAAAAATGGTAGCAATATACAAACACAACTCCATGATTTGTGTTAATGGGTTGCTGTGGCTTTTTGGTTTTGTTTCTTTTAGTCTGCCTATGGAATATAATGATGTAGATAGTTCAGAAGAGCTCAGCTTGCTCTTGGCCTTCCCATGAGTGTTCCTCTCGGTTTCCCATCAAGTTCTGGGTTTTTTTTTTTGCTTTGACATGTTTTCTTGTAGCTCAAGGATGGGATCACAAATTTTGTCAAGCCTCATAACCACTTTTGTCTAGTTTTTCTTTATCTGGTGACTCTGCTTTAAAGGTGTGCTTCTCTTCTTTCTTTAGGCATATGTTTCTGAGCAAGCACTAAATCCAAAACAAACTGATTTAATTTTCCATCAAGAAAGCAATGAGTCCTGCTATTGAAAGAGTCAGCTAGAAAGACTGAAAAATCTTTTGAAATCATTTCCTGTGGCTCCACAGTGAGATGAAACCTGAACATAGCTCATCTACATCTTTAGCCACCACTCTTCCTCATCACGTGTGCAAAATCTAAGTTCATGTGCCAGAAGGAAGGGACAGCTTACTCCAGTTAGGTGCCTGATTTTGATGAGTGGAGAATCAGGATTTCAAAGATTCTTGCTAAATACCAAGCCTGTTCATCCCAACTTGGCTGGGAATGAGTGGAGTAGGGCACAGAATTGTCTTCCAGTGTGGGGTTATGTGCCTACAGCCAGGGTGTGAGCTACAGAGATGGTGAGGGATCACTTTTTATTTTAATGTATTTAATTTCTGAGAGTACCTCTAGCACAGACAACTGTGCATTATATATGGAAGTAGAAGATAGGTATTACAATTATAAATTATATTCACAATTTAACCTTTTTTTTTTCTACCTAACAAGATGTCCAGGAAGTAGTTGGTTGCCCTGATGATGAATCCTTTTGTCACGAAGAAGATAAATTCGTGCAAGAAAATTCCTCAGAGCTTGTTTCCTGCAGGGCTCCTGAAGATGAGAGAGTTGGGAGAGTTTCTAAAAGGCTGTGGAAATTGTTTAAATCGAGAAACATCACATTGCAGAGCTAATTAGAAGCAGTTTCAAATTACATGACAAGTTCCAGAGCTAATTTAGCAAAATATGACCGGATGTTACAACCCTGTAACAGCCAGGGCACAGACTTAAAAACAGCAACTACAACAACAAACCAACCCTGTCAGTGTGTCAGATTTCATATTTCACCAGTAATAGCAGAGTTCTTTTTTATTGTTTGTGAGATGGGAAAATGAAGAGGGGATGATGTTTCAGTGCCAGACTTGTTTAGCACATTTCTTCCATGTCCCTTTTTTCCACTGGCTTCTTGTTCAGGGGAAGTTTTCTACAAAGTCATTTTGAAAGAAGTTTTGCAGGATAGTGAAAGCCAAAGCAGGTAGTGATTGTACTGGAGTTGAAGAGGATCTTTGTGTGTCCTGGGTTAATCTTTAGCATGTGGAGCATTTATCTGAGGAGAAAGGCTGGTGGCTGTGGCTTGGAATGAGAGTTTTGGGGCACTGAATGGGGATGTCAATCTTTGAAGAGGTTTGGGAAGATGCTTCCTTCCCGTGATGGAGTCTGCAGATGTTGTCTGGGGATTGATATGTCTGACAGCTCATCTCATTCTGCACAAGGCACTGGGTGATCTCCCTGCAAAGGTGCTGGTTCAGTCAGGCCATTAAGGGAGAAGCTCTTACTGTAACTTCTCCTCCACAGCATTTAGGGTCATTTACTTTCTCAGGAACACATAAGAGGTGCTTTCCATGTGACTGTCCTTCCTTTATAATGAGCATTGCCATCTCTTCAAGACCACTGCACCTGATATGCTTAACTCCTTCCAGTCCAGTGCTGAATGTTGCAGCCTTGCTAATGGGATTATGAGATTTATGACTGTAAATCTCTAAGCTTCACTTTAAACCCTTAAACTGCTGTAATGCCTCTTATCTTTTAGGAAAAATTGTTGGTTATTGATAGCATGTCTTGCATTCAAATGGGAAAATCCTTTGAAAGTGTGACTTTAGTCCAAGAAATTCCTGTTATTTCAAAAACTAAATTACTCTCATTTACATGTAAGTTATGAACTTGTCTATTTATGATAGATAAGAGAAAGCAAACATGAAAGCAAGCAGATCAAAGATGTACATGAGTTTTTAATCTCGTCCTTTCCCCTTCAAGAATGTGCAGAAAAAGAACTGAGAGATTTCATTCATTAAAGTAACAATAATGATATAAAGGGATCACAAGCACTTTCTGAAGCATGACATAATGACTCTTGTCTTGCTGTCTGTTATCAGTCTGTCTTTGATTTACATTAAAGAACCAAATAGCTGACAAGAAATGTTTCCAACTCTCATTTGATTTTTTTATTTAAGGGAGACTGTGAGAAAAATGGACCACAGAAAGAGATGTTGTATAGCTACAAGATCCTCCTTCACATGCCATAATTAAGTTGCTGGAAAGCTCATATGTAAATCTCCTGATAGCCAAGATTGTTTTCACCTCCTTAGCCAGATCTGAAATTGCACTCTGCTTTTAATATTGCATGTGTTTTGTCAGCCTTTCCAACCCAATAAGATCACTGTCTAACTTTAATCCAGTGATTTTAATTGAATCTGAAGACCAAAGTGGTAATTTACTGGTTGTATCAGTGTGATGATTAAATCTCAACTTATAAACTACCTCAAACTTCCTTTAGTTTTTGGCCTCATGCTCTCCCCCTCCAGCTGGAAACTCTTCCTGCTGACAGGCTCCTCTGAACTCTGGCACAGGAGTTTCCCAGCTCAGAAAGTTGAATGTCTTCTGAGTCACCAAAGGCCCTAAGTGTCTCTCCTGTCCAACAATACATGGCTGGAAATGTGGCTGGGGAGAGGAGGTGAAGGGAGGAGTTCGAGTCATTTATTGGTGATAAATTGGAACATGAACTGTTAGGAAGAAGACATTGGAATGGGCATTGCTGCACGAAACCATGAGAGAGAGGCATAGAAAAAATGGGGAGTGCCCAAAGCAGGGTCACCAGTGTGGTCTGGGGGCACATGGCATCTGGGGAGGGTGAAGGGAGCATTCTGAGCTGGGTGGGGAGTGGGAGTGGAGGAGGAAGGGCTCTGCTTCCAGCTGCAGAAAGCATGGCCAGAGAGGAGTCAGGATCAGCCTCTTCCTGAAAGTACACAGGATAATTGTCACAAATTACCAGCAAGGGAAATTCCATTAGTATGTTTAGAGAAGAAAAAAGATTGAGATTGGTTAAGCACTGGAACAAATTATCCACGGAGGTTGTGAAATCTCCTTTCCTGGAGATATTCAAAACTTGACTAACGCAGCTCTGACTTTGAAGTTGCCCCAGCCTTGAGCAGGGGGTGGGAGTACATGACCTCCCCAAGACTTTTCCAGCTTTGAGTCTGTCCCCAGACTGCCTTGTTGCTGGATTAGCACAAGTGAGCAGCCAAGTCCTTGGAGCACTGATAGAGGAACAAGCTCTGTAGCACAGGCTGCCGAGCAGTGATTCTGTGAACTTCCTCTCCGTGTTCCCAGCCTCTTGCAAGGAGCAGACTTGTCCATCTTCCATGTCTGAGGACAGGGTGTTTTGTGTCAGGCTGTTATTACATCCTTTAATCCTGGTGGCTGTGACCCTGCCAGCACAGTAACAGTGTTTTGGAAATACGGGAGAACAGTCAGAAACATCACGTGGTAATCACTTTATGGTCCACCGGAGGGAATGATGGAAAGGCAAAGAATGAGTAAATGGTTGTGTATGGACAGGATGCTACTGCACTTCCTTACCTGTAAGAAACTGTAGATGTTTCCACCTTATTTTCATTGCAGGGAAAAAAGACAGGAGAGATTATTCAGAGGTTTTGTGGTTAAAAAAATTAACAGTTCACTTTCAGAGTTGTATCCTGCTGAAGATCATGAACTAGCTATGGAACAATGTAAGAATAAAGTTCAGTGTTCACTCTCCTAACTGCCCAGTATTTTTTCTTTTAAAGTGTCATTAAATAAAGAGAGGGAAGAGGTAGGATACCCAAATGATGGGCTTGTTAACTACTTTGGTACGCACTGCTGCAGTGTAGCACACCTACTGTGCCCTTGTTATGATTATGTTTATATTAATACACTATCCTGTTCTATGTACTTAAAATAATTAAGAAGGGAGAAAAAGTTGTGATTTCTGCATGAAGAGATGCTCTTTGCTTAGGAGCAAATTTTGTATTGCAGCGCCGGCTGGGAGATGCTGCGAAGAAAGCAATCAGCAAGCTGCAAGTCAGGACGATCAGGAAAGGTGACAAGGTAATTTTTCAAAATGCTTGTTGCTAAATGAAACTCTGTGCTGAGGGTTCCTTCAGCCCTCTGGGGCAATGAGGCAGAACAGAAATGCCAATTGCTTGTTTAGCTGCTGCGTCCTTCAGGTGGGGGAGGAGTGCTGGTGAGCAAGTTACAGATGGAATGGAGTGGGAGAGAGGGTCATTGGGCTAAAGATGTAGAAAATTCTGAAAGTTAAAACATGCTAATTAAATCTGCATGCTTCCCAGTGCAAGTTTCCAGCTGGAAACATGTCAGAACATCTGACTTGCTGGTTATGAAATGCATTGCTGGATTTGCAGTCAGCTTCAGTGACTGTTTTACTTTGTCACATAGCTAATCTCTTCATACAAGAGCCTAACAAAATAAAAAATGAATATGATGAATATTCTCTTTCCTGTAGGAGACTGAGCCAGACTTTGATAACTGTGCTGTTTGTATCGAAGGCTACAAGCCCAATGATGTTGTCAGGATATTGCCTTGCAGGTAAATTGAAGGTGCTTTTTGCTTTAATAATCTCTTCTTCAAGACAGTCTCTGCTCTCAGTTTCACACTGATGAGATTACCTGAGAACTTGGAGGGGGGAAGGGTGAGTTTATTATTTTAGCCTTTCAAAAATGTGTTGGTAAAGATATCTGAAATGCCTTTTTATTCAATGTGAAGTGAAACTAATATGAAGTGAAACTAGTGTTGGTGGTGGTGAGACCCTGAGGGTTTAGTATGGTAGTCAGAAATTTTGTCTGGCCTGTAACAAAGTCTTTGGTAGGATTTTTATGCTAAAGTTTTGATTCATCTGTTTTCCTCACTGTTTTTTTAAATTAGAGTAAATGCCTTAGGAGAACTTGCCTCTGCCAGGGATCAGGCTCTTGCTCCCCATTGAGCTACTTCTTTTGCTGTCCTGGGCCTGAGAAAAGGATGAATTTTGTCCAAAAAAAATCCCCAGCCATAGAAAGAGATGTAGTGAGTAAAACATGCCTGGTGTGAAGGTGCCTTGTGCAGCACATCCACCCACAGTGATGTGGCACAGGAGTGCAGCCCCTTGCCACCCCTACAGCTGTATTCATCTTTGTGCTATTGTATTGGCATTTGTGAAGTGCTACCTAATGGAGGATTTCTCTAAGGGAATCAATTTCTTAGGAAATTTCCCAGGATCAGTTGCCCCTAGGAGAGCTATAGCAAGTGTTTGGTTTCCCTAGAAATATAGATCTGAAGTGCTGCACATACAGAGCAGAGATTTTATTTTTTTCAATAGAACTTCTTTCTTCCCCTGAGTCATGTTCACTGGCTTGAGAAACCAAAATACTTGTTTATTTTCCTGCTGTGTTGTACCCTAGTAGATATTTGAATGTTACAAGCTGTCCATTTCTGTTAGTTCATGTGATTCATTAAATCTGTTTACTGCCATCACTAAATGGCTAACACAAAGCAACAGATTAATCATAAATTTGACCTACTGTAAATCCCCCACAATGACAAATTGCATGTGAACTCTTTTTTTTCCTACAAGCAGACACAAACACATGACTTCATGAAGCAGAAATACAGAAGAAAAGAGAAATTACCAGAAAATGTGAACCTTGATTTGACATTAAGCCTGTTTGCACGGAAGCAGAATAAGTCTTGGAAATTTTGCATGATAGGGACAGGCAGTGTTTGGAGGTAGATCTACAACAGCTTAAATACATTTCACTTGTGTCCCACCTCATAATTCAATGAGCCTTTGTCATCCACAGCATTGCATCAAGCAGAGTGAGTAGGAAACACAGAGTTAACAGGTGGTATTAAGCTCTTGGCTGACATAAAAGGTCGCCCAGAAAATGACTCATGCTAAAAGGGTAGCAGTAGCAGAACTGTCTTGTAAAATAGCCACAGTTTGAGCCTTAGCAGTCTGGAATTTTAAAAACTCAGAGATCTTTCTCAAGCAGCTGTTTCACCAGCCCTGGCTTTGCTGATGCACAATCTGCAAGGGCAGTGTTTTACACACTTGGATGGGTTTGAACTTCTGAAACATTGAATGGTACTCATGATTCTTTCTGCTGTTTTCAATCTCGTCTCCTCATCCAAAACAAAGGAAAGTGGATTTATTTCTCTTTCTGTGAAGGGAGTGGGAGTGTATTAAATCTTGATGAAGACCTACAGACTCTGTAATTTTCCTGCTCCCACATCCTCACTTAAGCCATGTGCAGTTTGTAAGTGGAACCTCTTTAAACCTCCAGTATAGCACAGATGAGCTCTGAAGTCAAATACATACATGTTTACTGGACTTGGGCTGTCTTCCCAAATATCCTCTCTTTTCTGCTGGCACTGGGATAGCTGTTTCTATGTACCCCACTCTGAAAAGCCTGGAGGAGAATTCCAAATCAACTTGTGCTTCTTCCTCTCTGTCTTCAACAGGCAGCTCCCACAACTGACGCAGTCATAAGCTTCAATCTACAGAGTGTATTAAATAAGTAAGGAATGACATTTGGTACCAGTAAAAAGCACTGACTTGCAGCTGGTTTTGTGTCTAATGGTAGCAAACGTCTCTGAAGTTGTCTTTAAGGGCGCTGACACAAGATGAAATGAAACCAAGTTCACTGTTCCCAGAGTGACATCTCTTGTCACAGCCCTGCTTCATTCTGCTTGTCTTCCATCTCCAGATTCAAAGCACCATTGTCTTTTCTGCTCTAGCTTTGGAGAAGGTACTGATCCTGCTGCTCCCAGTGTGCCTTTTACTGAACTTTTGCTAACTTAACCAAACTTCTATAGAGAAGCAAGACTTTTCTTTCAACCTTACCTCTGCTGAGTGCCTCATAGGTTCTTTTTTTTTGCTGTTTCATTTCCTTCACCAATGAACACATTCTCTGACCTTGCTCCAGCTTGTTCTTTTCCCCTGAACCTTCACTCCATGAACATCTGTGATTTCAGGGAGTTCTCACTCCTGCTTTCTATTTTTGTTAGCTTCCTGTGAAAATTATTTCATCACATTCTTCCCTTTGATTCCTTCCTCTCACCCTCATCATCATCTTATTTTGTCCTCCTCAGGAGTAAATAATACTGTACAGGCACCCCCCAAAATCTCAAACCTTCTTGTTGGATACTACAGTGCTACTCATGCTCTCACAAAAATTCTAAATCCTTTATTTCAGCCCTATGTCTAATCCAGGCAACTGATGCCCTTACTTAGGGTTATCAGGGATGTACCTCTCTTTCTGCATAGGTGAGACTAGGAGTGAAAGGTGGGAGGAGAACAGTTTCTCTTCATCTAGAAAAAAAGCCTCTCAAAAAGCCTCTCAAAATTGCTGGCAAGCTGAACCCTTTACTATAGTTGTCGTATTATTATTTATTATTATTATTATTATTATTATTATTATTATTATCTTAGTGCAACTTTTTTTTCTCTTGTATGATAAAAATCTCATCTTTAAAGAAAACGTAAACACGTTCCAACCAAAAGCAATGTCTAGTTAAAAAATGTGAATTGCTATTTAGATAATACCAAATGGAATGCTCTAGGACTTGGAGGCTCTTTTGCTTTGTGCTCTGCGAGCTTTGCACAGCCCAGGAGAGTGCAGGAGGATCCCAGGAGGCAGCACCTCTGGAGCAGCACAGGGGCACTGGCACACACGTGTTGTTCTTGGCAGCTTTTTCCAACACACTCTGCACTCTCCCAGGATGAAGATTGCAAATTCCCCTGATAGTTCATTGCAGTGCTTCATTACTTGACTGTGGCAAAGCCTTTCTTATTGTGTAACCTGGATCTCACTTGCTGCAGTTTAAACAACATCATTGTGCTTCTTATCCCTGGGAGAGGTGGAGGTGGAAAGGAATTGTTTCCTTTCCCTTAAGAAAACCTTTTTGTATGAGGTTGTTACAACATCTTGCCTTCCTCTCTGTCAGCTAATCACTTGCAGTTCTTTTGAGAAACTTTTCAACCCATCCAAATCAACAATTCTTTGCAAGGAATGTGGTTGCACACAACAGGGAAAAAAAAAAACTGTATTTTTTTTCTAGCTTGGACTTTGACTGTCAAAGCCATGTCCTGAGGCTGAGCTTGAAACTTCTACTGTCTCCCTGTATGGGTCATTACATCTGAAATCATCCATGATGGCTCTGTCCCCTCCTTCCTTTAAAAACTTGCATCAGTCACAACTGCAAAGGGAGGGGGTTTTGACAGTGAAATATTGCAGTTGCTGTTGTCTTCCTTTATGCTGACCCTTCTTTTGCTTGAATTTGGAACATAAAACAGTTGACAATCTGTTGAATGCCAGAAGCACGTACATAGTTCTATACCTAACAAACTTTCAAATCCAAATCTGCAAAGCCTGCCAACTTGCTTTTCTGCACAAATGTTTATGTGTTCAAAACAGGTATTATAATAGCTCTAATTGTATCAGGCTGCACAAAAATTTTAAAAGGCAAATCTTTACCTGATTTTCAGTAGCATTCCATTATTCTTTGGATTTCTGTCAAATAATCAAGTTCTTTCTGTAGTACATATTAAATGTGAAATTAATGGAGTCGTAATACACTGTGCTAAATTAGTATTGAGAAGCGCACAGTGACAAGATCTGTCATGTATTTAAATTACTTGGCATTGTTAGGACTTATTTTAGAATATTGTTTTTGAAGCCAACTTCAGGAACACTGAACTTCAGATTTGAAAGTCTTTAAGGCATGAAAGTGTTCCAAGCTTTTGATGATGAACAAACATCATGAAATTCTCTAATATGAACCCCAGATTGACTGAGGCTTTCAAAGCTGGAAATTGAAAGCTAAAGGGGATTTTCTGGTCTGTGGTAAAATGTCTTGGTGGAAACTACGTACTTTTATTCAAAACAGACTTTGGAAATCAGTTTTGTTTTCTGAGAGATTAGTAAATATCTCAGGTCTTGTCGATGGACTGATTATTTTGGCACAAACATGCTTCAGATATTTGCCAATAAGCATATTTATGAATTTGATTATATCATTAAAGAAAACCAATCCCTAACAAGAATTTCATCATTACTTCATGTACTGAAAGGCAAGACGGATTTTCAGTAGCCTCTGTGAATTAAAAAAGTCAAGAAAATCTGATGGTTAGACTTTTAAATGTAAAATTATACTTGCCTCAGAGAGAATATATTTTAAAGTATTGTACTGTTTTTTCTGTTTAAATGAAAAACTTTTTTTTTTTTTAATTAAATTTATTTATTTATGCCTCTATCCTGAAAAATACTAGACCCTCAATGGCTTCACTTTTAAATTATGTGTAATCAGGTTTGTTTGTAGAACTATCAAGGAAAACTAATATGATTTTGCCTTTACCAGCAAGCAGATTTTGTTTACTGGTAGACTTCAGCATTTAAAGAATATGTGGTTTGCTGATGTATTTTGTATCTTTTCCCTAAGTCTCTAAATATGTATGTCTTCCATTCCAAACACATTAAATGTGCACACGTGCTTGAGTTGCTGCAGGAATCATTTTAGCCTGGTGTGCACAGGAGCTGGTTCTGCAGTCCTTGCAGAGGCCACAAACTGCACCAGTTGAAATACTCTCACTTAAAGGAATTCAGAATCATTGGTACATTGTCTTGTACATTGGTACTAAGTGGTAAATTGTGCTGTGGTACATTTGAATTAAGATATCCTGGTTTTTGTTGCAGGCATCTTTTCCACAAGTCCTGTGTAGACCCCTGGCTGCTAGACCATCGTACCTGCCCGATGTGTAAAATGAATATTCTAAAAGCTCTAGGGATTCCGGTAAGCACTTTGCAGAGCAGCCCAGCGGGGCAGAAGAGAAACACCAGCCACCTGAATATATCCCAGCCTTTGCCTGTCTGTTCCCATCTGTCTCTTTTTGCCATTTTACTGAATAATTAATTGATTTGTTAAGGGAAGTAAAACTGGAAATGTCTGACTCTACCTGTATCCTGCACCCCACCTGTGCTAGCAAGGAAGAGTGTGTCCGTGGGGCTTGGTTGGGTGTTGGGATTTGTGTGTCTGTGGCTGCCTGCTTGGTGGAGCAAGAAGGTTGTTCACTGGTGTTTTGGTGGATTTATAGAATCTTTCACATAGCTTTCAGGACTGGATTTATTGTTTTAATCATGCTCGCAGTTCAAATCTGAAAGCAGCAAGTCTGCAAATAAATTTTTCTCTTCTATACTCAGCAAGGACAGCTAATTGCTCATTCTGGGGAAGCAAGTCTTTTTTTTGTCAGATTTCTCTTAAAGTCAATCTGAAGCAAGATCTATATAAATCCAGCTAAGGGCCATTTCTCCCAGTTACTAAGCATGTGGCGGAGCACATGACATACCAGAAATTGTTAAGCTCTTTGTTTTTTGGAACATCAAATGTGGTTAGGAATTGCCAAAGTAATTGATCTTTCTAGTTGCATGTTTGCATTCAGATAGTGGATGTCGTACAGTTTCCCAGCTGCAGCTATCATGGAGCTCAGGGGCTTCACCAGGAAGGAGTGAGTCACTCTCCCCCACTGAGCAAGTTCAATACTGAACCACCTCCAGGTGACGCTTTAACAGGTGCTGTAAATAACCCCCTGAGTTTCAGTCAGTGATGCACCAGTTGACATTTGAGAGAGCTGTACAAAGGAAAATGGTATAGCCATTCTCAGAGAACTCGCTTTCAGGCAGACTAGGAAGCAGGGTGTAGGCAGATATGTTAATAAACCTAATATAATCCAAACTAAAAACATGCAAAGGGGGGAAAGCAGCAGAGCATTTTAGCTAGGGTAATGCATCAAAACAGTTTGTCAGGTTTTTTTGTTAAACGCGTATATTGTCTTTAGTGTATTGAGAGGTGATGCAGGTGTTAAATTGGTGCTTGAGATGAAAAGCCGGAATGAAGGCTAGCTCTGCCATTCAGCATCTCTGCACCTAGGCTTAAATACAGAAATATTTCTCTAGGTTCCATCCCAGCTCACAGGCCTGTCAGGAGCAGTTACACAGGGTTCTGACACCTCGCTGCCCAGTGTATTGTTGCATGGCTTTTCTGCATCTGACAGCACCCCACCATTTCTGCTCTCACATTCACATTTTTGTCCATTAATGTGCTCTTTGTCCAGCTTCACAATCAGGGGCTATAGGCAAACCAGGCCAATGCTTTCTGGAGGCCTGCAGGGAGATGTTAAAGGCTTCCCACAAAATTTAGTGCTGTTAGAATTTACATCCAGAGCACAGCTCTCCCTGGCTGCTGCTGAAGCATGTCCACAGGCTGTTTGAGGCTGGGCACAGCTAGTGGAACAAAAAAACATGCCCAGAGGCCATGTGTAGAAGTTTTTGTTTACATGGCTGTATTTCAGTGTGAACAGCTCTGTAGTGGCAGGTGTAGAAGTACCTAGTTGCCAGGAATAATTGAAGCACCATTCCATTTCCTCAACCCCTGTTTCCCTTCTCATAGCTCCCTTTCCTCTCTGTGCAGCACAGCAGAACAGGGATCCATCCTGCTGTCCTCACTGAGAGCTTTCTGCATGGAGCTTCTGTGGAAATAATTCTACTGGGCATGAAATTAAAAATGCTGCTGTAACCTACATGAACAACTGGTTCAAATTAAGATTTCCAAATCAGCTTTTGTGTTGGTCTGTCTTAACACTAAAAATAAAGCACTTGGATGTTAATGTTCCACTAGCAAAGTTTTTTATGGGATTTTATTGTAAGAATTTCTGTAAAAATTCCTGTAGGTTGCTCTAAGACAACAAGCTGAAAACAGCCCTGTTCATCTGTTGGAGGAAGCGTGTTGGCAGACATGGATCATTGGATATGTTCATGAAGGGAGAGCTTTATCCCTCCAAGTAGGAGCTGCTGTCCATGGGAAATTGGAGTAGATAGTGGCCTTTGTGTCAGGTTTACTCTGGCTCACAGCAAAGAAAGTGGAGGTGTAAGAGCATCTGGTAGCTTGAGGGTTAAAAATTCCTATACTGCTATCAGTTGCTCTTCTTCCTCTCTTCTTTCTGCCTTCTCTTTCTAAAATACACCTCAACTCCTCTTTATTCCTTCCCTACCTTATGCTCTCTCCTGCTTCTCCTCTGCATAACCCCTCCTGCCTATCTTGTATCTCTTTGAGCTCCTGCTCAGCTCACAGGACCTGTTTTCCACCTGCACAGAAATCATCTTCTCCTCACCCTTCTCACTTCCCAGCACCAGCTGAGGGCAGCCTGGGCTGGACATCATTCCTAAGGTGTGCTTTCAGCCCTCATGAGCCAAAAAAGCCACCAGCCCTCATGAGCTGGTGATTTTAGAGACTCATCACTTAACCACATGTCCATTGCTGTGGGGAAAGATGTTGCCCTCAAAGAGCCTGTAAAGTTCTAGGGCTTCTCAGTGAGAAGTGGCAAACATTTCTGTAGAGTGGCTAAAGCAAAATGTCATTCCCTAACCACATTCTTGAGTCTTGCTGAGCCTTCTTAGCTGAAATTTCCACACACAAAGGAAGAAAAAAAGCCTTAGGCAGGCATCAGCCTCTGATGGGAGGCTTGGGCACAAATTTGCCAAAGCCCTTTTGCAGGTTTTACAATGGGAGGAATGAGGAAATCTTACCATGGACAGACTGTGGGGTTTTGTTCCTGTCAGCTGCATGTTTGTCCTGTGGTTGTTATTAAAGACCTGGCATGCATGTCTGTGGATATATTGTGCTTCATTTAGCAGGAAGGCTTTGGATTTTCCAGGAAAGGGTTGGTCAGACCCCAAATACCTAAATGTTTCCATTCAATTCACAACTAAACTCTGCATTTACTTAGTGATCGAGACTTTCAATATTATCTTCCCTAAGCTCAGATTCCCCAGGCAGTTGTGAGGCACCAAAACTCCTCACTTATTTCACAGTCACTGAGCACCCCAACACTTCCACTTTTCTCTGGCACTTCCACTTTTCTCTGGAGCACTCTTCAGCTCCAGAGGATTATTAACTATCTGCCAGCAAATGGTTGGCCTGACCTTTTCCACTCTTGCTGGCAAATCTAGCTCAGGCTACACCTGCAGTATTTGAAATGGATTACCAGTGAAAGTGTCTTTCACTTTCAAAGAGCTACATTGCTATTGGGACAATCATATAAAATATTGTTTCCCTCTGCTTCTCCCCCTTCCCTGCAAACATCTGCTGGATCTGCAGCCAGCTGCATTTTTGGCAGCAGATGGTAAGACTTGAAGCTATTCACTTAGAGCCTTAGCCAAGCCCTCAGAAGTCAATACAAAGCTTTCCCTTGACTTTAGTGAAATTGTGCTCTCAAAGCACTTACATGCAGGGCACGAGTGAAACCAATATAATTAAACTTAGCAACTGTATCTGGGTCACTCTGGCAGCCAAAGCCATAGTGGTTTGGGGTTTTTTTTTCTGATCAGTATTTCATATAATTAGTTTGATAACATGCTGCTTAGTTTTGGGCTTTTTTTTTTTCAATTAAAATGATTCAGGAGTAAAGGGATTCATTATATCAAGCAATATTATTTTTGCATCTGTAATGTTTTGTTTGGCTATCAATTATAATCCTCCTCTTTAAAAGGTGTAAAAGTTTTTGATAAAACCCCATTCTAGGAATAACTGGAATCAGAGCAAAGACAGACATTGTTTTATAATTGTTAAGAGAGAGGGAAAGAATGATAGATGTGAGGGATAGTTTTGGATCCCTGTCCTACAGATAAGTGATTGGTACTTCACTTGGAAAAGTACAAATTCAGTGAGTTTTATTAACACCTGGTATAGTTGAATGTGCCTTTTTGTTCCCAAATCTGAGGCATTATTGCTGCTTGTGGATTAGACTGGAACCAGACAATAACAATTTTAGTTTTCATTCCAAACTTCAGTTTGTGGATACAAGACTGCTTAAATTCCCCATCTCTTTAATTAGGAACACTTGTGGGAAAAAAAAATGCTTGAGAGCTGACAACAATCAGACAGGGAATGTGGGGAAAAGAAAAAACATGCTAGGTTCCTGATCCTGGGGAGGGGAAAAAAAAAAGCATGTGGTAACCTTCTGTGCTTGAATTCAAGGGGGTTTCTCTTGTGCTTAAAGTTAAATCTCTCTTTAAGCCTCTGCTGTATCATATTTTGCTTATTTTCTTGGTGCCTGCTGTTGGAGATAGGCAGGTAATGAGATTCTCATGTCTTGGCATGAGAGACAGCTAAGCATGGTAAAAAATCAGATCCACCAAACAGAGTACACCTCCTCTGACACTGGCCACCTGGATGTTGTGTCCAGCCTAGCAGCTTAAGCCCTGTCTGTGCTTAGTGCTGAGCAGAGGGAAGGCAGAGGGAGCAATTCACACCTGGGGCTAGGGGATGGATCACACAGCAAAAATTTCTCAAACCCTGAAGTTAGAGGAAACGTAAGTGATCCAGACTAGCTGTCTGGTTCCTGGAGAGTAAAGATAAATGGCAACAACTTACATTAACATTTCCTAACTTAACAAGGCATCTGCAAATTGCAGCTCAGTCTTGCTCTTTCTGTCACTGGTCTTGCTTCACATAGCAAGAAAGACTGTGAATCAAATAATGCTCTTCAGTTTCCCATGATTTTCTGTTTGTTTCTTTTCCCATAACTGTATTTTGTAGGAAATACAGTATTAGCAAAAGAAATGATCTTCTGATGTTCAGAAACTTGTCTCATAAACAGCTTTAGCTTCTAGTCTTGCAGCACACCCATAGACGCACCCACAGGCAGTTCTTACTGAATTCTTATTCCTGTAAGCTCAGATACTGGCTCTATAAAATGTATATTTCAGGAAGATAATAGATCCACTTCAGCTCCTGTCTCTGTTTACATTTATGATCTGATTCAGCAATCTGCCTGTGTTGAGCAGATCATACCAATAAGTGAGTTACTTTTTTAATGTGCATATTCTCAAACCCTTTTAAAAGTATAAATAAGAATGTTTAGCAATTGTAGGTGACACAGTTTAATACTCAGTATTTCCATGGCATACTTTGGGTCTCTCTTCCAATAGATTGTATAGAGTTTTAAGTCCATGAAGACCAACTGTGTGTTTATTCATTGTACGCTGTCATTTTCAATACCGAAATAAAGCAAAAAAAAAAAAAAAATTCTGAAGAAGAGGTAAGAAGCAAACTGCATCTTTTTATCGGGTAGGAGCTCGATTTTCTCCTTTTCCTTCCCATTAGCCAAATGCAGACTGCATGGACGATATACCTCCAGACTTGGAAGCATCCATAGGAGGACCACCCACCAACCAGATCACGGGGGCCAGCGACATAACCGTGAACGAGAGCTCGGTGGCGCTGGACCCGCCAGCCCGCGCCGTGGGAGTGCTGCAGGTCATCCAGGATGTAGACTCCTTTCCCCAGCCTGGAGAGGGCAACTTCACAACAAGCAGTAAGTTCCAATTTCTGGCAGGGTTTGAGCTGAAATAAATGTCGAGAAGCCCCAAGCACAAACCCATCTCTAGTGAGCAGCCTTTGAGGGCTTTTCACTGGAGCAATGGAGTTGTTTTCAGCCCAGCAGGAATCTACAGGGTAAGTAAATTTAATTATCCCATGTTCTGCTGTACTGCACTGATGAGAGTTCCTGTACTTGAGTGCAGTTAAACAGCACTGATGGTCTGTACAAAATCAAAAGGAGAATTTGACGTGTTTTCGGTTTTAGTTTTCGCTTGTGTAAGGTGTGTAAGCAGTGCCTTTTGAGCAAGTAATTCTTAAAATGTCTCTCTGCTCCTAAAAATTATGTTCTCTGTTGAAAATCTGCTTCTGGCAGTTTGAAAGGAATGTTGTCAGCTGTTTCGGGTTACGACTGTGCTAGTCTAAAATTCACATTTTTAGGTAAAATGGCAGATCAGTAGAAAATACCTATCTGATACCAGCTGATGTAGTCACAAGACTACTGTAGAAAATCATCAGATACACTTGAAGGGAGGTAGGAGAATTTGATAAAATACAGTTTTGTGTATAGTTTGTGTAGGTTCTGGAAAAATTACACATTTTCAGTGATTTCTAGGTACTGCTGTGGGCCTGGGCATGAAAAAGAAGACAAGTAATAATATTGTGTGTAAAAGGTTGGAGAGACATGATGGCACTGGGCTGAAATGATTTTACATTACTCTTCTTACTCTGAGGAGAGAATTGATAATCTCATTTTCTCTCATGTTGTCATGCCAATGTCATGGAAGTGAAAATAACTTCTAGAAACACTGGACTTGTGACTGAGATACAGGTGACCCAGAAACAGATTTTTACATTCTGTTTTGTGGGTTTCAGGTTTCAGGCTTGCTCCTTTTATGGTCTAAGTTCTGCATCTAGGAAGGGGTGAGTAGCAAGGCTGTAATCCCAGTCATCTTCCATGGCCATCCAGGGGCATTCTGTTTTCTCGAGTGTCCATGAGTTCTGGCAAGAGCTGTTCAGAACACGATTTTGTTCCTTCCAGTAATTATTTTTAAATTCATTGAAGGCTGATTTAAAAAACAAAGGGAAGATGGCAGCACAGTGTAATAAAGACTGAGCTAAATGTTGGTCTCTGCTCTGCCCTTTAGCACTCCAGAGGCAAGTAGATCCTGTCCCAGATGATGCTCCTTGCTCTCTGCAGGATCCACCCTGCTGAGGCTGGGCAGGAGGGCTGTGCTGCCCCTGGCACAGCACAGCTGCATGGCACATGCTGGGAAAAGCCAGCAGCTGCTCCAGAGCCCTGCACAAGGGGCAGGCTCTGCTTTCCATCCCAGCATCTTGTCAGGCTGAGAAGCAGCTCTTCTGCTTTCTCACCAGGAGTAACAATGGTGTGGAGGCTGCCAGGGAGCACAAGAGCTCAGTAATTCTCCAGGCACTCTCTTCCCTCCAGATTTGTTTCAAGAGTTTGCAGGAGGAACAAACACATTTTTTATTCATTTTCCAAGTTGCCAGCTAAGTTGAGTAAGTAACTGGGTGAAAAGCTTACTCAGAGAGAGCAGAATACTGCAAGGCCTCCAAAGATGCCTGATTTTGCCTTGGTGCCCTTTGTTTTCCGCCTTACCCTCCATTTTTCCCCTTCCCTTTGATAATATTGGACAATAGACCTGAACACTGGACAATTCTGAGGGCTGACAGCAGAGCCCATGGATGAGGAACTTTCCCCAACACCAGGCACACAGGCAGCAAACCACAGAGCATCAGGAGATCCTCATCACCTGAAGAGACTGGCCATGCCCAGGGAAGGACTGTGGAAAGGATTTTTTTTTCCTGGTTATATGAGAGAGATCAGGGAGAGAAAACTGGCAGATGGCCCAAGCTCTGTGAAGGTTGTGAGCTTACACGGACAGTGGTGTGGGTGGGGGAGCAGGCCTTTCCAGTTGTTTTGAGAGGATGGAAAAACTCCCTGAGGGAAGCTCAGAGCACCTTGGGACCTTCCAAAAGGAGATTTATGCCTGCCTGTGCTGTGGTCTGCACAGTCACTCAGGGAAATCTGGTTTAAAGCTAATTTAGCTGCTGTCATTCATTCATCATTGATGGGTAGACATGAATCTTCATCTGGATTTCTCATCCAAAGGGCAATGCAATACTTGAATATTTGTCACTGATGGATGTGCAAGTTTCCTGCTGTCATCACCACATCCAGCATGGTGCATTATGCAGTAGTTCCCAGAAAAATCACTTAGGCCCTTTTTGCAGCAGACTGCAGCAAAGAAGAGGTCTTTGGTTGAGAGTTAGGGGCTGAGTTCCAGCAGTCATGGGAATTTGAGTCTCCAGTTGCCTCATGTGAATTTTGAGGGTTCAGGCAGTCTGAAAGTTAAAACTTGGCATTGTAGTCAACCTGAACTCTTGAGGCAGTGAAAGGGGAACATGCAGGACCTTATATATAGCCGTGATATGAATCCAAATGCTAACTAAATCAGAGGGCAACTGCAGGCTAAATAACTGGGTCATCGCTGTCAGGGCAGATGGGGCTTTATAGGTATTGTGTCTGTTTATTGTATTTCTCATATCCAGAGTGCTCAGTTGCACAACCTGCAGAGCTTGCTGAGCCTGCCCTTTCTGTGAACTAGCCTGCCTGGGAATTTGCAAGTGATGATGCTGATTGCTCCTAGGAAATCTTTGCTGAAGTGGCTGGGTTCTGGTCTCTTTATATAGAATTACAGATGGGAGCCTCCTGCAAGGCTGAATCTGCACTACAAGTGTTTACCCCCATTATTATTGAATCTGTGCAGACTCCAAGACTCCAGTGCAGCCTTGACTTGGCCTCCTGCACCCAGCACCACAAATCCTTCCATCCTCCCTTGTTCCTCACAAAATTCAGTGGTACAGGAGGTGAAGGACTTGCCGCCTTCTTTCCACCCACTTTTGCAACGCTTTTCACTTCTTTGTTGTTATATTCTTTTTTGTCTGTTGATTAATCGTTCTGGTATTGTTGTCTTGGTTTGGGTTTAATTTCCCTTTTCGTGTTTCCATTCAGAGCCACAAGACCTCCCACAGTGTGTCTGGAGGGAGGGTATTCCCAGAATACTGTTCACATTGGGTAAAATTCTGTCTCCATGGTGGCAAAGCTCCTGCCTGCTTCGGTGGGGCCAGATTTTAATTGCTGGAACTCAGCCAGTGCTTTCTCCTTTTTTCTGTGTGCATGCTCAGCAGACATCTCACCTCTTCTCTTTTGCTCCCCATGCTCCTGATAGCTGTGGGATCCTCAGAAATGCAGTGTACTGTGAACATCTGGATGGGACTAAGCCCTGGGCTTCCCTGCAAAATCAAGAATCTCCTGTTTAGCAGCACTGAGCACTTAAAAATGCACCAGCAGTTACTCTTAGCTGCTTTTAGCAAGATCCAAGCCTTCATCCAGTCACTTGGGCACATCCACAGCCCAAAGTCTGTTCAGTGTTTGGTCTTTAGTGATTGCTCTCTGTGGTGGGATATTGTGTAGTATCCTGGGGTAGCATGTTGTAATGTATTTCTGTAATAGGTTGCTGAAAAGGTATTGATGGAAAAAGTGAAAAAATGGAATTTGATTTAAAAAAAAAAAGCAGGGAGGGGGGAGAATGGAATACTTAAGAGTTCATCTCAGATGAGTTTACTGCTCTGATTTTTTCAGCTCTCCAGAACATATGAAATAGAAAACCCAAGGATCTTTTTCCACAGTAATGCATCATAGCAATGTGGTGCCTGATTTTTAGTAGTGAGTTATGCAAAATGGTAACATTTTTGGATATCTCAGTGCAGGTGGAATTTCCTGCTCTACACATGATGTGAGTGTGAGCTGGACTTGGCTAGGATGTGAACTTGAAGGAGCTTGGAACTACACCAGCTTCAGAGGGTGGATTTAAGGTTTTAGGAGACCACTGCAATATTCTTTGGGTCAGGCTCAGTTGGGATTGAATGATATGGTTAAAAAGGTTGTTTTCTGGGAAAGTAACATCTAGAGATTCTAAAGGTATGGTGCCACTGGCAGGTGAAAAGTAGTTACTAATTTTTTTATTCTTTTATAGCATCCATGGTCATTTATCTCCATCAAGCACTTGCTAATTTCTGCAGTAAATAATGTGCACTGTCTTTGCCCTCTCTTCATAAATACTTCCAGTTTTGCAATTTAGACCAGCTTTTACATTCCATTCAGCGGGATGTCTCATCCCACCACATAGGGACTCAGAAATCCCACTAGTACTATCTCTGTAGTTGGAGGAAGAGCCATAAATAATTCCACTGCACACATGAGCAGGACTTTTAGTGTGAAAAACCACAAACTTTCCCCCAAGGTGTCATATCACCTGCAAAGTCCAGAGAGTTTGGCACACTGTACAACAGTGTGGGCAGTCTAGACAATATCAGCAGTTCTTTTTCTGCCTCTCATTTTGTTCTTTCCATAAAACCTTGCCAACCTACAGCTCATCATGACTGTTAGGACCCTTTCAGATCTCTCTGATAGCTCTTCATTAAATCTATTAATATAACTTTTCAGGTGATTATTTTGATCTCTGTATGTCTAAAATGTCTTTATGAAGAATAGTCATCCTTTGGGAGTGGATGAAAGTGCATGATAAGAATCTGATCCACTGTTGTCTTGTAACCACTTGGCTGTTCCTCCTTGCTATTAATAGTGGGGTTTTATAGGCAGAATGTAAAGGGGGAGGAAAAGGTGGAAAAACTCCCTGGATACTAGTTAATACAGCAAGTTATTAACGCTTGAATTGGCAAGTCCTAATACTGTCCCAGAGAGAGGATACTGATGGGACCTAGTTAAAGACTGAGCAGATTGGTCCCACGTGCCTGGCATGTGACAAAAGCTTTACTAAAATCTTGTGTGGATATTGCACTAAATTGTCATAGACCAAAACTTCCAGTGAGCTGAGTTGCTAGATTGTTTTGGGACCAGCACTGATGCCAGCATAGCACTGGTGGTTTGAAAGAGTCACCAAGTGAAAGGTAGCTGGCACTAAAAATGTGCTCTTGATTATTGCATCCACCTACAGGACTCCTGCCAGACTCTGAATGGGCAGGGAAGTTTTTCTGTTATAAAACTGCTCCTCCTTGGGACTCATGCTGGAGAAGTTAACGAAGAACTGGGGAAAGGACTTACATCAGAGGAGCTTGGAGGCCTGTCTCCTATGGGAGCGACCCCATGTTGGAGCAGGGGAAGAGCTTGAGGAGTCCTCCCCTTGACAAGGAAGGAGTGGCAGAGGAAATGTGATGAACTGACCACAACCCCCACTCCCCCGTGCTGCAAGGGGGAAAAAAGGGAGAGAATTTGGGAGTGAAGTTAAGCCCAGAAAGAAGGGAGGGGTTGAGGGAAGGTGTTTTTAAGATTGATTTCTCCTTACCCTACTCTGATTTGAATGTTAATCAATGAAATTAATTATCTTTCCCCCAAGTCAAGTCCCTTTTGTGCCTGATGGTAATTGGTGAGTGATCTCTCTCTGTCCTTAGCTCAGCCCAGCTGCCTTTTGTTGTATTTTCTCTGCCCTGCCCAGGTGAAGAGGAGAGAGGTAGAGTGACTTGGGTGGGCTCCTGGTGAGCAGTCAGGCTCCAGGCACTACTGTTGGTGCAGAAATGTGTCCTTAGATGTGTCATTCCCAATTGCTCTGGATGTGCATTGCCTGTGTGCAGGGAAAAATGGGACCTGAGGACTGGCACCACTGATAACACAGCTTGTGTCTTTCTCTGTATTCCACTGTCTTTAGCAGATACCTGGTAAAACACTGAACAAGAAAGCTTTTACAGCAAAATTGACAATGTAAAGTACAAATCTGAACTGCAGAGAGACCGGATGACTTCATACCAGCTAATCTCTTTGATTTATACTTGACAAAAAAAGCCTTGCCTTGCAAGAGATGTTCAGTAGCTTGCATACAATTGACTTGATTATTTAGGACTCATGTTCACATTTGTATTGTCTGTGGAGTTTTTATTCTCATCAGTTTTTATGCAAAATCCTCCACTGAAATCATCAGGAAGTGCTGTTTAAGACACAATGTGCTACTCTGATTCTGAATATTTTTCTTATCGATTCAGAAACAAAACCAAATGGGAGACACAAGGATCCAGCTTGGATCAGCACCTGAAAATAAGAAGAATGGCAGAGCAGTGGTTCTGTGGTGAGGGAGGGGAGGATTCCAGGGTCAGTGATGGCGTTTCTGCAGCAGTCACTCTTGATTCTGCTTGGATGTATTTTGTTCTGGTTGCATTGCTTCATGAGTGTGCCTTTGCCTTAGTGCTCCCTGGTGAAGGTAACTCAAATTAAACAAGTCAGGCAGGAGCTCTGCTGATAAAATGTTTCCAGTCATTGGTACATAATGTTTTTCTCTTTATTCATCCAGGCTGTGACCCTGTAAATGTGCAAAATAATCATTTGCACAAGGAGGCAGACTGGTTTTTCACAAGAATTTAAAGGATCGTGTGCATGCTTACACCTGTAGCTCTTGTAGCCAGCAATTCTGATTTCTCAAAAAACATCAGAGTTGTATTTAGAAGAGATCAAGTGAGAGGAAGGGAGGAGTGTGCATTTAACTATGTGATGGCTTATTGTGTGATAGAAAAACAGTCTTGTGGGAGATGTTTGGCCTGCAAGAAGCATCCAGAACTCTCCTCTAAATTTTCTCCAGATTCCTCTAGGGGCAACAGCTCAAACTTTCACATACAGTCTCTAACACTCTGTGATTTCATCCTCCAAAAAAAAAAAAAAAAAATCAATGGTGTTTGCTCAGCAAATAATAGTGAAGTCCTACTCATTTTTTCATCACTTTCCTCCTGCAGAAATTAGGGATCCTCCAGGCCACTTCACCCAGAAGTGAGAGTTCTCACTAAATTCTTAGTACCTGGACCTTCTGTCCTTCTGGGTGTGGGCATTTTTAAGTGAAGATAGTGCCTGAAAAAACTGATGTTTTGAGACTGATAGGCCAGGTGGAAATGGCTTATGAGTGTTTATAGAAAATGGGAATGATTGGAAGAGAAGGAGGTAACAGGTCAAACCCAATATCCAAGAGGAAATACCCAAATTCTAGCACGCATGTTAGAGGATTTTCTCCTGTCTCTGAACCTGGGAATGGGAGGGGCGCATAAGCCCTCCCGTTTAGGGATGCTGAAAATAGGACCCAGGTGGATCTATCCTAGCCTAGCTGGATGCCCCTCCAGTGGCAAGGCTGAAATTCTGGGGATTGTACCCCAGCTGCTCTCAGCACAATGCACACTTGCATCAGAGTGGCATTGATGAGTATCTGCCCAAATGGGCCTTTTATTGTGGCTGTCTTTTGCAAGTGCCAATGCATTTGACTGTTCTTTTCATTGTAATTCATGTTAACATATCTGAGGCGCTCAGGGAGGAGGCAAGAACATGGGCTCTGTTGGGTGGCAATAATTAAGCCATGTATTAATATACACAGTGTGCAAAACAGCTTACCTGGAGATCTCTGTGAATTTTTGCTCTATTTTCTGCTCTCTAGGTAGCATCTAAGACAATGAAAAAAAAATACTCCTACAGGAAAAGTGCACAGAAAATGTATAGAATAAGGGTGCCACCGGCAAAGTCAGAGTATGAAAAGCACTTAGCTGAAATAACTTTATTAAATTTATTGTAGCATCTCAGTGGGGGGAGAAAATCCCACAAAGGGGGTTAAAAATCTGCCAGTTCTTTGCACAGGTAATTAAATAACACAGAGTTTTCAGCTGCTAAGGTTTCTTTGGGAGACAGCCACCAAATGTGGTGTGTCACGTAGTCAGGAGAAACCTGACTTCAGGTTTTGCCCCTGAGTGCACAGGATATTGAATTCAGCTAAAACTTCATTACTTCCCTGTAATTGCATTTTGAAAAGGTAGTGGCAGCAGCAAATTGTCTTTCTGTGCACGAATAGCTGTCAGTCTGTAAGACCAAAATAGTCTTAAAGAAGGGAATTTTAGAAAAATGACCCTCTGCCAAGCTGCTCTGGGAGATGGAATGTGCTCCCAGCTGTGGAGAGACCTGCTGCTGCCTAGGAGTGCACTTCTTGGAGGAAAGCTTTGGTAGAGAAGTTGTGGTTTTAGTTGTTCACCCTCAAAAGTGGGTTGTTAAAGTACTATAATACTTATAATATTCATATTCCACAGGGCAGGAACAATTACATGTGTTTGCTGTAATTAATTCCTTCTGTCTCTTTTTTTTTTTTTTCCTGAATGAATCCTTCAGTTTTTGCTTGATTGTGACTGAAAGATGCAAGACCACTTCCCTTGTAAAAACTTAAAATTTACTGTAAAGTGGTACTCAGCTTCTGAAAGCACTTTTTTCCAGATTAGGTACAAAAGACACCAATATTTTAATTTTTTGTTTTCTAAAGGCTCCTGGGGTCTAACTTGTTCTGGAACTGCCTGGGAACCTCCTGGACATGACCACTTTCCAATGAGAGGATGGAAAATGAAGACATTTGTATGAAAAAGAAATGGCAAAAGGGGTTAAAAACGAACTTAATGTCACAGAGTTTTGACTCTAATTTTACATTAGTGCACCCAAGGGAAATAATAATGAACAGTGCTAAGGCATTTGCATTTTTTGGAGTTACATGGTTGATTTCTAGGTATTAGAGTGATTTTTTTACTTTCATTTTCCTGGGGAAGTATTGTTACATAGGATAAAAAACTCTTTCTTCTGCCTCTCCAACCAATGTGAATGCTCAGAACACAAAAGGAGGAACAGGACTATATATTAACTTTAAAAATTGATTTTTTTTCAATTTTGAATTTAAAGGTATTTTCATGCAGAGAAAAAGTGTTTTTAAATTATTCTGTTTTCAATCTGAGTTTCACATGTAGAGTGTTAGGGAGGACTTGATACTGGTGGTGGTGGCCAAGTGACCTAATGAACGTATTTTCTGGTAAAATCCCAGCTGTAATTTGTTGAAACTTTAATTGACCTTTCCCATCCACTGCTCTAAGAAGAAACTGGATGTCTTGGGCTTGGCCTTTCTCATGTTCCCATGAGCATTTCAGCAAGCATCCCTGATAAAAGCTGGGCTTTGGAGGGGACTTTCTGATGCCAGACACTGTTCGGTTGTGACTGGAGGCTTATTTGAAAGGAAATGCTGAATGGCCCTAGATTTATAGAATCTAAAACCAGTTTTTTCTGTGGATGTCCCTGCAGCATTTCCTACCAGCCAGACCCAAGGCTCCAAGGGCACTTTGCAAGTAAGAAATTCTCCTCAGCATTTATCCAGATTTAGTGGCCTCTAGGTGAGACTGAGTTCTCTCTTCAGTGTTAGTTTTGCTCCTTGTTGTCCTGGCTGCCCCTCTCTGGGTTTTGTTACACTCAGCATTTTGCAATCCAGTAAATGGAACTCGTTTTTTTCCATGTTACTTGTGTGAACCATGAGCAAGGAAGCAGAAGGAGGTAGGTAAATGAGGGGGAACATGGGTGCACTCTTGCTTTAGGCTGGAGAGACAAAACTCTCTTTCAGACTTCAGGTCAAGAAAAAATGAGCTCTGTTCTTTTTAATACAAATTCATTTTGGACAGAAAGGGAGGCAGGCAGGAAGGAGACACAGGATCAGGAGGAAACTCACATTAAAATAATTTGGACCCTTTAAATCGAAATTGTCTATTTGGTTTCAGTTGTTGTAAAGGCTAATTTTATTTTTTTTCTTCTTTGCATGAAGATATTTCCATAAAAAAAATTCAGAAAATATTTGAGTGTAGCAGACCAGGACTGGCACATCAGATTTATTTTTAATGGGAAAAAATTGTTGAGCTATGGCAGGATTGTAAAGGGAATGTTCCAGTTAAAAGGAGATTGGCATCAATCAAATTATTTCAATTTTCCAGAATGAACATACAAGATAAACATCTGGCCTCTTCCTTTATGAGAGCCTTTCTTGATTGTGGTTCTGTACTCATAAGTTCTCTGTGAGTGCATTAAATGCACTTGCTCCAGCAAGTTTGTTAGAATTTTATCTGGGCACTAGGGCACCAGCCCTACCACAAGACACAAGTAACATTTTGGACATCTCTGTTCCTAACAAACCATGCTTCTGTACACCTCATAGTCTTATTTGAACCCTGATTTCATGTGCTAGTGATGGGGTTTAAATGTGTTCATTTTTCTTTCTTGTGGAGTGCTTTTGATTAGGTAAAAAATATTGCTTAATCCTCTAAGTAAACTGTGAAAGTAACCTAAAGAAGATGCAAAGGTCATCTAAGAGTAAACCTAAAAACGTTTACTTTTCCAAAAGCAAAGTTTTGCTATATCCTCTGAGTTTGGTTTTTTTATTATTTCTAAGCTAATGAAGAGAGACAAGTTTCTCATAAAAACAACTACACATGGACCCATTAAATCATGTGGTTTTGCTTAAGTTTTCAGGAAGTCCTTGTAAGAGATGTTCCTGATGGGAACTATGAGCTGTTTCACACTGCAGAAATCTACTTTACTTTTCCTGCTAGTACTCTGTCCTCTGTTATATGAGGTTTATGGATCCTGCCTGCCAATCCATAAATGCCAGAAGCAGTCTGAATGATCTGCACCCTCTGCAAAAGGCTGACCCACAGACCTGGTGGCACACAAAGACCTTCCCAGTACACGACTATCCAAATAGTGAGAAGTTGTGAACTTTTAGGAGTAGACACTCACATTTTGCTGTTGGAGGTCTTGATCAGATTTGCTTCTGAGTCAGAGAACAGGCCACAGCTGTAGATGCATCACTGAGTGAAACTGTTGAGTAGGCTGCAGGGAGGATCAGATCTGGGATAAAGCTGCTCAAAAGCTGCATAATTACATGGGAATGTAAAGTGGGCTACAAAGTTTGATGGGCTTGTGATGCTTAAGAGAAAGAAGAGTTAGCAACTGAACTCATCTGTCACTGTAGGATGTTGGAAAAATATTAAATCTCTGTGGTTTGGTGTTGCCTGAGGGGCTCTTTTGAGAAGTGGGTATTATGGCTTTGAGCTGCCACCCATCTGCAGTTCTGCACTGGCACAGAGATGAATGGAGTAGCTGGGGAGCTGGTGCAGTGAATGATGCTAATTGCTAGCAAACCTGAAAGGGATTGTGTCCTGCAGCCAGTACCATTGTGGAGAGTGGGCTCAGCTGCCCAGGACATCCCTTCCAGAGCAGATCTCTCACAGCTTCCACTCTCAGCACAGAGTAATAATCCCTGTGTTAAAGGTATTGTCACACTGAAGTTGTTCTCTGCCCCTTTTTCCTGCTGTCGTATTAAAACATCATCACATAAGGCTCCAGAGGAGAAAAATCTGAGAGTAGTGAAGTATTTGAGGTTTATTAGTTTAAATGAGACATTTCTGAAAGCTCCAGGAGTCAGTAGGAGCTCATCTTGAGTGTAGTCAGTAAAGGTCAGAGCTGTCCTTTCTGTGTGTATGAGGGAGGATCAGATACAAGCACCCACCAACAGTGTCTCTGAACAGGGGGCACTAAAATGAAGTGTACACTGTTTTGAATGGCTGGCAAGGTGAGTAAAGGTGTTTGCTCACTGCTCAAAGGGTGTTTGTCCCTCCACATTTCACCTTGGCTACTGGGATAATCCTTGCAAGTTTCCTTACACACCACGGACATGACAAATCCTGTTTTTTTTCTGTCACTTTATCACTTCATGCCTGTTGTTTTGCAGTAACACCAAGGAGCTGGTCATTCAGCAGCTGCTGGGAAAACCAAGGAAGCAGTCCCCATACCACACCTGTTGTTTTAGATGTGTAACACCATGGTTACTGCAGGGACAGCATGCAGGTGTTGAATGCAGTAAATATTACCAAGGACAGCCAAGGTACTTGAAAATCAAAACTGTCATGTACTTGCAGCCCTGTGCTCCAGTGTTTTTTTATCCTTTTCCCTTCTTATGGGAGATGTCATTTTCTGATTTTCAATCAAGGACATGAATAATTTTGCATGTCCTAATAATAAGAATTTGTACCAGTTGGTACCTTGAGTGAAATACCTCCACATTTTCTTACAAAACTTCCCATGGGATCAGAAGAACATGATGCCCGCATAAAGTGCAAGAGACTCCATTGACTGTTCTGGTAATCTTTGTGGCCAAATTTTGAGTTCCCCACTGAGTTTCCAGTGGGAAAGAGGAAAGACTGGTCATGTAAAAAGGAAATGATGTTGCAATATCTAGGCCACAGAAGGAGTTTCCCTGCTGGTCCTGGGACAGGAACAAGATGACCACGACTCACAAGAGTAAGAACAAAGAGGAAATTATACTGAAAGCAAAAATATTAGGTTGTCTTGCGTCATACCTGGCAGAGGCATGTTTGCTGTATCACAGAGATTGTTGGCAGCGCCCCACTAAGCTGATCAAAGGTTCTAAAATATCAAGCAGTCTCACAGAGAGGAGACTGATCTCCAAGGTGTTGACTACTAAAATAATGTTAATATGTGTTGTGAATTTCAATGGCTGATTGTTCTGATTCCTGGGTAAAATCCCAAGGATTTAGTATATGCTCATTAAAGACAGATATAATATATATACAATGGGAAAAAAGTTTTACTTTTCCAGCCAGTTGGACACAACTGCTTCCATGCAATAGCATCTGGTATTGTGTTCTGCCCTTTTTTTGCTCAGCTTTCTGCAGATGTGTGTGCTGTCTGCTCCCTGTGTTATACATCCTTATTTGGATAGATTTTTTTTTTCTTTCTTTTTGGGTGCGGATAGTTTCTGCACTTTCTCTGAAAATCAGTTCATTGGTCTTGCCAAAGCACAAAATGTCTTCTCAGGTAACTGGTGTTAAAGTTTATTGCTTAAGTACAGCATGCTCTAAATTTAGGCTTCAGAAAATTAGTCATATTAATAATAATTTCTCCATTTTTATGCTTGGCTTGAGATACTGGGGTTTGATTCCCAGATGATGATGATGTTAACCCTTCATACTGCTGGATGTTTAAAGACAAGGAACCGTGTGTTTGGCTGTTTTTCATTAAGAGATGCTGTATATTCTCCCAAACCACGTATCCTAGAAGAAGAGTAAGAGAAGAAATTTTGTTGCCCTTTAATTCAGTAGAAAGAAAAAAAAACCCAAGTTTACTTTGGGAGAGCCTCCAGTGTTTTATGTCATATTGAGACCCATCCATCACATCTCTCAACCACTTAGGGGTTTGGTGCAGGTAAATATATTTTTGAAGTATCCTCTTGAATTAATATTGGCAGATCACGGCATGTGGATCTTTCCCTGTGTGCTGGGTATTCTTTGCAAAATGTTTCAGACATCATCTGCTTTACCTCCTGGAAGAAGCTCTGTTTAGTACATTCACAGAGCTCTGGCTTGTTATTTACAGAGCAGACTCTAACCTTTCCTTCCAAAAGCAGTTACCACGCTCAAGTACTTGTTCCTCTTGCTGCTCAGATAAATCTCTCTCTGATTCTAAGGAACAGCAATAAAATATTTCCCCTGTGCTCTGTTCTCAATTGTAGCCAGCCAAACTTCTTCATCCGTTTTATTAGCCTCTGTGTACAGAAGGACTGCATTAATAACAAGGGGTTTTATAGCCCTTTCTCCTCAAACATAACCCCACTGTTTCTTTTGCATTAGAGATTTTATAGGCCTTTTTTTACATGTATTTTATTTTATGTTCTGTTAGTGCAGTTATGGCTCGTTCTACAGTGTTAAAATTCTCAAGATGATATGGAAGGAATTCAGGATTTGTAAAGTGATCCAAGGAGAAGTATGATAATATTAACTTGAGAATAATTTTACCAATCAGTAGTATTTTTAAAAGAAGGGGTCTAAGTTAATTGGTATTGTTGTGAAATGAGCTGGCATATGAGGTAATAAATTCATAAGATATTCTTCCTCTTAGACTATAAACAGCAAAGCGATGCAATGGCAAGGCCACAGTAGGAGGTAACAATAAACTCTGCAGTGGTAAAGTGCATTTTTAGGCAGACAAAGAAAAACAGAGGACTCTGGATATGTGTCCCTCATAAATCAAGTGTCATGAATTGTGTCCTGGTTGTTCTTACACTGGAAACAAAATCTGAATAGCACTGCTTGCATTGGCATTCTTCTGTGGCTTCAAGCTGAGCAGCATGTGTTTTGATAAATATCCCATATCAATGCCTCTAGTCACTCTGGATATATTTTCTGATCAGGTCCTCAGAGCTCTAGGAGATGGTCACATTTCTGGTTTCTTATGAAGAAAAATCCTTCTAGACACATCTGAATGTTTTCTTAGAAGTGAGCCCTAGACTGGAATAAGGTTCATGGTAATGCGTGCATTTTAGATACTTGTTTAGTTCTGGGAGTATGACTAACACCAGGGATTTCATGGTTTTGTTTAAGTTCTGAAACAAGGTACATTTCTTCTCAGTCAGAATGTGAAATGTGTGGTAGTACTTCTCTGCTTATTCTCAAAAGGGTGTAATAGCAGAGAGCTACTCAAAGGTCTGGAGAAGGAAAAAATGCCATCTTAGACAAACCTGATATATATTTAATGCCAAGAAGCTTTTGTTGTTAACATTTCAGTGTGGTCTCATTTTTCTGCTGGTTTCCTGGGTGCAAATTGCTTATTGACATTTGAGCCCAGTTATGGCCTTTTACAGCTTGGTGAGCTTGGGGGAAATCTCAGCCTCTGAGACAAGCCAGAGCAATTTTGGGAGAGCCCCATGGCACTGTCCGTGTCCTAGCGACATCAGAGGTCATTATGGGATGTGGCCTCTTCAGAAGGAGCACAGTGGTGATGCCAAAGTCCAGCAGAGTTCCATCAGCTTATTTCTCATCCCTGAGTGGGATGTGTCTCAGCTGGTGCCCATGCCTGTATGCTTGGCAGAGGAGTGGGTTTGGAAATGCAATTTTCTCTCACTGTTCAGTGTTCAGCTCCCTCCCAGGCCTCTTGCAAGGAGTATCAAATTCTTAGAAACCCATAGTCTGACCTCTTTTCTTTTGGAATATTTATTAGTGTACAACAGCTACAGACTTACACCAATGGTTGCAAATAGCAGCAGCAGCAGATAACTATTACTAGTGTGCAATCTTACTGTTTTCAAAGCACCAGAATAATCAGCTCTTTTCATCCTTGTTTGATTGCAGTAATATTCAAACTAAGCATCCCTTGATGCACTTTTCAATAAACAAGGGCTGTACCACCATTTCCAAATGGACATGGTGATATTCTCCCCGTGCTAGTGTAACTGATTTTAAATGATATTGGCTAGAGAAGGAATTTGGTTCATTTTACCTCTCAAACGAATGTGTGTCAGGAAATACAAGCGAGTGGAAAAAGTGTGTCTGGACAGGCAGCATGCTGTGGTGTATTAAGTTTCACTGACATGAGAGGAATGTGGCAGGGAGGTCTACAGTTCCCTGCTGTAGGCACTAACACTCTGGTTGGAAAGCAGCTTGGGATGTGCCTTTTGCTTCATTAAGCAAAAGGCTTTCTGCCCGTGGCAAGAAGTGCTGTGAAACACAGCGGAAGTATTATAGTGTGTGTGGTTAGACAGGGTTGCCAATTTCAAGTATCTAAAATCACAACAATGTATTCCAACATAAAATCTGCCTAGAAAATAGAGATTGAATTTTTAAAACACTTTGCTTCCTTCTTGCCTCTTAAGCTTCATTTATTTTTCAGTGAAAGCTGAGATCTTCACTGGAAATTGAGGTCCTCATCTGACTTCAGGGCTTTAAGCAAAACAGCAAATTACAAAAAACTTGCAGAAGGGTCATAAAGGTTGTTAACAGTGAGTCTGGCATCCTCTGTAGAAGCTGTGATTGTGTAAGCTTTGTCATTGCAAATAGGATCTGAAAGGCAGGGATGCAAAACGCAGCCTAAGCTCCTGGCACTTGCAGCGTGATTGAGGTTTGCTTACCTTTAACAAACAGCAGTAACTGTGCTGGCTTGTGTTATTGAGCAGCCAGCCAAAAAAAATCAACCAAACAAACCAGCCCAGTGTGTGGGGGAGCCACGGTGAGGCAGGCTGCGGACCTTGCAGCCAGAGTTACCTACAGCTGTCCTGTGTCTGGTGTTCCTTTGCAGCCTCCCAGTTTCACCCTGTGTGTGCTGGGGTCAGCAGCAGCACTGCTGTTCACAGGAGCCAGCAGGTAATGCTGAGGCATGCATTCATTTCCTTGTGTCGCCTGCAGCTTCCAGAGAAATGTCAGTCCTTCCCTGGAAAAAGAGTGGTGATGTCCAAGTTGTTCTCCCCACTCTGTTGAAGCTGTAGCTCCAGGATTTTGAGCTGGTAGCAGAAAGGAAGGTGGAGTGCTTCTGTTTCTAGGCACTATCACAGTGCTGGAAAAGCAGTGCCAGAGCATAAGCAAGGGTGGTTTTTAGGATCATTCATTGTTCCTGCCAACCTGCCCTTCAGTTCCAAAGAATGCAATCTACAAAGCCCCCACTTTGCAAAGGTTAAGATCCAAGAATTTGAATAGTTGTATAGGATTTGTAAAGTAAAACTTGAGTTTGTTGGTTTGGAGAGTGTGCTGCTGTACTTCCATCAGATACTAGGTAAGTGAGCTGCAAATTTGGTCCTCTTCTCCTGTTGAGATTTTTTTCTGCTGTGCAACCCTGGAAGAAACAACAATTCTTGAAATAACATTTCAGCACTATTAAACACTGCTTGTTGGATGCTCTGACATTTGGTGTTGGCAGCTCTTCCTGCCTCTTCAGCGTGCCTCTGGCTGTCACTATTCAGCCGGTCCTTTTCTTCTGCACAGTTCAGCTGGAAAACACCTTGGCTCTCAGGAGTGCTCCAAGTGGCTGTTCAACTTGGAGCCTCAGGAGCTCTGTCTTGCAAATATAAACTTGCTCTTAAGCACAGTTTTCATTTTTTTAAAGAATCCTGTTAATTATAGAGGAATGATAAATAATCCAGTGTTCTGAAAACACATTGTTCTGACTCAGGGAGCTGTTACCACTAAAGATGATGCTCTAGGTGTTGGAGGTGCTCTGATGTACTTTAGGATCTAGCAGCTCACCTGAAGGTTCAGTGTCACTGATCACTGAAATCTGAAGGATGCATCATTCAGCTTGTAAAAACTTCTCCACCTCTGGTGGAAACATTTATAGTCAGAAGCAATGCCTTGAAATGTTTACTAATATCATATTGAAAAGGCAAAAAAAAAAAAGGATAGCAATGTAAAGATGTTGTGTGCATTAATTACTTATCTTGCAATCAAAAAAGTATAAAAGTAATCCAGGGTGAAAACTGGGAAGAATTATGAAGGAAAAAATCGACTCTTTCAGTTTGAATAATGCAGATCCCATTCAAGCCTTCTCTGCAGAACATGACGTCTAATCCCAAGCACAAGTAAACACATGTGGGGGTTTTTCCTATAAAAGATTTAAAAATCATGCTGCTCTTGAGAGGTGACTAATTGTGCTCACTTAGCTTTGAGTGAATAATTAAACTGTGAGCAGTTATTATTTTCCTGGCTCCTCTGTCATGTTTCTTACTTATTCATTCTTAGATATGCAACTTATAGACTTTTTAGCATCAATCAGGCTCTGCTTCTATTGTCTGAAAAATAAAATATGTAAAGGAAAACTGCCACAGATTTAAATACATTGCATTGTTACAATACAAATACCATCTTTGTAATTAAACCACTTGAAAATATGAACCATCAAATTTTTCTCTCAGGGACTCAGCCGCCTAAGAGGGTTTTGTGCCTTTGAAAATCTCCCTAGTGTGCTTTGCTTCTCCTGATTGTTCTTGAAAGAAAATTTGCTTTTTAGCTTTAAAATCTGTTGGCTGCTAAGTTTATTTGCTGCTAAATGCACACATGGTAAGTGCTGTGGGATCAAAACCAAAAACAAGTTGCTCTTGCTATGATGTGATTTGCAGTTTGGCAGAAGTCAGAAGCACAACCCTTGGTGTATTTGGGGTCATGGTGCATTAAGGTAGATCCCTTTGGCCTGGATCAAGAACCTGCAAGGTATCTTCAAATCAGAGGAAAGGGTGAGTTTAAAGAGACTAGCAAAGGATGAGAAAAGCCACTTGAGACCAGGTAGCCTGGCCCAAAGTCCTGGATTTGTTTTGTCCTTGTCCAATGCCCATGTTCCTACATTAGACAAGTGCCCTCTTAAAAAATGTCCTCTGAGATTCTGTCACTTTATGAGGGTTTGGGCAGATTTTTTTCTTGTTAGGAATGTTTTCCTGACGACTGAGTTGCTCCACCAGGTGCCTGTGGCTTTGTCATTAACCTGCTGTCTTTGAGGGGAGAGTAGGATGATGCCAGGTTGAGGAAGTGAAAGGGGACAGGGAGGGAAATTCTCAGGTGGGAGGAGGAAGTTCATGAAAGAACTGGATGAAAAGCCCTGGGAGGATTAAAAGAAGAAAATGTTACCTATCCTTTTCATTATTTTTTTCATTATGAATGACTTGAATTTTGGGATGTTTTTGAAGTCTTTTAGATATTGAATAAGAGCAAAGTTTGTAATCTGATCACAATCTCAGAGGTGGAGAGACCTGCAGAGGTGGAGGTTCCACCTGCAGAACTAAAAATCAGTAATACATTAACAGAAAGATATGACCTTTCCCTGTCTTTTCTGCCCTGACAGATGAACAGGAGCCAGCAGTCAGCAGTGATTCAGATATTTCATTGATCATGGCCATGGAGGTTGGACTGTCTGATGTGGAGCTTTCCACTGATCAAGACTGCGAAGAGGTGAAATCTTGAAAAGCAAAGCTCCGACACTAAACTGCAGGGCAGGGTCACAGGTAGGGACAGAGCCAGCTTTCTAGGACTCGGACCAGTCATGCACATGCCTCCAGAGCACTGTCACTCCTGCACACTCCATACTGAGATGGTCATGAGAAGCAATAGCAGCTTGTGTCTGCCTGGATGTGGTTTCATCATCTTCACGCCTTCCTTTGGTTCACATGGGAGATGGACACTTCCAGTTCACCCCCGTGCTCGAGAGCAGTCGTGGAACTCTCCAGGGGCTCATAAACATGCNTTTTTTTTTTTTTTTTTTTGAAAAGGCGTATGTTTATTTTTATTTGTATGTTGGTTTATAGTTTGTGGATGGACACTCTGTTTTTATTGACTGACCCCAGCTTTTTCAAGAGTTCAGTCCAGAAATCTGAATTCCCTTTCACTGGTCACTTCATGGTCTGGCCAGCAGTTATCATTGCCTTGTTGTTTCTGCATGAATTACATGTGACTGGCTTCAGGAGGATGATGCACCAGCACCCTGCATTAATGTAACACCTGCTTTCATTAAGTGGAAGGCTTGGAAATGGCATTTTCTGAAGGCTTTTATTTGTAAGAGAGCTCTCAATTAGCAGAAATATGACACTGGTATGTCTTCTACTTAGAGCTCTGTTCTAGACAAGAATTAAACAGTGTGAAGGAGAGAAAGAAAAGCTTAAAGCATCACTCCATCCATGTAGTCCTGTTCTGTATTTTATGCTATTCACAGGTGTCCTTCCTGCAAGTGATAATTCAGTAGCTGGAAAGAAAGAACTAGCATAACATCATTTCTTCATTTTACAGACCAAAACCAGATCAGTGGGCTAGAGGAGCATGGGAGAGGTTTCCAGAGGCTGCTTATTAGCAGTTCTGCATTAAGTGGGTGACTGTATTCTTACAAAGGGTCTGGAGATGCTGCTATCAGTGTCAGAAATTGCTAAAGGAACAGGAGACAGTCATTTGAATTGTTTAATTCCCAGTTTGCTTTGGGTCTTTTTCCTTAGTGTGTTTCATTTCTTACATTTTGAGAGCAGTTTTTGTCTGCTTGTTATCTAACAAGAGTTCAGGTGGTTTGTTGCCCTCCAGAGTCCCTATCAATGTTGTCAGAAGCATAACAGAATATTTGCTATTTGCATACAGATACATATATCAAAATATATTGGGAAGGGAATTTGAAAGTAAAAGAACTAACAAAAATCAAAAGCACTTAAATAATAATGACCTGACATAATAATTTATTTCATCCTGAGCTCTGCTTTCCAGGTAAGAGTTTATTGTTAAGTGTTCAGTGTATGATTTGGTTTTTCAGTCAAAATACTCAGCTGTGAAGAAGCTTACTGTTACACAAGAGTTCATAGTTTCTGCTGAGAGTCAGATGATTTCAATCACATTACTGCCTCCTGAGTCAGTCCACAGAATCAACAATTCTTCTTACACTGAAATTTCATGCAGAGGTCAAATATTGTGACTTGGCAGAGTCATGGCAGCATCTCAAAATGCAACTGTTGGGGCTCACTGCATTTAATCTCCTTGTGGATTTACTTGTTAAATGTGAAAACCAGCTTCCAGCCAAAATTTGTATTTGTCAGATTTTATTCAGGAGCAAATGTGTTTAGAATTATCCCTAAAATTTTGGCTGACTTGCTTCTTTAGTACAGAAGGAAGAAAAAAATATTCACCATGCTCTTTTGTCCATTTAGAACTAAGTAAACATTTAGTTTTGTTTTATGTTCTTAGTCCCTAAATTGTGAGGTAATTCTGAGGTAAAGGTTTGTAACTGAAAGAGTGCAGATATTAGAAATATTAGGTGTTGGAAAATAAATTATTACTGTGGTGAGGCACTGGAAGAGGTTTCCTAGAGGATGCCCCATCCCTGAAAGTGTTCAAGGCCAGGTTGGATGGAGCTCTGAGCAGCCTGGTCTAAGGAGAGATGTTCCTGGCCATGGCAGAGGGTTTGGAACTAGATGATCTTTAAGGTCTCTTCCAACCGAAACCATTCTGTGATTCTATGAAAATGAACCATAAATGTTCTAAATCTTCAGAAGCCATTGGAATGAAAATGTTTTTTTCAATTTAAGAGATAGAGGTAGCTGGAAATCTTGGTTAAAAAAGAAAGTTACAAGCTGTTCCAGAGGGTACACTAGGTCAGTCTTGACATTATTTGTGGTTCTGTAATTTTATTTTCCTTGTTCTTTTATGTCTTCTCTGTTCCTTGCTGCTATGGAAAAGGCCTGACACATCAGTGTTGAGGGTTTGCACAAGGTACTGCCTCAGCTCCACTTAAGCTCTGTAAATAATGCTGAAATGGGATTTGAGTGGTGCTTACATCAAATTTTGACCCAGGAATGAAATTGATTTCAAAAAACTGCTAGGGAAGGAGTGAGGCTGATAATATACAGTCAGGGCTCTTTATAGAAAGTCCACACAGACTGGTACAATTTCTTCTCCGGCACTGGAGCATCATGAACACGATGTCCAAGTTGTCAGTGATCCTTTCACATGTGCACACTGCACACAGCAAGAGAAAGTTATACAGGCAGAATTTTGCATTCACAAACCACCTGATGTGTGCATGCAGATGTGCAAGGCACAGGAAGAGAACTCCTGGCCAAACTGCCTGGGTTTCAGAGGAGCTGTCACAAAGTCTTCATTTTAGTTCATGAACTGGATTAAGTTGATCTCAGTGGATAGATTGACCAATTAGCTGTTGCCATAGCAGAACAAGCAAAATCTGTGGAAAAGCCAAGCAGGAGGGGAAACTCCCAGCTGATACTGAGCTGGGTCCTTTGCCCAGCAAAATCATTGGAGGGAGCTGTGCTCAAAAAGGCATCACAGATTTGATAATTCAGCCCCTGCACGTATTTCTGAGAGTTAATGAGGAACTTGGTAGGGGCCTCGTGCTGTGCACACACTTTTCCTAAATATCCCATATTAGATCTGGTCCTTCAGGATTCACAGGTGGCCACTGGCAGAGGCAGGGTGCCAGGCTGGGTGAGTGGTTTTGACATACAACCAATTAGTGATATGCCTTTTGGAAGAGGCATCCTAGCGAATCTGGGTCAGGAGTCTTTCTGCTTTTGTTTTCCCAGTTCTGCTGCAGGTTCACTCAGGGAAGATGTCGTTCCATCCCTGTCCTCAGGTGCTCTGCAGCTCTGAGCACTGTTAAGTGATGATGAAGGCAAAGCCAGGTTACACATCACTGAACCCTGACCTTAGGAAAGCACTTAAGTAAATGTTATATTCCGTCCTTCCTCAAAAAAACACTTACGAATGATTTTGGACTTGTACCAAAATTGCATTATTTTCAGCAGGTCTTCTATGAGCATAATTAAGCTCCTGTGTCTAAAGGAAGTGTTTCCCTAAATATTGACCTGAGTGACTATATTCTTTGCATATATAATCTGTGAGCTGCCTTGGGAATTTGAGGTGCTTTATAAACATTGAGGCCCCCTGATGTGTGTTTGTAGCATGTATGAAAGCCTTAATTCTGCATATCTGCGTGCCCATGCACACCTTGGTACTGCTGCCCACTGAGTTTGGGCATTGAGTGGGTGGGGTTCAGCTGCTGGGGATGCAGTACTGGCTGTGCAGAAGGGAGAGCAGCCTTTAGCATGCAGCCAGGAAAGAAAAATCCTCTAGAACCTTCTGACAAGCAAGTATTCACGGATCCAATTCTGCAGGCTGGCACCAAGACTGGATGGGGAGAGCATCTCCTGCACAGGGGCAGTGGCCAGGGGATTGTGTGGCTCCCAGGAAAAGGCACTCTTGTCATTAAGTTGATCCTGTGCCTCTCCCAGCAGTTCTGTCTCATCATCTGAAGCACTTTTCCATGAGCTAGTGATAGATGAGAGAGGCATTTGCCTTACTGAGGCTCACCATCACTCAGGCTGGGTTGCAGGATAAAACTTGGTGAGACACAAACTGCACTCAGATTATGCTTGGGTTCTCTTGGGTTTCACTAAGCTGCCTTCCCCAAGGCCTGCTCAATAGGTAGGATGCATAGAGAGTTATTCAGGCAGAATTTTGCACTCACAAACGACCTGATGTGTGCATGCAGATGTGCAGGGCACCAGGTGTCCATCCCGTCCCCACAGCTGGTGGGGATACAGATCTGGCACTTACTGAGGGTTTGGGGTTTTTTATTTTCTGATTGCTTTGGAGCCTTCAAACCAGGATCAGGATTTTCATAGCACTACAGTTGGTTCTTTAAGCACTCTATAGAATTAAATTGACATGTATGCATATAAAAGTGCATTGATGGGAGTATGGAAACTGTAGTCTTGTGAAATCAGAAGGAGTTTCACTTCGGCCTTTTATTTGAGAGAGATTGTAGCACTAAAGAAAAAGGCTTTATCGAGGCAATTTGGAAAAATAAATTATTGAAACCACATATGGTGAGTGGTCCCTTGGATGTCATTAATGACACCTGGATCAAATCCCAAGGAAGTCATTGCAAGAAGTGCATTCATGTTGGGGTGCACCCATGTTGCAGGACTAAAATGGCAGAAAAATCCAGCCTGTCCCTGGCCAACCCATCTCACAAGTGTTTGTCCAAGGGTGTGTTGCAGGGGAAGGAGATCATGGCATCAAACTTGCACAGTGCTGCTGCCTCTCCTGTGCTCTGTGCCTCCAGCATCTCTTGGAGCAGGTTGGAGGAGGGAAAGGAGCTGGCTCAAGGTCAGCTCCAGGGCTTGGTGAAAAGCAGGGCGTGGGTTTCCAGCAGGTTTGGGTCAGCCAAGCTCCTTCATGGCTGGTGCTGACCCTGGGATTGGAGCTTTGTTGAGCACTGAGCCCGTGTGGACTCATTTGTTTTGTAGATGCAAAAATGTGTGAGTGTATTTGGGGCAGGCAGTATTTGGGATGGCAGGGAATCCCAAATATTTGGGATAGGGAGAGCAAGAAACACAGCGTGGTGTGTTTTAGGGAGGGGGAAAACGAGGCTGGAGCTGTTGCTGGCTTCTTAAATAGGGGAAATTGATCCAAAATAAGCACTGCTTTCGTTTTACCAAGCTGTTACCTGAACTAATTGATGGTTTCAGAGAATGAGGAATGCCAGATGGGCTGTTCAGGGAGGATTTGTTTGTGAAGCAGATGGCAGCTGCAGGGTGGGACTGAGAGTGGGGCTGCCCCACTGGGCTGGACACCCACTTGGCCCCTCTATCTGCCCATTTCTTTTTCAAGGAAGCACCCTTCTGAGCAGCAGCTGTATTTCAAAGGGAGAAATAAAGAAATGAAAGGTGTGGATTTTGAATGAAAAGCCAACGGGTGATTTTTCCATCTGAAATTCATCTTGTCTCGAGTATTTTAACTGTGAATTGGTGGAAGTTACTTCACTCTCTGGTGAATGGAAAAAGAAATGAGGGGAAAAAAGGAGTAATTGTGTTTTCCCTGTCTTGTTTATTTCTTGATTCTTCAGTCCTGAGTAGCATTAAACACAATAGCCAGATCAAGATGCTTGTTTGCTCTGAATGTACACGGTTATTTCAGATGTCAAATATCTAAATGTTTTGTATGTGTATGTAATGCCATCCTCAATACTTGTTTCATGTTAGGAACCTGAAATGACTGTACCATTTTATAATTAGATATGTAAAGAGGGGACAGTGGGTGGGAGGGTCTGTTATTTTTATACCAAGATGTTCCTTGTATTTAGTGAACATTTAAAGCAGTTTTGTACTTGTCAAAATATACATTCCATCCATTTCCAGAAGAGAATTATTTCTATTTAGAGTAGTTTATAAGCAAAAAAAAAAAAAAAAAAAATTAAAAAAAAAAAAAAAAAAGAAGTGGCATCCCACTTATATGCAATTCCTGAACAGAGCAGCAGTCCTGGTTTTCAGTGATGGCTACAAAGCTTTTTCCAGCCCTGTCTCTTCTCACACGCAGCAGAGCCATTCCAGCAAATGCCAGTGTTGTAAAGGGAATAAAAATCCCAAACGAAATAAATTCCACATGGATCAGTGCACAGCTCAACGAAATAACTTTGTTAAGTTAAGAGACAATGGTCTGTCCCAGTGAAATTCTCCAAAGTACTCAGTCCTGCTCTGGACAGCAGGAATAGATTTACTGGGAGGCTCCAGCTCTGTGCCCTGCCTGGCAGAGCCGCCAGCCTCAGCAAGCTGGGGGGATGCAGGGCTGCACTCCTGCACTCTGGCAATGCTGCAGCTTTGCTTTGGGAAACACCTAAAAAAGGCCATGGCAAAGTCCCACTGTGGCATTTGCGTGGGCCATCCTTCTTCTTGTAGTTGGCTTTTTCATTCCCTCCCTTTCCCTGCTACCTGTGACATGCTGCCAAAACTGTGCAGTAGCAGTTTGTGAAAAAAAATTGGTTTTTGCCTTTTTTCCCTTCTGTACAGTCTTGCAAACAAACTTTTAACTCTTTGCTGACATTTTATAATGTATACATCTTCCTCTCCAATGCACTTTATCTCTCTTGAAAAATGTGGGAGTCGGAGAACTTAAAGGGATTTGCCTGAAATCATGAGACACGTACTTTTTATTATTTTGTGTCCTTTTTGCTTTGTTAGATACTGTAAATGCTAAAGAGCATAGACAGTGACTCAGCTGGGGGAAATACCGAAATGTTGAGGCTAATATTTGGAAGCATTATTCAGTAGTCCAACATGGCTATTTTTGTTATATAGAGGATTATAATGTAAATATGTGAGACTGTGTTATTACGTACTAGTAAAATATTGCAACTCTCAAAGTTAAGATGGTGAATTCCAAGGAATTTTATTGCAAGTTTTTTAATAAAACAAATCTGATTACTGTGTTGTATGTGTTTTCTAACAGCCTGTGCAAACCTGGAATTTCCTGGTGTGTGAAACTTGTGGGTTGTTTCTTCCTGAACTCAGCCACTGCAAACTTTGGCATTCATAGGAGACAGAAGGTACAGTGGGAAGGGACCCAAGTGACAGCCTGGTCTTTGTGACACATCTCCAGCTCTCTACTGCTCTGCCTTTCAGTTGCTTCTAGACAGAAAGCAGCAGCAGTGTGAGAGATAAATGCTTCTGCTGCCTCAAGGGAGAGCTGCAGCCTCAGCCCAGACGCTGGGCACGATGTGTTAAAAGAGCTTTAAAAGATGACTGCTCTGCCTTGCCTCAGTGGGAATTGCACCACTGTTGTGAGGGGTCATCCAGCTGCTCTTCCCTTGCCTTATCAGACAGCTCAGTGCATCCCTGGGAGGAGAGCCCAGGGGTTCTTGTGTCATCCAGCACAGGCGTGCTGCTTGCAAGAGGTTTGAGGCACAGTAAAAATCCTGAATGTAATTTAAGAGATTTACAGAAAAGTTTATCAGTAGATGCAAAAGAAGGCAGAGAGAAATCCCTGAAGGAGCCAACTCCTGGCTCAACTACAGCCCTTTCATGGGTCCCAGCGTGCCCCCATCCTGACCCACCTTTTTTGCTTTCTGGCAGCTGCTGCCAGCACACACACCTGTCTTTTCCAGCCTCAGCATTCGAGGTGACAGCGTGCCAGATTGGCTGGAGCCCTGCGTTGGATTCCAGGAGCTGGGAAGGCAGCAGCTGTGGGCCATTTCCCTGTCAGCTGCCCAGATCCTTCTGCCTCCTTGCTCCCTCCTGTGCACCCATCCCATTCATCCTTGCTCTGCCCACGGCAGAGTGGGGTGGGTTCCCTTTCCTGGCAGGCAGATGTGCACAGCTGCAGTGGGAGCTGCACACCCAGCACAGCTGGAGGCAGCACGGCCAGGATGTGAGCACCTACTTGGGGCTCATGTGACATCACTCCCTGCTCTGTATGGAATTGATTTCTGGTCAAAATGTGGAAATAAAGCTGTGCTGCTCTGGGCTTTGTGGGTTGGTTTTTTTTTCCCCAGAAGGAATAAGGCAAATTGTACTTGCTCATCTGATGGAGGTGAGGCTCAGACACATTGCAGTCAGTAGAGGGGAATGTGAGAGTCAAAGGGAGTTTATCCAGGTTTGCACTGCACAGCAGCATGTACAAAACAGGGTCCTGTGATATCCAAACCATGCTAAGAAAGAAAATGCACTTTTAAGGTGCCCAAAAAAGAGATGTATTCACATGTGCTGGAAGCCACTCTGGAAAAAAAACACTGAGGATACAATTCTCTAACACAGGGAGATCAGGTTTGGGGGCATCCCTGAGGGAATAGGACTTCATGACCCAAAAGAAATCTATTAAGACAGTGCATTTATCAGAATTCAGCTACAGAAATCAGTGCTTAATAGGTGAGGCTATAATTTTGCAAAACACTCATTCCTCAGCTTCATTCTCTGTGCAAACAAATTGCTGCAATTCCTGGCAGCAGTGGAAGCGGGCAAAGCGTTGCCACCCTCATGTACCTGGGCTGCAGGCTGCTGCATGGCTCCTCTGGACATCCTCCTGGACATCTGCAGCTTGGGTTTACAGTCCATCCTCACCTGAGAGCAAAGGCAAGTTGCACAGGGAGGCCAGTAGCAGCTGCTGGTGACTGAAGCCCAGGCAGATGTCCCTCCTCCTGCTCCAGCTAGGAATCATGTCCCTCCTGGCAGAGGGACAGAGCAGCCATCTGGGAGCAGTAATGCCTTAGATGCGTTGGCAGAACCCCAGCACTCATCTGTTGGAACCCAGAGCTCCGATGAAGTTGTTCTCTGCCCCTGCTTGAGGCCAGCAGCCCATTTAGTCTGACTCGGCCAGGGCTGGGAGCTGCAAAGGAGAAACACCAGGACAAGTCACCTCCCTTCACACTCCACCTGGTTTCAAAAAGGTCTACTATATTATGGAATCACAGAATTCTTGAGGTTCAAAAGCACCCCTAAGATCATCAGGTTCAACTGCTGAAACAGGTGTAAGTGCTGCCTGTGCCAGGGCTGGGCTCAGACTCCTTGTGGGATGCTGTTCCTTGCTTTAGCATGGGTTCAGTTTTGGGCTCCTCACCACAGGAAAGACACTCAGGTGCTGGAGTGTGACCAGAGAAGGGCAACAAAGCTGGGGAAGTGTCTGGAACACAAGTCTTATGAGGAGAAGCTGAGGGAGCTGGGGGGTTTTATCCTGGAGAAGAGGAGGCCCACGGAAGACCTTATCATACACTACAGCTCCCTGAAAGGAGGGTGTATCCTGGTGGGATTTGGTCTTTTCTCCCAGGCAACAAGTGACAGGGCACAGGAAATGGCCTCAAGGTGCAGCAGGGATTTAGATTGGATGTTAGAAGAAATTTCTGTGCTGAAGGGGTGGTCAGGCATTGGAATAGGCTGCCCAGAGAAGCAGGAATTGTCATCCCTGGAAAGATTTCAAGAGATATATATGTGGCACTCAGGGACACGGTTTGGCAGTACTGGTTCATGGTTGGACTTAATGATCTTAAGAGCTCTTTTCCAGCCTTAACAATTCCATTGCTCTATGATTCCATGTCCTTGCTGCCTTTCTCCAGACCTCACTGCCCTTTCCTTAGCTGCATGGCACAGAGCCCCAGGCAGAGCACAATGTCAGGAAAGAGGGATGGAGCCAAGCCCCGTGGCAGTGACACAGCCAAGATTATTGCCCAGCATCACACCAGCAAACACTCCACTCTCCCGTGGGCTTTGGATGCTACTTGGACGCCCCAGCCCTGAGCACCAGCAGCATCCTCCACCTGGGCATCCCGGGGCTGCTCCAGCGGTGCCGAGCCTCAGCCCCTGGAGGCAAAGGAATAACGCTGGAGTGGATGAAGGGAAGCAGGGCTGCAGACTAAAGGACTTTGATAAAGTGCTTCCAAAAATGAGCGGTGAAAGGTTTTTGTCGCTCAGTGGAGACAGCGGGCAGAGGATGCCTGCATCCCACATCCCCCATCCCGCATCCCTCATTCCACATCCCTCATTCCACATCCCTCATTTCTGCATCCCACATGCCGCATCCCGCATCTCTCACTCTGCATCCCTCACCCTGCATCCCTCACCCTGCATCCCTCACCCTGCATCCCTCACCCTGCATCCCGCATCTCTCACCCTGCATCTCTCACCCTGCATCCCGCATCCCGCATCCCGCATCCCGCGCCGTGTCTCTCCAGCAGGAGGCTCTCCCGCCTCGCCAATCCATCGCTCAGCCTCGGGCGTCCCACCCGCGCCTGCCTTGATTTATTGAGCCAAATCAGTGGCTGTTTGCCTCTCTAAACCAGTGGAAAATCCCGATCTCTGCTCTCCCTGGAGCGTTCCCCCTTGCCGCATCCCGGGGAGCTCCCCCTGTGCCCATCGCACCGGTGGGAAGCGCAGGTTCCATCCAAACCATCCAGGTTTGGGCGTGAATAACTGCAAATTCCAGAGCAGCACAGCACCTGCGGGGTGGGCTGAAGGGTTCTTAATTAAAAGGATGCAATCAGCCCTTGTCAGCCACTCGGTGACATTCCCCGGATCACTCGAGGTGTGTCTCTGTAGCCAGCAGATTTGTTGGAGGGGAGCAGAAGTGCTACCCTGGGTCACAGCCAGGGAAAACCAAGCAAAACCCAACCAGGATACGTGACAGTGGCTTCAGCAGGAGGTGAGCAGCAGGAAAAGGACAAAAATGGGACTGGAGACCAGCACTGCAGACCCCACCACTGCCTGATCCCACGGGGAAGGGAATAGCACATTTCATCCACACTTGGACTAAAAGATGATTTTAAAGGGAATTGGTTAAACTTCTGTTTGTGCATGCACTTAACCCATTTAAAATCAAGTTATTTTTGCATGGCTTGGACTATGGATCAGACTGTGCAGGAGCAGATTCAGACATGAATTGCCAGAGTCACCCTGCATTGGCAATTGCACTCAGAAGGGAGTGGAGTTTTGAGGAGGGTAAAACCCCAAACTAGAGCATGATGCCCATTGTAGCATACTGGATCCCATGTTCCTGTTTCAGCCCAGCCAGGAGAGGCCTCCATCTGTACACAGGCACCTTTATTGGACACAATTCCACTAATTCAGTGCCATTCATCAGCTCAGCCATCACTCCCTCCTCTGCAGGCTGTCCCATGTCCCCGAGGTACAGCACAGGCTGGTGGAACAACTTCAGGGAGTGAATTACTTCATCCCCAGAGCCCAGGGGTGCATCCAGAGATGCTTGGCACCAGCTCCCTCCTGCCAGCAGGGCTGCCTGGGAGCAGGGATGATTGTTCACACCCAGGCAGGCAGCAGAGGAGTTTTGGTTTCAGCCTGGCTTGAGTGTGAGAGTCAGAAAACACCAAAGAGCAGGTGAGAAGAATTGCACAGAGGTGTGTTGGCTACAGTGCTGCTTTGATGAGGGTGGTGGATTAAAATTAATTGCCCTAAAGGACAATAGAGCAGGGGATTTTCCTAAGGAAAATTGACCCTGACTGACTTTCAGCTGTGAAACAGCTTTAAAAAGGATCATTAGTATCAAGGAAAAGAAAAATCAAAAAACCAAACCACTTCTCTCTTTGCTTAAATACAAACAGCTGCCCAAATTCCCCAGATGCAGGTTGGCACTGACCAGCTGGGGCTGTTCCTGCTGAGCTGGGTGATGGGAGGGAGATGCTCTGCAGGCTGCAAGGAGCTGCTCTTTGCAGTACCTGTGATGGTAGGGACCCACTGAGCCTGTGAAAGGGAACTTCTGCTTGCTTGTTAATTTTTTGTTTGCTGTGTTTTGACTTTGTTCACCTCTTTTTTTTTTAATAGAGGAAAAAGACTCAGAGCAATGCTGGGGCCCTGTTCTTTGGAGTGTTAAGGACTTGCCTGTGCTTTGACTGGTAAGGAAAAATGTATTTTTTCTCTGAAGCTGGAGTATTGTGCCCAGCTGCCCTTGTTTTAGCTGGGATAGAGTTAAATTTCTTCTAGCTGGTCAGTGCTGTGTTCTGGGCTTAGTATGAGAATAACATTGGTAACACACTGATGTGTTGGTGTTGCTCAGTAGTGCTTACCCTAAATAAGGGACTCTGCAGTATCCCATGCTCTGAGAAGGTGCACAGAAAGCTTGGAGTCTTGGAGGGAGTCAAACTGGTCAAAAGTTCCTTACTATAGAAAATCATCCCAGAATATAATATAAAGTGTGAGGAGTTACCCAGGAATGGGCCAATCCTTCTTTGGGGATTGGATGAGTGTTGGTCAGTGGGTTGTGGTCAGCAATTGTATAATGCATCTGCTGTGTCTTATTTTTTAAAATGTATTTTCATTATTATTTTAATTAGTTTCAGTTATTAAAATTTATCTTAACCCACAAAGGTTTGGGGGGGAAGGAGTTCTACTTTTTTTTTACGTTTCTTTTTTTTTTTTTCCCCCTGCTTCTGTTCCCCCACCCACTGGGAATGAGAGGGAGTGAGCAAGCAGTTGTGTGATGTTTAATTGACAGCTGGGGCTGAACTGTGTCACCAGCTCATGGTTTAAAATGCTCCCTGAGTGCACCTGGGCATTGCTACACAAGACCCTTCACTTTCCTGGGGTTTGTTTTGCATTCCTTATTATTTAATGAAAGGAATTTTTTTATGTATATATATATTTATTTTATTTTACCCAAAATAATTTGGGGTGGGGGATTCTCTTGAGTTTGGCTTCTTGTCAGGGTGAGAGGAGAGCGTTAATCTGAGCTGGGGTCCTGCTTAGTTTGGGCAAATTCCTGACAGTATCCAATGTAGAACCAAGGGTGTGGGAGCAGGAATGCCTGGGGATGATGGTTATTTTTGGTTATTTTCTGAGTGCTGTACATGTGTTTTGTTGGTCACCAGGCTCCATCAGTGGCAAAGCAGCTTTATTCTGACCCTGAGAATTTCTCTCTCTCCTCTGTTAAAGAAGATAATTGTGTGCAGCAGTGAGATCATGTCCCTTGAGATGAAACCTCACCAGTAAAGGAATAAGGCAAATCAATGGAAGTGAGTCTCACTCCTCAGGCATTGGAGATATTTGTCAGAGCAATTCAGAAATGCATTTGACCCTCTCAGGGATGTAGAGTCTGACTCCACACAAGTGACACATTAAATACAAACTGCATGCAAAGCACAAACAAGATTTTGACTTTCTAGCAGAAGAGTTGTCAGCTCATTTTGATTTGCCCTTGGTGGTGATGCCAGAAGGTTTCCCAAATTGAGCTATTCTTGCTGGTGTTAGGAAACATTATCTGTCTTATTTATCCTTGAACTTGGATGGAAGCAGGGATTGCTTCTGCCTTTTTGTTTGTAGTGCTTGCTGATAGCCAGAGAGTATAAAGCTTTTCCTTTCTTCCTTTTTTTTTGTCTTTACTTTTAACACTTTACTGTAAATGTTGTCACCCCCGTTGCTCCTTTCTCACTACATTTGTTACCCCTTTTTAAAGGACTGGGACCCTCTGACACTGAACAGGGTGTACAGAAGCTGCAGGTAATGAGCTGCAGAA